>OY757316.1:116800992-117400992 GCA_963583905.1 Stenurella melanura | reverse complement strand
TCAGGTGACCTGGGGGCCATTTTATCATTCCCCTCGTAGCTATTAAACGATTGGGAAATGTTCTTTCCAGAGAATTAATAACAGTTAAGGTATTGTGACTTGGGCAGACGTCTTGTTGAAGCCAAATGTCGTCAAAGTTGACAGGAAGATTTTGAACTACAGGAATTTGGTTTTGTAAAAGCTCTAAATATTTATTGCCATTTAAATTGCCATCGATTAGCAGTGGGCCTATAATATGATTGTCTAAAATTCCCGTCCAAACGTTCAGCTTTTGAGGAATCTGAGTTCGCATAGCAACACTCAAATGTTTATTTTTTCGAGACCAATATCGTACTACGGATGGATTGTGTTTCCTATGTAATGAAAAGGATGATTCATATGTAAACAATATATTCTTTAAGAAGTTTTCATTCTCATTCACTTTATTTATCATGATTTCACAAAATTTCATCCATTTGAAATTGTCCTCGGGAAATATTTCTTGCGTTGTTTGAACTTTAAAACAACTGTACCCATTTCTTTTCAAAATATTTCTTACAGTTCTTTCCTTTCATGTCAACTTCATCAGCAATTTGTCTGCTAGAACAAGGTTCACTAGTTTCAACAAGTGCACAGACATTAGTTTCGCGAATTTCACGTTCTTCGCTCATTTGTTGATGACGGGGTTCGGGTTGACAGCATTTTTTACAATAATTCACAACACATCCGAAATTCTCCAATTTTTTAATAATGTATGAAATTATGCTAGCCGAGGAGATTGGTCTGTCTTGATATGCGACAGTAAATAAATTTATTGTGTCATCAGTGGAATGACCCCCGAAGTACCACTTCACAATTTGCACTTTTTCTGCAGTTGTATAAACACACGGCATTTTAATCACGAAATTAAGATTAATTTATTTTATTCCCACACGTCTAAACAGCTTCGCTATTAAAAGCAGAATGGGTGCGCTCGCGCTGCTCTCAACTCGTCGCGATGGACCAATGCCCTGCATTGTTCTACGACAAGGCGTGGTTTATCTGCGCAGAAACAAGTTTACGTACCTAAAACTAAATTTGCTGAATCTGTATATGAAACACTGGTCTTCAGCTACTTTACTATTGCGATTATAGTTATTGCATAGATTCCTTAAAAAATAAATCGTATTCAAAATTCAGAATTCTACATCTATAATCTGAGGAAATATGGCCACATTTCTCATATATTTACCGAGCTTAATTGGTTAAGTATGTCTAATAGGCGTAAACTCCATAGACTTGTATTTATCCACAAAACAGTTAATACTTCAACACCTTCCTATCTTTCCAATCGGCTAATCAAACGATCGAGTATTCACTCTCGAATACTAATATACATTGCCACGTCATACAACCTCAAATTTCAAGAAAAGCTTTTCTTATTGGTCAGTCTTTTTGTACAATAACGTTCCACTAACTTCAAACGTTTATGTATAGATTATACATTTAAAAAAATAAATAAAACATTACTTTTAGATGAGCAATTAAATTAAATTAGTGTAATTTAAAGTTAAATTAATGTAAATTGAAAAAATTTAAACTTAAAAATTTCGTAAGTAAATTACAGGATAAAATTGTTTTTCTAGTTTAATAGAAATTAAATAATTTATTTTGATTAACAATGTTCGTGTCTATGCGTATATTTTATATGTATGTGTACTTATGTAAGTGCATGTGCATATGTTTATATACATAATACATATACATCAATTAATTTTTTTATGTTAAGCTTTACTAATTAGTTTATGTTTTAAGAACTGGCGACACCAATTTAGTTTAACTTTGTTATGATAGTTTTTTCTTTATACTGTGTAATTATATTTTTCTCTTCTCAATAAAGTCATTTATTATTATTATTATTATTAATGTTTCTTTCACAGTCTTGCTTGTTGGTATTCTACATCAGTAGGGAAGAAATTCATCTGATCCTATTGTGTTTAAAAATTTTCTTGTTATATGGCATATTTGGAGAATCACAATTTTCTGAATGATGTAGCTCAGGTTAATTAACCTTACCAATTGGTAAGCCCAGTCGTTTGATATTACTGATAATTTGTTTGGTCATTACTCCTTCGACAGAAATGATTATTAGGATTGGAAACTACCAGTGCCGAGGTTCCATATATGCTTAATTTCAATGGCTAGGACATCCTATATCGATTATAACAGCCTTTTTGTTTCGTTTTTCAATTAGTACTATATCTGGCCTGTTGTAGCCACAGTTCGGTCAGTTATAATCGGTCTATCCTAATACAGCAGGTACTCTGCGGATTCCAGTACTGGCTCAGGTGAATATCGGTAGCACAGTGGAAAGTCATTCATTAAGTTGTACTTTCGGGCCAATTCTATATGAACAACTTTCGCGGCTTGGTTATGTCTACCCAGATAAGCAGTGTCGGCTAAAGCCGTGCATCCTGTGGTGACGTGCTTTATTGTTTCTCCGGGAAATCTGCATTTTCGGCACACATCTACGATATTCTTTTTCAGAATGACCGTCTCATAATTTGTATGTATTACACGGTCTTGGATGGAAATTATAAATCCCTCTGTTTCCGGGTGAAGTTGACCCTTCCTCAGCCAGGCAAGCCATTTGTATTTATCTACTACTTCATTTTGCAATGCTGTCGGGTATTTACCATGTAGAGTCTTTTCGCACCAGTTTATGGATGCTGCGTTAGGTGGGTTAACTTCGGCGTTTCTGGATCCATGACTTAGGTTTAAGACAGTATAGTTCTGATCAGTTGTTACTACTTTCTGTAAGCACTGATCATCGGAGTCCTGAAAAACATTCCCTCATATTGGATTGTTGCTTCTTGCATATATTATGAATATTAATCAGGCCCCACCTCCTTCTCGTCTCTTCAAGTAGACTCTTTCAGTCGCAGAGCGAGGGTGGTGGGCTCCAAACTTCGTTAAAAGTCCACGAGTGTGTCTGTCCAGTTCATGCAAATCTGTATCAGAATACTTAAGGATTCCAAATGAATATGTCAGGGTTGGTATTGCCCAGGTGTTGATGGCAGTGACTAGATTTTTGGAATTCAAGCAGGTGTTAAGAAGTTTAGTCAGTCTGGTCAGGTATTTTTCTTTAAATATCTTTTTCAGTTCTGTGTGATTGATAGTACCATTCTGAGCTATACCGAGGTATTTATAAGTCTCCTCCGGATTCATGGCTTCTATACCTTCTAGTGATGCAGCTTCTAGTTCTAGTTAGTTCCTCTCTTTTTCTATATTTACGGTGGCATATTTTTCTAAGCCAAGAGACATTTGGATACCATCGCCAAACATTTTCGTGGTCTTTATCAAGGACTCGAGGTGGACTTCATTTTCAGAGTATAGTTTGATATCATCCATGAAAAGCAGATGACTGAGCCTCATGTTCTCTCTTATGTTGAGCCGGTACCCACAAGAAGTAGCTCTAAGAAGTGACGACAGAGGGTTCAGGGACCTGATAAACCAAAGGGGGCTAAAACTATCAGCCTAGCTATATCTATTCATCCTAGGTTCCTTATTTCGACATGTAGATTGGTATTCCACTGTTCCATTATCGTCTTTAGCAGAATTCTGACTGATGGATGTATTTTGTAAATTTCCAGTATTTTTGCAAGCCAGTCATGTGGCACAGAATCGAAGGCCTTACTATAATCAATGTAGCATACATATTTCTGCGCTTTATTTGAGCTTGCTTGATTATTATTATTATTATTATCATGGCCCACTGAGAACAGTGAAAAAATATGAAAATTTACAAAAATGTATTAGGCTTGGTTTAATCGAAAAATTTTATTAAGAAAAAATGTTCGAAATTACAAACTTAGCTTATATACAAATTTTTGGCAGAACTTTTGGGGTCGACAGAGATGGAAATCAGTTTGAACATCTAAAGTAATGTTTTACTCTAACTCTTTTTTAAATTTAAAACTCCCAAATTATTCACTTTAGACCCCACATTTTATACATTTGTAATAAGCTCTTCGAGGGGAAATTAATAACCTAAATAATATGGGGTGTTGTAATTGTAATTTAAAAATATCAATATATCCAAATTGAGATTTTAAAGACAATTGAGCGCCTGTTGTTGAAATACCGTAAAATAGCTACATGATTAAGGTTCTTTCAGTTTTGTTTTATTCACTTGGTTTTATAATTGCACCATGCAAACTTCAAACAATGCATATAAAAAAATCGTTATTGAAATAAAATGTTTTCCATTCCACACCATTCAATGTTATATTTATTTTATAATGTTTATTTATACATGATTCAGTGCATATTTGCCACAGTGGTTACAAAGTGCAATGTCGCCGATTTATATATAAATCCCAATTGAATTGTAAACAAATTGTTTAACCCAAAATATTCAGCATTGACTGGAATATATTTAACAGGTAAAACTTCTTCCTTGCAGAGTAATAGGACAAGCTGTTTGTAGCAATTTTTTTAAGAGGTATTATTGGGGTTAAATTAATACCAAGATACCAAGTTCTCAAGTACAGTGAAGGCATGAGAATATGTTACTTCTTTGGTGATATTATTTTTTTTTTACAATTTGATTTCTAGGCGCAGAAATCGAGAAGTAAAAATGATTGTTATAAATATGTATTCGAATTTGTAGTGGGTGTTTTAAATAATGTTATTTATTACGGATTTTTTTGTAAGTTCTATAAATAGGTTCTTAAGTTATTGTATGTATGTAAAACGAAGCAACTTATTAACTATTATTACACACAGTGGACCAGCACCCCAGTCTTCAGGGGTTCTGAGCTAGAATTAAATAATCTTTAAGTGAAATTTTGCACAGAAATATTGGCTATTGCTAGTAGAAATGTATTAAAAAGTTGATGAATGCCACCATAGTCGGAACATAAAACAAAATGACGTCAAAGTTGAACAAATT
The DNA here is from genome assembly GCA_963583905.1 of Stenurella melanura. Taxonomy (NCBI): domain Eukaryota; kingdom Metazoa; phylum Arthropoda; class Insecta; order Coleoptera; family Cerambycidae; genus Stenurella; species Stenurella melanura. The sequence continues at coordinate 117,396,080 of OY757316.1, read as the reverse complement.
ATTTTTGGAAATAACTTTAAAAAAACTCGCAAAAAACGTAGACGGAAAAATTAAAGAGCACAAAATTCTACATAAAAACCGCTGCCTAAGGAATCACTACTTCCACATCCAGATTTTTCATCAAAGTCACTTTAAAGGAAACATCTTGACTAGATTTGCACTCTAGTATGTGGAAATTATTGGTCATAGAATTTTAATAATATTTGGAGCAGATGTCATAGAAAAGTTTGAGGCGTTGGTTTCTACCATATACGTTAGAAATGAAGTTTTTAGTTTACCCTACTTATTTTCCCCTATTCACAACCTACCACGACCCACCCCTTCAATGGAACCATCTCAATCAGATGTCAGTACAATACATCCGTGTACTAACTTTCAAGTAAATATCTCAATTTTATGTTATCAAAACCATCAATAATGGAGCGGAGATGGCGGCGTTTGAAAAATATTAGAAAGAAATCTGGGGCCTTGGTTTCTAGTATATACACCAAATCCCATATTTCTGTACTCTTACCAGCTTGATTTACTTATTTTTCCCTATTTACTCCTATTCAGCCCTCAAACTTTCAACGGAATCATCTCAAAATATAATCTAGTTCCAGATGTTGTTATAATACATACGTGTCCCAAATTTCAAGTGAATATTTCAATTTTATTTTATCAACCCCTTTAGTAATGGAGTAGGGATGGTGGGGGCTGAAAAATAATATAAATAATCCGAGACCTTGGCTTCTAGTACATACACCGAATTTTAAGATTCTGTACTCTTGCCAGCTTGCTTTACCTATTTACCCCAAAATCGCCCAAAACCACCCTTAAAGTCTCTTTCCCGGCGCAGACATCAATCCAACCCTGTATTTCGGTGAAATAGCCCTCCCCATAACTTAAGGTGTTAATTCTAGAGGGGAATGATCCCAATCACCTCTACCCTTATAGGGCATGTATTTTTTTTGTAAAAAACATTTAAAATTTTTAAAAAAGGAATTTGTTGGAGGGAAGATGAAGGTGACCAGGGTTATAACCAGGAGTGGTTCCTGCACTTCCAGGAGATGATATTTTTTTTTTGAAACGCACTTTTTTGAACAAACTCTTAGGTGATGGTTATTAAAAATAGGATTTAACTTAAAAGTGATTCATAAAAGAGCAAGTATTGTGGAAAGCTACGGAATGGTACTGTGGCGTAATGAATTAATATTTATTTGCAACGTATTAAAAAATTTCAAAGTTGCTCGAAGTTCTCTACAATCGAAATTATTTATTTGTTTTCTAGAATTGAATTATTTATTTAATAACTGATTATTTGTTTTCTAGAACTGAATTTATATATTTTATATTTGTTTATTTGTTTTCTAGTATTGAATTTATTTATTCAATCTGGGTCAATTAGATCAAGTTAGGATTATTGATATAAATAGCAATAACCTTAACTCCGAACCCACATATTTTGGCAAGGAATTGCTCGTATCTCCTCGTGGTCCTTGCTTGGCAACAATAATAATTCAATAGATTAAATTATTGTTGCCGAAACTGAGCAATAAGAGAATATTTAATAATTCTAATGTAGACTCAAAATTCATCATTGCTCAACAGATTTAAATTTCCATCAGTGTGCACAAAAATTTTAAGTACGGCTCTGTGAGACACCAATTATCTTAACGAGCCAAATTTTGGTCCGTTTTTTACAGCTTTTTTTACCTGCACTAAACAAATGAAGGCAACTATAGAAATGTTGTAGTACGGGTAATTCCAACAAACTTTCTCTAAAAGTACAGCTCATCAATATGATAATATGATATACAATCGAAAGAAATAAGTGATAAACACCCTGACTATCTTTCCAAACAGACTTTTAAATGTATGTAATAAATTTTCCAATACGAATTCTAAGATGTATCACAACACAATACTGATCCACGTTTTCCTTTGTATCTGATAAGCCTTTGCAGTCTCAATTAAAACAAATGAATAATAAACAGTACGGCTCGTAAGTTTGCAATTATTATTAACATAAGTCATGTTAATGATTTATTCAAATTAATTTAATATTAAAATCTCCAATCGATAATGGTTTTGTTATCAAGAAGTAAGCAAAACAATAACTTTGAATAAGCGATTAGCGTTGGTTGTAAAAAAAAAACAAAATGGCATAAACAGTCATGAAATTAAACAGGGTGTCCCATTTGGGATTACTTCCGGTGAAACAGTAAGTCGAAAAAAAAACAAATGAACACTGACTTTGTGATACAAGGTACACTATTCCGTTTTCGTACTTTTCAAGAGTTTAATAAATAGATTAAAAAATTAATTAATAAACTTGTACAAACCAAGGAGTGTTTCCCTATTTATACATCATTTACATTGTTACTTTTTGTTTCAGTATGATGTTAACGGATCGACATTTTCATGGTATCAAATAAATCATTCTTCCGTGACGAACCGAGAAGACAGCAACAATGCTTAAACCTTGGGATTATTTCCGAAAAAGTGTACCACTTCTGCAGTGGTCCACTGAATATAACGTCGACAAGGCTATATCCGACCTCGTAGCTGGCATCACAGTTGGACTGACGTTAATTCCTCAATCTCTGGCTTATGCGTCTCTAGCAGGATTAGAGCCACAGGTAGGCATAAAAATCTATAGAAATCTTGAGACCTTTGCTTCTAGTATATACATCAAATCCCCAGTTTCTAGATTCTTACTAGCTTGCTGTGCTTATTTACCTCTATTTTCCCCTATTCCACAACCACCCCTTCAACGGAATTATCTCAAAATATAAGGTGTAATTAGTTTCATGTCATTAAAAAAAACTGGTAATAGGGACCGACTAGACAAACAGAAAACCTATATGACCTTTTTCTCTAGGGGCACTTTGAAAAAAACTGACCTGGGTTTACATTTTTAATGTTATGGTAGGAAAGATTTGAGAACCACTGTTTTTCAGGGTCAATGGATGTTATAGTTCCGAATATTAGAAATAATAAAAAACTGTAATACCAGACTTGTGTTCCCGTCGGTAGAAGTGCGGCACTTTGATGGAATTATTTATATTGAACTTTTTATACCACTAATTATGAAACAAAGCTATTGTAGCTTTTATTGCCGTTTAGAAGAATTTATAAAATTTAAAAGTGGTTTATTAACATTTGTAACATTGTGTTAAAAGCTTAAAAAATTAGTAATTGTTTTATGAAATTGGAAAACGAACAGTTAGACGTCCGAGATACGATAACAGAAATTAGTTGTGTATTTTAAGTTAGAAAAAAATCTGATTTTTTTAACGAATTGAGCGCATAATTTTTCCCAATCAGGTATCGAAAACTAAAAATCAAGTCTTTGGTCTCTATGAAAATCAATGTAAACAATAATAAACAGATAAAAACAAGACAACGAATACTAATAATAATAACTATACCTTTAATGCCCAATAGGTAACACCCAATAACTCAACAATTCTTTTGAATTTTTTACAAAAATTATTCGAAATGACCTCCATCTCCACGTATACACATTTCGGTACGTCAAACTAATAACATACTTACTCCGTTCAACACATTTGGTAAATTAGGATCATTTCTTATGGTTTCTATGCACATTAAAATACGTCGTTGCAATTGTTCTAAAGCTTTTGCGCACCAGCTGCATTTCCACCACATTCTCCATGTACCAAGTCCATATCCGCGAGCTCTGGATAAGTGTAATCTCCCATAACGTCCAAAATATGCGTTTTAAAACACCACACTAAACTGTGAATTAACGTTATCAAGAAAGAAAACAAAAAGAAAAACTTGGTCCAAAATCCAAAAAGTAACACAAAAAGCACGAACGAGAAGTAGTGTCTTACGTAACCAAGCAATAACGACTTGAACGATAAGTCAATGAAATAAATCTTAACATAAGTGGCACAAAAATCAAAAAGAAAACAGACAAAACCAAGGAACGGGTACGTCGCTTCATGCGTGCGTTATTTACCAAGTAAGGCCAAAACTGAAATTATTACTTGCCAATATTACAAGAGAGAGATAGCACGCCTAATAGGATAATTGGCCGCGAAGAAGCAAAAAACGATGACGATGTCCTCTGTCGGTCGCTATTAACTGCTTTGTCGGTATATTTATTTGCAGGAATGTCAGAGTATCTCGTGCGACAAGACGCGAGGCAATAAAACCTACCCCAATATGCCAGCAGTTCTCAAACTAGGTTATTAAGTATTTTGGAAATTTTTGTTTATTTTTTTTCTCCAAAACTATGAGCTTTAGACCCCATGTTATACTTATAAGGTTTTTTTGCTTGTCTTGTCGTTCCCTACCTCCAGTTTTTTTTAATGACATGAAACTAATTACACCCTGTATAATCTAGTTACATATGAAGTTATAATACACACGTGTACTAAATTTTTAATAAACACTTCAATTTTATTTTATTAACCCCTTTAATAATGGGGGTGGTGATGGGGGTGTAAAATGTAATAAAACAATTTTGAGGCTTTAGTAATCCCAAGTTCCTGAACCAGTACCACCTTGCTTTACTCCAATTTACCCCTCAACTAGAGTAAGCTCAAAATATAATCCAATTCCAAAACTCGTTATAACACATTCCAAATTTCAAGTCATTAGTTTAAACCGTTCCAGAGCAAACGTGCGCACAAAAAAGTTACAGACCGACTGACAAAGAGACAGATTTTTTTGCTCAAACTTAAAGTCTCGACGTCTCATGTCATCCTAAACCTATTTGAACAAAAAAAAAAGACTATTTTTACTCTTACAATACTTCCACTCCCCCAGCTAGCACACTGACGTCAATTTGCCGTCATTTATTTGTCATAATATACGTCATAAGTCCCAATATAACGACGTTCAATGTACGTCTAAATGACGGTCTAATGTCACATCCTAATGACGTCATATTCTGACGTTACAATCACGTTCAATATCACCTTAATTTGACGAATATGGCCCCAAATAAGAACCCTTTCCATACGTCATTTTGACGCACGACCAAGGTTTAATGCTGACGTCAATATAACGTTTAATATGACCTTGACTTGACGAATACGGTCCCAAATAAAAATCTTTTTTCATTTGAGAATATTATTTAACCTTTCAGTTCTTATTCATTTTACGTTTTCATTAATTAGAAATGGTTTCAATATACATGTATTATTATAAATTACACTGTAACAGAATTTTAAACATTTATCTTAAAATCACCCAGCTGTGGGATTTCAACCGTCAGCCTCTCGCTTGGTACTCCAGTACGCTTCCTGTGAGCTATTGTCCTTCATGTAAATTTTACTTTAGAGTGTATTTATTACTTGCAGTTGAGTACCCGGTTTAAACATAATATTTCCCTTTCAACCTTAACCGTGTACAATTTGTGCATTAACAAAATCAAGTGCAATGGCAAATTTCTATAAAATATTTACTTAGGTTGTGCGAATAGTGAATGTTGTTCAATTAAGCAATTGATATTATGTTCATATGGCTATTAAAAATTATTTAAAAGTATTCTTTATTCATGAAAGAGAGTTGAATGTTTTAAAATTAAAAGAAAAAAGTGAGTTTTCAATTAATGTAGATGGCAGCACTCCTATTTTGTATTATGGTCAAAGATAAGAGATAATTTTCTAATGTTTGCTATAGTGGTGGTAGAGTGCCATTTTAATAATCGCTTTTTGTTTAGTTCGCTCTGCGCTTTGAATTACATATATACTGTTATGTCATTCGTATACGCACGATCAGTGCTAGTGACATTTAGATGTTTTGGATTTGTATTACAGACGTGGGAAACAACACTCATTGCACGATACTGTATTCGACATGAGTGAGTGCATGTACAAGGCTATTTCAGTATAGGGAAGTAACTTTTAATAAATATCATTGTTGTGTTAATGTTAAAATGAACTATACCTACCACAAGTTCAGTTCAGTTCAGTGTAGTCTATGATTGTTTGAAAGGCAAACTGCACAACATTAGACCCTCCATTGCGTCTAATTTAAGATGGGTTATATGTTCCTTAAATCTAGTTGTAACTGGACATTTTGTTTGTCCTACATTATTTAAATTATAATCATAACAGCTGCTTTCATGAACTGTAGACCTTTGGTTTCCTTCAAGTTTTCCTTTGGATTATCTTTAACATCGGAGGTTGGCTGTTATATTATTCTGTGTTCTTAACTTTTTTCTTCATTTTATTATTATTGTAGCCGTCCGATACATACACTAAAACGCACGCTAACTACTTTATTGTGTACACACTATTTAACGATTAAATTTGTCACTTTGTGATGATTAAATAATGAGCATAATATAATAAATAAATAATTAGAGTCATACGTGAAACTTGTTATTAACGTTATTAATAGAATAGTAGGTAATCGTATTAACACGCCTATCCTAAGAATTGCCCCGTGTGTTCGTTTATTCCCAAAAAGTTAAGAATTATTGAAAGTTGCAATTATCATAACATTCTTAGTAGGTACTTTGGTACGACAATTATAGATTTAATTTCGGAACTTTGTAATTATTACTAATTACACTAAACCAATATTTACGTCTTTATATAATTGGTATCTGCAAGCAAATGCTGACGACCCAGACACGATAATGATAGTTGACTGCCAGGTAGTGAACACGATGATATACAGAGTCGGGTCCAGCTTAAAATGACCGATGTATGAATTAATGTTGCGCATACGTTTTCACTATCTCTTGCACACAAACTTAAAGCAATAGCCTAAAGATATTGTCAATGTATGTCTACCAAGATTCTTTCCCACTTCTGTTGAGTCGGAAATACGAAATGTACACTGAGGAGTGAGAAACATAGTCACAAGCTCAGCGATTCTTAAAGTTTGTGTTTGACGACGAATATTATTTATTCCCGTGAACTAATATCACTCTAAATATGAAAAACGTCTTTATATAAAATATTTAAGTCATTTTTATTGGTAAATAGTGGATATTCATCCGTCAAATGAACAATGTCAAACCACTAAGCCTTACAATTTTCTAGTACGTACATATTACACGTTTTAGAATATAACGAACATAGGATCGCGTAGCTCAATCGGTAAGATACTCGAGCAGCAATACATGTAAATGCGGGTGGTTGTGAGTTCGATCTCGATCCTCTCACTTCTACTTTGTTTTGGTAAAGCTTTATTTTCCCAAACATGCGTCTTTGATTACTACTAGCGCGTGTTTATCTCTAATACAATCGACTTTCTTACGTTATATATTAATACATGAATGGTGAAACGTGCGTCGAGTAGATAAATTGTTCAAGTGTAGTGTTGTATTGTTTATGAAAACGTGTCGTAAATTGTTGAGTGTAGTGTTCAAGTGTTTTAGTATTTATGAAAACGTGCCAATGCGTTGTTCTTTCAGAATTGTTTTAATTTATTTGTTTAAAAATTACTGTTAATTTTTTTAATATATATTTTGTCAACCAGAATATTTATTTGTTACCGCTAAAAGACAAATCTCATAGAGACTTCAGATTTTTTTTTATTATATGACATATTTTATTTTTACTAACATCATTTCCCCTACTAATACTACGATCCTATCCTTTCCTGGCAAGAAGTGCCCAATCTCCCCGTGGTTCTTGCTGGACTGTAACAATATTAGTCTTTGAATTCTTTTCTGTTAACTCATTGTTATTGACTGGATTGGGCAATTCATTTTTTGTTATAAGTTTCATTTGTGCTCGAGCCTACATACCTACAGTGTCTGCCATAAAGTTGGCTATATATGGGAAAAATTTGTATTATTGATATATTGGGGGTTCGTTTCTTTTTTACATGCAAATACCTTTATTCAACTAAAATACATAAAGTTTTTGTCGAAACTAATGAAATATTTGTGAAATAGACACAAGAATTTATGATTTTTCATATAGTAATATTAATGGTAGGGGTAAAATTTGCACTTTTTTATTTTCGTCATATCTGCTTCAATTGATATATGGGGGGCCCTTGTTGTATTCTATGCATTTTGTCTTAATAAAAATTTTCGGTATCTTAACAATTTGACCCATTTTTCGGTACCCACGTCAACTATTTTTTACAGTCCTGCCAAACCGGTGATCACATGACATGTGTCAAAATGTAACTTTTTGCTGTCGGACATGCATAAACGAACCTCCAATAGAGTTTTTTTTAGAAATGTTAATAATACAATTCTTTCCCATATGTAGCCAACTTTATGACGGACACTATATTATCAGAATTCCACTAAAATGACGAAGTTACTAAATTAATAATCTTAACACTTTATGGCAACATCTTTCCTATTTCTCTATAATTATTTATCGATATCATTGCTGTTACAGGAAAGAACTGTTTGTTCAAAAGTTTTAGCGGCCATGACACAAGTTAGCTTAAATTGTACCCGACTCTATTAGAGTCTTTGTGGATGATATCCCGGCACCTGCGAATATGAAATGTATGAAAGAATAGCTCGCCAAATTGACAGCTGATAATCGCTCATATAATAATACATATTATAGTTCCTTGCTAATTGACAGCTGATTGTCGGCTACTAACTGTCAATATCGCCTATTTGACATTAGATTGGAATTCAGCTACCTCAAAAACATAAACTTAGGTCTTTCAATAATCAAAATATGCGTTATGAATCTACAAAAAGTAGTAACTGAAGTAACAATTGTAGTTTTAGAATAATCTATAAGTGATCCTAAAACCATATTTCCAAAATACTTATAAACGTAAATAGTTTGGAAGGATTCTATGAAGCTGATGACCTTTATAAGAGTAGAGGGGCCCATCTAGAGAAGGACCTACATAAATATTTTTAAGACTCCTATTAATACTTTCAAGTTTAATGAATTATCTAAGGCTTTACTCAGAGAGTGTCTGAAGAGTATTATAAAACCATACTTGGTTTAGGATAGGCACTCTATCAAAGACACACACAAATGCCTTGAGCGGACTTTTTGTATTTAATGAAGTAAAAATAAATGCAATTAAATCTATTCTACATCTACTATGGGCCGCTATAGTTATACCAAAGATTAGAGACAGTGGCGGCTCGTCAGGGGAGGCAGGGGAGGCTGAGCCTCCCCTTGGAAGAACCACCATATCTTCAAAAGTAATATCTTAAGACATTTCTATTAGGTATATCTCAATTTTCAATATTTTTTATTGTTTATTATTCATTAATTAATTTTCAGTTTATATATAACATTTTTGCATTTCCTTTCCACAAACATACCTATAACGTTACAGTCCGGATAGTCTTTGTATGCATATTTCCCGGTCGGCCGGTCTTTTACTGAATGAACACTGCGGTTCACTGGAGGCTAATACGAAATAGCTTCCAACTTTACCGCATTTACTTATAACATGAATGACCTTGAATTTCTTTGCGCTGTGTAAAATAGCAACACTTGGAATAGCCAAGTATGAGGCTAGCCTCAGATCTCAGTTCTTTATATAGCGCATGTGCACAGATCATTCTAGAGTCAGGTGATTCACAAAGAAAACGAACTGACGTCTGACAGTTGCGTTTAGCCGGTTAAGAACAACTTGACGTATAAATACATAAAACATTTGATAGGCGGACTAGAAATAAGTGCTCTAGGTGAAAATATTCCCAACAACATGTCTTGTTGTCCAGACGTGGTGGATTATTTGTTATTAAATGGATTTACTACTCTTATTTATGACGAAAAGGTAAGAATTAAAAGAAATGCCAGGTCTACACCAGCAATGCTTTCGTTAGTTTTTAAAAGTGGTAAATAAAACAGAGGGTTTTGTGATAACAATTATAAAAAAGTCGAGTGGTTAACGGCATCAACAGTTAGAAACAAATTATATTGTTGGAGATGTTTATTATTTACTAATGATCAATCCTCAATTTGGGGCAGGGCCGGGTTTAATAATTTGCAAAATTTGTCGCGAGGTTTAGAAAGGCACGAAAAATCCCAGGAGCACATTTCATCTTGCATTAAATTCAAAATGTTTGGTAAACAAAATATTGGATTCTGCACATAAGAGAGAAATAGAAAATGTTAACGAAAAGGGCCGTGAGAATAGGGAAATATTAAAGAGGTTAATAGATGCCGTTATATAGTTATCTTCACAAGAAAATTATTTCCGAGGACATGACGAAAAACGAGAATCGTGCAATAAAGGAAATTTCAAAGAGCTGGTAGATTTTTTAAAAACTTATGACCCAAAATTAGAGAACTTTTTGAATAACGCCACTATTTTTTGAGACAATTCCGGTAAGCTTCTGTAGAATGATCATTTTCAGCACTTAAACGCATAAAAACATTTTTACTAGAAACAAAATGAGTCAAGACCGCCTGTCAAATGTATCGCTTATTTCAATAGAAAAACGTTTTTTGTCAGAATTGAGGAAACGCGATTCATTTTATGATGAAATAATCAACCATTTTGCTAGTTCCAAAAATCGCAGGTTACCACTCATTTATAAAAATATTCAGGCTTTAAAGCAGAGATTAATATAGGTAGTTGTTATCTTAGAAAAAATATTAATTTGTGTTATTTATTTTTTAGGAAATATTTTTTATAATTCTCCATAATATAGAGTTCCGCGGTTATATTTTTTTTTATATAACGTCTTTCTCAAAACTGTTTTAATTTCTATTAAAACTTATAATTTTAAACGCCTAGCAGTGATAATGAATACAATTTTTTGTTTGTAGAAAAACACTTTAATTTTTTTACCAAAACTATTTTTATTTTTATTAAGTTATATAATTTAATTACAAGTGGGATAGTAGGACTCCTTTGGATACCGATACTCGAGTCGTAGGAACGAGAATTTCATGAGAATGATTTTTTCATCTCATCATATTTTCTATTTCCTTTTCATTCTATTCTTTTATTAGTTCTATTCTCTCAAGTCGTGAATCGGTATCCTGGCGAACAACCCACGGCAAAAAAATGTAACGCGCCGTTGTAATACTTCAGGGGTGGTGGGGAAATGTACAAATTGTAGTCATATTGCACATCAGTTGTCTTTCAGAATATCAAGCCTCCTCTGCAGACAATATCACGAGCCGCCACTGTTAGAGAACTAACAAGATAGGACAGTCAGATGGAGAAGACGAAATAGACGAAGACAGTTGTGAAGCCCAATTTAAGGGAACACGACATCCAGCGGAAACGGTTTCGGGATTGGTCGGGTACGCATTAAATGAATTTGACCAAGCTTACTAAAAGATAGATTAGCTCATTAGAATCGACAAGTGCTACTTCACGTATAGACCTTGATGACAGCTGCGCGTGGCTGTATTTTCCTTATTTTATAGAAAATAGTTTCAATATTATTCTTTTAATGTACAATTCTATCCTAACCAAATAGATACCTTACATATAAACATAGAAATACTTCATGTGACATATATTACAAAGCAACCTGTTTTTTAGTGACCTTGGGTACTGACGGTCAGCTGAGTTCGGTCGTTCTATCAGGACAGTGATGTCCATTTTTCACTATTGACCTCTCGTTCTAATGTTACCTTCTCCGTCTGATTGTCACATTGTGGCAACTGCGCGAGAACTCAAATTTAAATGTCGAGGTTAATGGCGCCATTGCTAAAAGATAAAATCTAAAATCTTTGGTTATACATAAGTTATAAAATGGACAACTGGCGGCTACTTCTTAAAAATTGGTGTGCTCCCTCCCCCCAAAAATGCAATTTTTAAAAAATATATTATTTTTTTTGTGACTTAAAAAGTAAAACGAGCTTTAGCATCTGCCCATAATATGGTTTAGTACATGTAATTGTTTTTATAAAATATTTCTATTAGATACAAATTACACTATTTTGTTCAATCTGGGACGTTCCCAATATGGCTGACCGTTATATTCCTCGACGTGCGACGGCTGGAAATAAAATAGCGGCTGTATGTATAAACCCTATAAGCTGTGAATAATTCTACTTCAAACATATTTTGTCTTAAAATGCCTATTACATTACCAATTTCTGAAGCATGTCGATTTATCCTGTAAACGTATATTTTAAGCCTCATTGGTCTTAATATATTTTTTAAAACTTGTAGACTTATCTTAAAACCAATTTTAAACCATTTGAGCACATAACATAACCTTTAAAACCTATAGAATTTATGGTGCTCGGATAATATAACCTAAAAGTCAGTTTGCCGAGACGATATTTGGTATATGTCCACTAAATGCCACAAAATGCCGACGAATATGTATTTATCTCTTATTATAGTTTTAAAACTACCTATTTTAAAACATTACTTATAGTCTGGGTAAAGGTAAACCAAATTCTTTTATGCTTAAGACTGATTTATTACAGACATTTGTTTGCTTCATTAAAACTCTAGCAAGCAGTTGGTTTTATGAAGGTTCGACCTGAAACTTTGTGATTTTAAAGCATAATAGATTTATAGCCCACCATTAACAAACAGCTCAAATTAATTTCATAAAGCATTGATAAAACCACCACATTTGCTCAATCTCTATAAAACTTGATCCTCCTAACTTGAACTTAACAGCTTTAAAGTTTTATTGAAGACTTGACAAATACCTTGATAAGTCAATCATAAACCAATAAAGACTAAGAGATAATTTAGTTTTAATGTAAGTTCTTGAAGGCCATTTTAAAACTTTCTTTAAGACAAAACTATCTTTAAGTGCATTTGGCATTCAATAAATCTGGCACAAATTAGTGGCTTATGAGGTGGCCATTATAAAACACTGATAAAACCTAAATAAATCTAAAAAGCATTTCAATTGTTACTTGGGAACTTATGATGGAGCTATGGAGCTTTAGTGTTCAATGGGAGCTAAAATACTGAAAATGGAGCATCGTGGTCATGGAGACTTTTGTTCAGGATGACGAAAGCTACAATATACCAAAAATTCAGACGATTCCGCCGAAACCCACTTTTCATAAGGTTTGTGCGGGGTCCCTCTCCTGAATTTATAAAAAGACGCAAATTATCTAGTTTTAATAATAATAATAACAATTTATTTTCCATAAAGACAACATTACAATTGTATAGGAATAGTCAAGTATAACATATACCTTAAAAGCTAGGTAAAAAATCGCATATAGTGTAAAAACATTTAGACATCAAAAACAATTTTAACTTAGTTTTAAAATTTAGTAAGTTTCTAGCTACTTTGCATTCGGAGGGTAAGTTATTAAACAATTTTGGTGCCATGTAATTTGGAGAATTATAGGTTAAATTGAGTCTTGCATAAGGTATTCGAAACTCTTCCTTGCTACGCGTATTTGCATTATGAATATTTTTATTCGCAGTAAACATATTCTTGTTTCGATAAGCATAAACACACATTTCGAAAATGTATAAGCATGGTAAAGTTAATATATCATATTCTCTAAAGATCTCTTTGCAAGAGTGGGTACTAGAAACACGAGCTATACAACGCATTATCCGTTTTTGAGCAATTAAAACATTCTGTGATAGAGTGGAGTTCCCACAGGAACAGACACCATCTAGATCTAGACTCCACTTGGACATAGTATAAATTAACTAATTGCTCCCTGATAAGCACGGTTTTAATATTATTAAATAAAAATGAAATTGATGCTAGCTTGGAAATTAGATGTTCACAATGTGATTTCCAAGTCAGGCACTCATCCATATGTAAACCCAAAAATTTTATACTCTCATGGGTACTCCTTATAGTCGACTCATTGACCTGAAAAGAAATAGACTAGCATTTTTTCTGTCTATTATGAAACAAAGTTAACTTAGTTTTATCTGCATTGGAGTACAACTGATGTTGACTGAATAGAGATACCTTTTCTACAACATTATTACATTTACTTTCTAACACATTATGCATAGGATCTGAAATAATCATAGAAATATCATCAGCATACATTGACAAGAAATTATTACATAAAACCCAATCGAGCTCATTAAATTTGATAATCCAATCTGCTCATTTTTGAGGGCCTTATCCACTGAGACTTTTCCTCGGGAATATACACACTACAACATATCAAAATTTCAAAAACATTTCGCTGAAATCCAAATTCCACATAAGTTAAGCGGGGACCTTTAATGGACAACAAGAATATAAACAAATCATTGAAAACTTTTATAATATATAATATAAAATATACATATTAAAGAAATGTTCCCTTTTCACAGTATGGTCTATATTCGTCGTTATGTGGTGGCCTAATATATCTTCTCTTTGGCACGATTCCGGAACTCAGCATAGCACCGACTGCTCTCCTGTCCCTTATGACGTATTCCTACACGAAACATCTCAGTTTTGACAGCGTCCAGGGGGCCATCCTGTTATGTTTTCTGGCGGGATGTGTGGAATTGCTGTGCGGGATTCTTCATTTAGGTAAGTAACCGAATCTCTCCCTCAAAGGGCTTTCTTCTGGTGTTAAAGCATATGGAGTGTAGGCCGGGAAAATTAAAACAGACAGAATTTTTCGATAAATTAGTAGCAGCAAAAGCATTAATTTGTGTATTGAAACAGGTGGACATCATGTGGAGCAATTGTTATTAATGTATTTTTTAGAGTAAACTGTACTTTTTTGTTATTACAACATTTTATACTAGAATTGTAAATACATGTTAAATACAAATGGAGGAAAAAAAACGTTTATTCCTTCTACATTGCTTGATACTACAAATATTTTTAAGAGTACCTCTTTTGCAGCCTTTTCAACAACCTATAAAACTGTTCAAGTATTCCGTAATTTTACAGAGTGATTAAAAAATTACAGCCAGTTAAATATTAATTATTGTGAAAAAAAAATTGGAAACAAAAGATATTTGGTTGTTATCAAGTTTACATAGAGCACCTATAGGTGATACAGTTTCCATCAACTTCTGAAAATTTTCTCTTAAATATAACGGATCTTATTAGAAATGTTTTAAAATTTTTGTCTCACATTAAGATAATGTACTTTCCCAAGGATGCATTTTTGGACTAAGGTAAGTTGGGTTATATGGGCCCAAAATGAACTCAGACATCGCAGGTTCTCGTCCAGGAACTAAATTCCGGAACTCCCTGTATAGGTCCAAACCTTTATATGCCTGGCTTAGTGTTCCATTTGCACAATATGTAGATTTAGTGTTTTTAAATTAATTTTGTATTAAAACGGCCGATATTCTTAAATCTGACAACTCAGCGTAATTGAGAGGTTTTTGACAATTGTCGGTACAAACTTAATCTTAAAATTATGTTCTATTACGCCACAGTGAGCTTACAAAGTTTTCAAATGTTTAGTAAAAGCTCATACGGATTAGGGTAATCCAAATATGCACTAATATCCTGATTGTTCTATTAAAAATAAAAGAAGTAATGACCTCACGCCTAAATATATCACTGTGTTTATTTCAAAATGTTTTTAAATTATACACTTTTGTATTCAGTACCACTTCATTTTTGAAAATATTCGGTATCTTTTATACGAGACCCTGTATATTAAAATGTTAAATTTGCAAGTATGCCTTAATACTGCCCTGCCCTACACATTAAAACTTTAGCAGTAATTGCATTGGCACATTACAGTTTGTATATATTTTTTTATGGGGTCAAATATCATTTGGTGTACTATGAAGAGTATTGATATTATAGTCCAGGTGATAAGATTGGTATTTGGCAAATTGAGGCGGCAGTGGCCAAATCAAATGGAATTTCTCAGAAAAGAAGCAATTTAAAGAATGTCATAGGTAATAAATACTAATCCATCAGTTGTTTTAAATGCCTTAGGTTAATAAAAAACTCAAATGGTACAAATGTATCAAAAATGTAGCAGATATGACATTGTATCATTCATGTCATATCAAATTGATAAGCGAGTGAAAGAATTGGATAGTTAATCAAATTGCCACATGAAAATACCGGGGCAGGGAGTAAACAGGTTCGACAAGTTTTTTGCCACCTCGTGATAATTTCTTACTCTGAGGGCGATTCGTGGAATCGATTGCTACTTTGCTGCTTCTCATTGTATCTTGATTACCATCGATGAACTCTTCTGATTTTTGTCTTAAAATTAACACTTATTTACAAAACTCATCTATAAATAAGATTAGCATACCACCCACGGTAATTGGAATACATCCCGAGCATGTTTAATCTTTATACAACGGGGAAGTGAATGTAACAATTGACTAACACAAAAAAGATTCAAATCTCTTGAAAAATATATTTATAAATTTTGTATTGGGGTTGAAAGGATTGACGGCAATAAATGTTGGAATTGTGGGCCGTTTGTGGTAAACCTTAAATGACGTAATAGGCGATTGTATCATTTGTCAGTATGCTTGTAATTGCTCTTGTATATACATACAAGACTTTAAAGATTTTTTAAATGTGCTAAAGGTATAATATAAACTAATACTGTTAACGGGACTTCTCGCCATTATCTTCATAGAGACGAACTTTTCATCATTTTTTTAGACATTCTCGTACTTTGCAAAAATGTTGGTTAAATTTAAAATATTGCTATTCTTAAGTCAAAAGTTTCCAAAAAAGTACTTTCAAAGTTAAATTAGATCACACTCTTTAATTGCTTAGAAAAGGAAATTCTTTAAAGTTTTTGTATAAAGAACAATTTTCAAAGTACTTCCTTTATTTTTTCTTGAAGACTTTTTGCTGGGTTCTATGATATTGTCACGGTCAGAACGTACTAATAATACGGCAGCTTGCTTACATAATACGTATCATCATCTGTCGCAACATCGCTATTTGTTTTACCTGAAGCTTAGTTTAACAAAATTATAAGGAAATAATAATAATGTTGGTATTCAATTTGCCCAAGGCCTTAAATACATTCTTTATTAACATTAAACAATTGTTATAATTATTATTCACACAGATTATTTTTTGTAGTATTTCTGTAGCTTTATGCGACTATTATACTGGGGAATAACATTGAAAGTTAGTAGCCTTGTTTGTTTTTTGGACCATAAAGTACATAATTCAATTATCTTGGAGTTCTTATACAGGATATAACAGTATATAATAGTATATAAAATGGTTTTTATCAATTTAAATACATTTAAACTACAATTTATAGAAGTTCGAATTAAGAATTTGCTATAGTGGATCCCTCGTTATTGTTTTTCAAGTACTGTTGCTGTTTTGCAAATTAAAAACATTTAGGAAGCTCTCTTAATTACAAATCCTAAAATATCACTCGTCTCAATATCTGAGGTTTCATTCCTTAAGGATAGTATGTTCTTAACTTCCTAAAAAGCACAGTGATTTATTTAGATAGCCCACTTTAGATTTATACAATAAAATTGTAGCCTATAAGTAACCAATAAAAACATTTTCAGTCCACTCAAGAAATCTCGGAAAAAAATCCATATGGGTCAAATCTGGAAATCGAGGCAACCGATCCCTTAATTCTTTCAAATTCTGCTGCGAAGAGTCTATGCAGACACTACTTCACTAACTGTTATTGTTTTTGTATATTTAACGAAAGTGTTTTGTTATTCACTCACCCCTAAGTCTCTTACTTATTTATTAAATAGAGTTATTTGTAGTTTGTTTATTTCATTTTTTAAATATATTTTCAGGTATAATTAATCAGCAATTTTTTAAAAATATTATTAATTAGAGTCTTAAAATCTTTTTAAGTTTCAAGTTAAGCAAACATTCTTCCACGTACAAAATCCTACCCCTACACAAAAATGTATGTGATTTCTAACTAATCCAAAGTTGGGAACTAGGCTAATGCTAATTTGTTTTTGGTAGGCTTTTTGGTGGACTTCGTATCGACTCCTGTGGTAGCCGCATTTACGTCCGCAGGGGCCATAACAATAGCAACGTCTCAAGTAAAGAATCTGTTTGGTCTGCACTACCAAGCAGAGCATTTCATCGATGTCTGGAAAAATTTCTTCATTCATATTACAGAGGTGAACAAAATGGACACCATATTGGGAATCTCTTGTTGTGTTATCCTGTTGGCCATGAGGGTACGTATGAATCAATTGTTATTAAAAGTGAATGCCTCCAGCATTCTATTCATGACTTAAGTGAGTAGAAGTAGCAAAAGAAAATAAAGAGCAGGGGATGAAAAACGTAGTGAGATCAAAAGGGATAAACAAAATACTTCAAATTACACAAGTTAAAAAAAAAGTCTTGATCTGTACATGGAAGCTATCATTTCCCTTCTATGTTGATGCGCTGAAGCCGATAAAATCATTTTAAAAAATGTCTACCGCGTAGATTTCTCACAAATCACGTTTTAAGTGTTGTAATTAATATTACTAATGTTCAGTAGAATTACTACTACTGGACCGTCTGTATGTGAACTCATGCGGAAGCTAGGGAATCACCATCATTTCCTCCGAAATTTTAAAGTTGCCCCTCACCCACCCAATAGGTGGTGGGTGGGGAGGCCATTTTTGGTATCAGTAGATAGTTTTTTGAAAACTTTTTGACACGTGTTTTTTTATTTTTTCGATTTGATGCAAACTGTTCGAGATTTTTCACCATTCCCATACTTTTCTAACACCTGGTATATAAATTTTCATAAAGGATTTTTCTAATTGAATCTGTTATGTACCTAGTGTTAAGTTCTTTCATCGGAGATTTAGGGTTTTCAATCTATGAAGATACACGTAGACATTAGAGTTGTGTCTAGATTGCTTTTAGATTACTCTACAGTGTGTTCACATGGTGTTCTAGGTGGTGTACGTTATTACCTAAACACTATAAAGTTTTAGCCATCCACATATTATGTTAATACACCAAATTTTTAACTTTATATCTTGTGCTATTTATTTACTTAACTAGTATAATAAGTAAATAACCCATATTTACCCTTACAAATAACAATATGAATTCCTTCCGACAATATGAATTTAGTTCTCTATTTATTTATTTTTATTTGACTTTTTCCATCAATTAATCCAGTTCAATGACACACGTGAAATGAACATATGCGTTTAACTAGTTCTCACATATAAATATTGAGTTTATAAATATTGAATTGGCTACTTATATCAAAAATATCAATATTTATTTATTTCGATGGGAAATTTCATAGTTTCTATTAGATTTTTCCTGTCCTAAGTGCATGATAAAGGAACGTCGCGCTTTGTTAATATAATTCTTATCTATAGTAACAAATTCTTCTATTTTTCCTCTTGCCACACATATCTCTACCCCAAAATGACATGAATCTACAAAGTAATACAATTAACCAGTAAATTATACGTCATTTAGAAGCAAAAATTTTATGAACCTAAATCCTAGAGTGTTTTAGAGTTTACTAAATTTTACTGTAAATATACCGGGTGAGTCACGAATTGCGCTCGCCCCGATATTTCCTAAAATATTTGGAATAGAAAATTGAAATTAGGAGGCCTTATTACACGACTAAAATGCCATCTTTTCAATAAAAAAATCAAGTTTGGTGCACATCCGGTTTGACCAGAAATGTCCACAACTTTCGATTTTTAAATGGAACACCCTATATATTTTTACATTTTTGGAATTTAGAGGAAATTTTGAATACAATACATCCATTTTGGTCACTTTTTGATAAACATTAAAAATTTTATTAAAAAATCTATTTCTGAATCCAGAGTGCTGTGGTGCCCAAAATATATTTTAGTTTGTGTGCTACGTTACTATAAAAATAAAAAGAGCAATATGATTGCATTACTTAATTCTCTAGAGGCGTTTAAAATTTTTAAATGTGATTTTTATCCACTAACTCGGTTTTTTTAAATGGGAATTTAATCGTTCACCAACATTTTTAAATACCTCATTTTCATACGAATCTAATGATACCAAAATTTTGAAAATCCGCTCAGAAATATTTGAGATTTCAGCCAAAATACAATGCAACCAACATTTTAGAAACATGCGGCTAATAGATAATAGATTAGTGGGCTTTGGAAACTAAAATAGCACATTTCTGTGTAAATCTGGTAACCTAATAACATTGGAAAAATCATAGTAGCCATTGAATGTAATAAAACAATATCAGCTGTCAGACAGACTCGTGTAGTTATAGGCAATCTTGAGCTATCAAACATTTAAAATAATTGTGAGCGCAAAGAACGTTACAATTAAGTTTAGCATAGGTATGTGGAGGTAAACACAATTATATCCACAAGGACATTTGCAATAGAATGCGACATCAGTTCGGTTTTCAGAGTTTTATTTAAATGAACATAAATATCAATTATTCATTTTCTTTAATTCTTACTCAAAGAGATTTCCGCAACGCTTTATTTTGTATCTGTCTGACAGATGTCTGAAATAGGTCGGCGGAAAGAGAATATCGGCTGCGTTTTCCTGGTCGTCGATGCCCTAATCATAAAACCTTTAGTACGGTGTTCCAGTATGCAAGACAACACGAAAAGTTTCCTACTTCTGCAGTTGTGGAGCGTGTTTTACAACAAGGTGTGCAGGAACAAAACAATATTATAAACGTAGTTCAAGAAAACCCAAATATGAGCACTAGACGAATCAGTTTGGCAACTGGTATTCCTCATTGGCGAGTATGGAGAACCCTAAAAAGAGAACGTTACCATCCATATCATATCCAGCAGGTACAGCGTCTTCAACAAGGCGACGATATCCCCCGCCTGGCATTTTGTCGTTGGTTGTCTAATCATCGCCCAGTCATTTACAGAACCTTATTTACGGATGAGGCACAATTTACAAGGGATGGAGTAAACAATTCACGAAATAATCATAAATGGGCACAGGAAAACCCACATGCGGTACGCCAACGCTGTTCGCAACACAGGTTTTCTGTAAATGTTTGGGTCGGACTTGTGAATAGACATTTGATAGGGCCACATTTTTTTGAAGAAAGATTGAATGGTGAAATTTACTTTGATTTTCTTCAAAACATTTTACCGAATATGTTAGAAAATATCGGTATAAGAGGCATGTTGTTTCAGCATGATGGGGCCCTACCACATTTTAACCTTCAAGTAAGAGAACACTTAAACAATGTGTATCCTAATAGATGGATTGGACGCGGGGGTCCACATGAATGGCCACCAAGATCTCCTGATTGTAACCCTTGTGATTACTTTTTATGGGGCCACTTAAAAAACGAGGTATTGAAATTGAAAGTAGACAACATTTAATCCAGCGCATCGTTACAACCTGCGACGAAATACGGAATAATCCAGAAATGATACGTCGAGCAATTGGTGACCTTTCTAAACGCGCAAGAAAATGCACAGAATTTGGGGGAGGACATTTTGAAAATTTACTTTAGTGTCAATTACGTTTGATGATGATGATTTTCTTGATCAAAGTAACTGGTTGCTTAGGCCTAAATGGTTTAAATTATCTGTCACTTTTATTCTTTAAACAAGCCTACTGTGATTGATTAAAAATTTTGTTATTTCATACCCGATTACTTATTAGGACCACAGTTTTTTACCAAAATGGACCTTTAAAACGTGCCGGAATTAGGATTCACCCAGACCACCTAGGCTCAATAGAATTTTTGCAAATTTTAGTTATAAAACTATTTATTTCACGTGCCTCTCATTTAATAAGGTTCTGTAATCCATTTTCTTGCACATTTAACAACGTATTTAAATAACCACGAAGGTGTAACAAAAAAATGAAATAGGCCATTTTGTTTGTTTTTTCTTGCTCTTTTCGAATATCGTATCGAAATTTCAAAAAAATATATACAGGGTGATGTTTTATTGATGCAAAGAAGAAACATAAATTATAGTGAGTCCGGACCTGGATATATTTTTTTTTATACATGTACCTCTTGGAGCTCGTTTGTACATTAGCCGTACCAAATATGAATCCGTTATTTCATTTCCTGTCAAAGTTATGACAAAAAACAGGTTTGGCCAAAAATTATTTAACACCCTGTAATTTCGTAGTGAAGGCCCAATGAGACATTTCTATGGGAGGTTCCGGTTACCACTGATGTTCTCTACCTCCTATTAAGCTATGTCCCTCTCATGATGCAACACCCTGTATATGTACAGAACATAAATGCACACTAATTTCCTTTTACAGAAGCTGAAAGACTATGGTGCGCCTCCTCAACTAGACAAAGAGAAAAAGGCTGAAAAAGTATCAATATTAAAGAAAATATTATGGTTTATATCTGTCGCAAGAAATGCGATAGTCGTCATTGGGTGTGCTGTAATGGCATTTATTTTGGACTGCTCCGGAGAAGAACCATTTTCATTGACTAGTAAGTATGTACATGTTGATACTGTTTTAGAAAACTGTGTGCTATAAATTTCCTCCCTTGTTTATCGGAAGGATATATAATCGTAAATGAATAATTACGAAAAGTTTCGCCAACGAAGTTGGCAGCATCAGGAGATTACTAAACTAAAGTACAACTAACTAACTTACAAACAATCAACTTGGTTGTACTTTAGTTTTGATCATCACTCGTCGATGCTAACATCGTTGTCAAAGTGCGCGTCAAGAGAAAATGTACTGTAAGTAACGCTGTAAAGTATGTACCGAATGAAGTACGAAAAAAAAACGATTTTGTGGAAGAAGTTTCCTTATGGATTTGCCAGACTCATGCTAATCAATGTAGATTTGTTCACCCTTCAATTCAACACAATTTCTCACGATTTTTCACAGTTTAGTCCGAGTTTATTTGAGATTTCGTAGGAGCTACACCGGCTTGCCTGCCTCCGGCGCCATTCGAAACCGACACCTTAAAAGGAATCAATATTTTATCATAAAATTTCATTTAAAACTAAAATTAAGTCCGATTTCAAGAACCTCGAAGCAGGCGATCCTTGACGTCTTTTTGCAGTATGTACAGTGACATCTTTTT
The DNA here is from genome assembly GCA_963583905.1 of Stenurella melanura. Classification (NCBI taxonomy): domain Eukaryota; kingdom Metazoa; phylum Arthropoda; class Insecta; order Coleoptera; family Cerambycidae; genus Stenurella; species Stenurella melanura. The sequence continues at coordinate 117,373,299 of OY757316.1, read as the reverse complement.
AGCTTTGGCAACCAGAGCCATCGAGAAAAAATCTGGGCCCGGGATTTCAGAGATTTGGGTGGAATCCGGGCCCCTTCAAAAACTCCGGGCCATGAGGAAAACACCCCCGACCCCTCCACTCGTCGGGCCTGTTGGCAACCTGTGTTCTTTTGAATACATCCCTATACTTTTTTTAATTTGTAACCAAAATCAAAGTATTTTCTGAAGAATGTTATGTTCTGAGTAACAGTCAAATTTTATTCACTTTCAATCGCAAAGAATTCCTTGCCTATGACCCCATGCAATAAATCATAAACTTGAAACACTGCTGTAGTATTAGAACTGAGAAAGATACTAGAAAAGATGCTAGCTTCTTGTGGTGTAGGAGTGAAAAAGACTTAAGAGAAGTGCATCATTTGAAAAGCAAATGTTCCACACGGGTACGAGCATAAGCACTAAGTATAAGATACAGGCTTTTCATGCAAAATTGGAGCAAATGCTTTTGCTTTCAGCTCATGCCCATCAAGCAAATACTTTTTATTCATACGGCTCAATAATTCGATTATTTGAAGAACTAGGTAACCCTCTGAGAGTTTTAATGCATTTATTAATACAGGGTGTAATCAGTTTCAGGTCATTAAAAAAACTGGTAATGGGGACCGACTAGACAAACAAAAAACCTTTATGACTTTTCCCTCTAGGGGCACTTTGAAAAAACTGACCTGGGTTTACATATTAAATATTTTTTTAATATTAATGTAGAAAATAATTGAGAACCACTGCTTTTCTTGGTCAAAGGACTTGTAGTTCCCAATTACACAACTTTTAAATTGTCATAAAAAAGTGCAGTCCTCGGCGTCACACGCGGTGTCAAAGCAAAAGCTTTGTTTGGATCATCGACCGCCTTTGATGGACCGCCTCAACCGAAGGCAATTATAAAGAGGTAAATAATTCGTTATCTTTTCCTGCACAACTGCAAGCAAATAAGGCCATAGAAGTTTAAACAGAGCATTTCTTTACATGTGTGTCTTTTAATTTGTAACAAAATATTGGATTAATGTTTATAATTTAAAATATTTAAATGCGATTTATTAACGTTTGTAACATAAATGAGTGTCCCGGGTTAAAAGCTTACCTAAGTAAATTATTCGAAATCTCTGCATCTGCATCAATACACAGTTCGGTACGTCGAATTAAGGACATACGTACTCCGTTCAACACTAAACAATAAATCAACTAACGTTGTCAATAAAGAAAAATAAAAGAAAAACTTGGTCCAAAATCCAAAACGAAATACAAAAAGAACTAACAAGTAAGTTGTGGCTGTACGTAATCAAGAATTTAACGACTTGAACGGTAAAGTCAATAACATAAATCTTAACTATAAATACACAGTGACCCGAAATTCAAAAATAACAAAAACAACGAACGGTGGGGCGAGTTGGACGTGTGTACATAACGAAACACCCATAGTAACTAAAATATTGCACAAGGGAGAGTCAGAGTATAAGGCAAAGACACGCGCGACGATCTAAACTTACCTGAATATTCCAGCAGTTCTCAAAAGATTTTATTAAAAATTTGCGAAATTTTTGTTAATTTTTTTTCTTCAAAACTATAAGCTTTAGACCCCATGTTATATAAGGTTTTTTTGTTTGTCTTGTCGTTCCCTACCACCAGTTATTTTTAATGATATGAAACTAGTTACACCCTGTATATGTTTATCAACATATTTACTAATTATTTACCTACTATATCTAACTTTATCAAATTTCAGCTAAAGTACCTTCTGGTTGGCCAAATGTGTCTCTACCACCGTTCGAAATAGAACAAGGGAACGAGACGTTGACATTTACAGATATGACATCAGAACTTGGGACAGGAATCGTCGTTGTACCTTTTATTGCAATTATTGCCAATGTTGGTATAGCAAAAGCATTTTGTAAGTATTTTGTAAACGGAATTACTGCCAAAAATTTTGCGATGCATATCGAAGGAACATCTGTTTCCTTTAGTACTAAGATTTATATGTGGTACTGATTTTTCTTAAATTATTAATTCAATATTTCTTTATATCTTTGGGGAGGGGTCCTGGCTAACAAACCAATTATTTTACTATGTTTCATTGTCAAGGTTGCTGCAAATATAATAATTTATATAAACAGTACAAACAATCAAACTTAAAATCGCATTAATATTTTAATAACACTTTGTTTAGTTGGTGAGAACTCAGTTTTAAAATTTAAACTATTTAGAATCCTAATAACCGCATAACATTAGGCAACCAGCAATCCACGAATGAGTTCTATGTATTGCATACCTTTACGGTACATATTTTCTTTGCCATTGTAAATGTTTTAGTCTTATCAAACATTTATCAAACTCATTAACCTTAATTTCAAGAAGACTTTGACGTTTTTTAAAATATAAAAGGACTTACCTTAAAGTTAATCTGTCTTTTCATTTCTAAAAATAAGTTTCGTTTGGAGTTGTACACCAACACAACCAGATCAGTGGCGTAGCTGAAAATCTCGGGCCCCCCCCGCAAAATGTATGGTCGGGGCCCCCACAAAATAAAAAACTCACTTAAATTATAAAGTTTTTCGGCAGCGGCGTACATTCTCTTTAGCAAATACTTCGATGATGTGATCAGTATCTAACTTCCTTGCTCTCTCTTTCTCAATACATAATATACATAATGCTGACGCAGTCTTTCTTGTGTCATTGAATTTCGTACAAACGTCTTCAACTGTAGCAACAGTAACTGGTAGTGTTAAGAATGATTTTATGGCAATGAAAAGATTTGGAACACTTAACAGTAAAGTTTTATGATTTTTTATAGGGAATATAGCAAAATAAAAGACTGAAGAATCCGCAATTTCCATTATTTGTGTGCTTAAAACATTTCTTAGTAACAGAAGTTCGCGGGGACAATCTGCCGGTAAATCTTCAGAATAATGTTCAGCAAGATTGCTAGCTTCCAAATAAAGCTGAGCGTCATTCAACTTTGATATTGTTTTGGGATTCAAACAGGAAAATCTCTTTATCACTTCGCTCGTCCCAGAAAATCGGCCAACAATCTGTTGAATAACAATATTAAGGTTGGCATAAATTACCTCTACTTTAAAAGATGTTTCGGAATCTGTAAGTCGTTCATCTTCTGCTAATTCATCAAAAAACTTTTTAACATGCCTTTTTCTCTTTTTTTGAAATTCTTGTTCTATACCCCATTTATTTGACAAATCCGAGGCCTCTACTAAAATTAATTATGTACGAAATAACTTTTTTATCGACCACTATCATATTAAAATATTTATATATAATATTGACTATTGAATATTGATGTTTAAGATGAATGTAATTTTTAATTTCGATGATATTTTCGCGTCATAAATTTCTAAACTCGGGGGCCCCCAAGAGCTGTGGGGCCCCCCCGCACCGCGGGCCCTGCGGGTCCGTCCGCTACGCCACTGAACCAGATATGATGTGTTAGAGAGATATAATGATGATTGATATTAGATTTCATTTTTGGTTGAATAATTTTGAATGTTTTAAAATAAATTCATTTTATAGTTGATGCAACATGTTATTATGAAGTCTTTATATTTCACGGGTAAAATGAAAGAATTACTAAGACTATGATGATTGATAAAAGATGACCATTTTAAAATTCTATTATTTTCTTTACTAGCTCATGGAAAAGTACTGGATGCTTCTCAAGAAATGGTGGCTGTGGGTCTATGCAACATTATCGGTTCAATGTTTGGTTCATACCCAGTTAATGCGTCGTTTTCCAGAGCTGCAGTAGGAGGAGCTAGTGGAGTAAAAACCCCATTGGCTGGGATATACACAGGTAAGGATACAATAAAAAAATTACGTACTGAACTAAAATCTCTTTCACGTATTTTGTCCTCTATGTAACCCTAAGAGTTGTAAGGTGTATGGCTCAAGTAACGTGCTGTATACAATATACAACAGTACTTAACAGATATGTCATACCAAGTTAAATAGTCCTCTTTTTCCTCTACTTTTCATTCACAACGACTTGCTAAGCGTTTTGTGACCCATGCTTTGTTCTAATAGGTTCCCGTTTGCTGTATAGAGCGTCTGACAGCAAAACGCCATTTGTCGTGGTTGCCTGTTAGGAGTACGACCTCTTTCCTTTCGGCTCCCTGGTGACAGCAGCCAAGGAATGCCACCTTGTTTACTACCTCACCGTCACCTATCCTTAACTTGTCTAAGCGGTTATAATTTTCTCGGTCTTCAATCATAATTTTCGTTTTATTGCAATTTACACTTATTTTCAAAGCCTGTTCAGGAGGTGTATGAGCATCTTTAATGAAATAAGATTTAAACTTTCATTGGCAAAGCGTAGGAATTTCAAATATGACAATTAGCTAACAAAACTACAACCGTAAGAACTATTGTGTTCTAGGGATCTAATTCTAAAATTACGACCACTTTGTCCAATATAAGGTATATATATTTTAATTTGTATTTAATTCGATTGATGAATCTTTGTTCGATGACATAACTGTCGAAACTGTAGTTAAAACTTTGTGTAAATATAGTGGTAAACATAATCATGTTTTACTTGTTTCTGAAATAATAATAACACTTATTCTTTCCAGCTGCGATGGTCTTTTTGGCATTTTCCCTTTTGACACCATATTTTTCTTACATACCAAAACCAACCCTATCAGCTGTCATCATCTGCGCTGTTATATTCATGGTGGAAGTTATGATGACCAAACAAATCTGGACTATAAACAGTAAGTAATGGCAAGTTACAAAATATTGAATGCTTGAGGAATTGGCTGAGTGGAATGTTAATTAGTACAAGACGTTGTACGCGGTGATTCGTCGTAAATGTCCGCCTTCCAACTGGGTTATTACTGTACCAATTCGAGAATTTCAAAAACCAAATAAAATAATTTTTTAGCAAGTGTTTATTTATGCGTCATGTTGAGAAAATAATGAGATCTAAATCTAACAGTATACAGGGTATTATTGATTTTTTTAAACGGAACACCCTGTATCTAACTCGAGAAACGCAATTCTCATATTTCTCTGATTTCAAAAATATAATATCTCTCATGGCTATCTTCTATAGTTCTTCTAACATTTACAAGAATGTTGAAAAAATTATAATTTACAAACTGACTGTAGACATTGACAAGGATGGAGCATTTTTCAATTATTTTAATTGCCTCTTCCGACCAGCTCTCCGACATCCACGGTGCTTAACGTCGCAGATAAATGGAAAATACTTTTTGTAATTTATTGATGCATAATAAATTTCATTTCATGAAACTACACAAAAAACTGAAGTATTTTGAATACAAAAAAAAAGAAATTTAATGAAGAAAAACAACAGAAAAATTACAATAATTGTTGTTCTATGTGGGAACCCTCATTGTATACGCAAAAGTTCCAAAATATTGCTCGTATTGATGTGATCATTTACTTCAGTGATTCTTTCCTTCAACTCATCGATATTGTCAGATCTTGTTTTGTAAACTTCATTTTTCATATAGCACAAAAAAGTCAATCGGCGTGAGATCGGGACTTCTAGCTGGCCACGTTATAGGTCCATGTCTACCTATCCATTCGTTGAAATTCTGGTTCAATAATGTTGTTACATTAACATTATTGTGATAGCGAGCTCCATCATGCTGCCAGATGTTTCTATTCATTTGATTCAGTGGAAGATTATCTACGTCATTTTCAAAAATTTCTCTTAATATATCCAAATATCTAACGCCATTCACATTGCCTTCAACAAATTTATATATCACCCTAATATCGATTATGCCAGCTCACAAATTTAAAGTTCTGCAGAAACTGGATTTCTTCCGCTATATGGAGATTTACCATTTCCATTTAAAAATCTTTATATTGTTTAACCGTGTTTCATAATATCAAGACTTCAAACTAGGTATTTTATAGTGTATAATCAGAAATATTTAATGTATGGCTATGTTTGTAATACAAAAAAACGTCAGGTGGATAACCGAAGACCTATAAGACTTGTTTTACTCTAGCAGCTGTTTAAGACACTTCTCGACGATTAATGCCTATTTATCTATTGAATCATTATTTGTAAGAAAATCTAAAATACTAAAAGTATTATTAGGCAACTTTATTCTGAGCGCCTTTTGTAATATTTCAGATGTGCAGGGAAATACGAACAAAAAAAAACTGCTACAGATAATGTGTCAGCTTATAAAAACGTGGCTGTTTACTTAATGAGCTTTTGATGTCAGCGGGGGTGTGTGGGAAAGGAAAGAGGGGTGAGGTGTGGGTTTCGTGGGTTGTCCGTGGTGAGAGATTAACCGGTGCCCAGTTATGATTATTCTTTCTATTATTTGTTCTAGATGTGCTGAATGATGCCTCATCGGTCCAAAAAATACGATTGAAAATTCACTAATCTTCTCTGTGCTCTTCCGGCATAATTTGCCAAAAATTGTTCCTCACAATATTATCATTGGGATATAATTTCTGAGTTCTTAATGCCATTGAATAGGAGATATCTAAATCTCTTGAAGAATCTCTGAGGGATTTCTTTCGGTCTTCGTTAAAATATAACAAAATATTCAACTCACGGTTTTCATCATTATTGTTCTTGTTTTCCAGTGTCTTTGTATAAATCATCTTGACGAACATGCGTTGGAAAGTTCTCCAATTTGACACGGGACGATTCGGGTATAGCCACCTATATCCTTTTACTGAAGATCTAGCATTTTTATTGTTATTGAAATATACCGTTAATAGATGTAATCTAGAAAAACTATAGAAGATAGTCATGTGAAATATTATATTCTGGAAATCAGAGAAAAATGAGGATTGTGATTCTCTAGTTAGATACATTTAAGGAAATCAAGTAACACTCTGTACACGGTTAGAATTGGACGTTATTATTTTCTGCATATGACATATAGAAACTTGATAAAAAATAATTTAATTTGGTTTTTGAAATTCTCGAATCGATCCAAAAATAACCAAGCTAGAGGGGGGCATTTATATTGAATCATCCTGTACGTATGGTAGCGCGATTTGTGGACCTAAGTAAGAAAACGTGTATAACACTTTTAAATGAGGTTATCATAAATAACCAGAGTAATGTGTTTATTACCCGACGTCCAAAAAGTCAAGAAGAATGATCTCTTTCCCCTGTGTATAATGTTTGCTTGTATGCATATTTCCTCAGAATCTGAGAATCATAGTAGACATAAACTTTTTGTACATTTTTCAGGTAGCCATCTTCAACAATTTGTATGATATAAAAATCATTTGTAACATCGGCACCTCCGCCAGATATTAAAATTTTAAAAAAACAACGCTCAGAATTAAGAAATATTAACAGTTTCACATCTTGATTATATTTGCACTCTAGTATGTGGAAATTACTTATCATAGAATTTTAATAATATTTGTGACAGATATAATAGAAAAATTAGAGGCTTTAGTTTTGACCACATACGTTAAAAATGTTTCTAGCGTGCTCTACTTATTTTCCCCTATTGACAACCCTCCCCACCTCCCACCTCTTCAACGGAATCATCTCAATTAGATGTAATTACAATACATACATGTACTAACTTTCAAGTGAATATCTCAATTTTATGTTATCAATCCCTTTAATAATGGAATGGAGGTGGTGAGGGTAGGGGATTGAAAAATATTAGAAAGAAATCTGGGGCCTCGGTTTCTAGTATATACACCAAGTCCTAAGTTTCTGTACTCTTATCAGCTTGCTTTACTTATTTTTCCCTATTTACCTCTACTTAGCTTCCACTCCTTTAACGAAATCTTGTCAAAATGTAATCCAGTTTCAGATGTCGTTATAATACATACGTGTACCAAATTTCAAGTGAAAATCTCAGTTTAATTTTATCATCTCTTTTAGTAAGGGGTGTGGGGGTGGTGGAGGGATGGAAAATATTATATAAAAAACTGAAGTCTTCTCTTCTAGTATATGCACCAAATCCCAAATTTCTGTACTTACCAGTTTGCTGTACTTATTTTCCCCCATTAACCTCTATTAAACCCCAACCCTCCAACGGAATCATCTCAAAATATAATCTAGTTCCAGATGTCGTTATAATACATACGTGTACCAATATCAAGTAAATATCTCAAATATATTTTATCAACCTCTTTAATAATGGAGTAGGGGTGATGGGGGATTGAAAAGTATTATAAAGAAATTTGAGGCCTTGACTTCTAGTACATACACCGAATCTTAAGTTTCTGGACTCTTATCAGCTTACTTTACTTATTTTCCCCTATTTAACCCCCAACCCTTCAACCGAATAATCCCGAAATATAATCTAGTTCCAGATGTCATTATAATATATACGTATACCAAATTTCAAGTGAATATCTAAATTTTATTTTATCAACCGCTTTAATAATGGAGAGAGGGGTGGTGGGGGGATGGAAAATATTATACAAAATTTTGACGCCTTGGCTTCTAGTACATACACCGAATTTCAAGTTTTTTTACTCTTACCAGCTTACTTTATTATTTCCCCATATTTACCCCTATTTACCCCCCAACCCTTCTCCGGATATGTTCAAAAAACAATCCAGTTCCAGATCTCGTTATAACATATACGCGTACAAAATTTCAATATCTTCAACCGTTCCGGAGAAAACGTGCGGACAAGAAAAGTTACAGACCGACAGACAGAAAAATTTTTTTCGCTCAAATTTAAAATATCGACGTTTCATGACATTCTAAACCTATTTCAAGAAGAAAAAATAGATTTTTTTTTTACGATTACTATACTTCCAATCCACTACGTGGATGTGGAAGTAAAATGAACTTTCGAAATTAATCTTGGGTCGTTTTTGAGGCTTCTCTCAGTTCTCGCTTACCAAAGTAATAAATCGTGAACCAGTCACTCTTCGGAGTTTCATGTTTTAAATGTAAACTATGAAAATTATGGTCTTTTAGTTCTGTCAGTCTGTCTATCGGTTCGTCGTCTATCTGTTGGCACTATATTTAAAAAAAGTGAGTAGACGTTAGACGCTATTGCTAAATAGGAAACTTGACATTATTTAGGGACAATACCCCACAAAAAATAATTAATGGAATAAATGTGTACTTTTAGAGATAAATAATTGTATAGTTTACTGCAGACTTATTGTCAGTATGAAAAGTGTCGAGGTCTTTGATCTTTACCGCACCGTCAAAGGCGCCGACACTTTATATACCAGCCAGATGAGAAGAAATTTAATTCATTCGTTTGAAAAGGAAACAATCATGTAACGCTTTTAGTTAAAAAAATATACACTCCGTTCATCCAAAGAAATATTAACAATTAAAAGGCGCCAAATAGACAGAAAATTATTGTGTAAATTCTTTTGCGGATTGTTTTTGGACGGGGTCAAATTTTAATGAGCCCACAAATTCGAGAAATTAGATGGAATAAGTGACACAAAGAGATGAGATCAATAAAATGAAAACATTTCTCATCATAACTTTCAATTGTTTTAATCATCAACTGTTTTTTTTATTGTGTTTCAGAGCTGGATCTTATACCTTTTGTTGTAACTATAATATCCTGTTTAATAGTTGGTATCGAAATGGGCATTTTAATAGGCATCTTGGTGGATATATTGAAACTCTTGTACATGTCGGCTAGGCCGAAAGTTTTGGTTGAAAAAATACAGGTAAATGAAAAAAAAGTACCAGTTTTACTTTTTGCTGCATAAATAATAATTTTTAATGTAGAATGTTGATATTGTGGTTTGATATAGCTACAATGTTACTGTTTCACCCTTTGTAAGACTTCACAAATCACTTAGATATAACACAAGCAGTAACGGCCCTAGAACTGATCCCCGAGGCACTCTACCACCATTTAAACTCAATATTATTTTCAGATGGATAAAGATAAGCCCTACATTAAAGTAACCCCTACGTCATCAATTCTGTTTTCGTCTGCTGAGTATGTGCGCGAAAAAATTTTAGGCCACAACCTGGAACAGGGCCAGAATTGTGAGACTATCGTCATAGATTGTCACCGAGTGAACAAAATGGATTTCACTTCAGGAATGGTAATAATATATTATTAAAATGTTTAACAAATTGTTATCGTTTTACCTTTTCAGTGTATCAAGGCGCTGATTAAAGATTTAAAGAAATGCCGTAAGAATGTCGTGTTTTTCAAGTTGAAGGAGAATCTGGAAAAGATTTTAAGGAAAATTTGCGAGGATGATCTTATATTAATCCGAACAGATAAGGAATTACAAGATTATTTATTAGGTAAGTTAAAATGAAAGAGTATGTCATCACCACCAGATAGATTTTATACAAAAATTAATAATTTCACAGGTATGTAATAGTAGGTAATAAGAAATATGTAATACACTAATATTTTAATATATTTATCATATCATTAACAATTAGTTTCCTTTAAGGTGGCCATTCTCTAGAAAGAGACATTCGATAGGGAAATATTCATTATTTTTGGCCATAACTTATAACTATAAGAGTACCTAAGTAGAACGATAACGAAACTATTACTATGAATTTTCACTCAATAATTTTAGTGGTTTGCAAAATAGCTAAATTTAAATTTAAAAATTATGTTAATCTTCCTATTCCGTAGTTTTAAATCTAGCTATTGTACAAACCACTGAAATTATTGAGTGACTATACATAGTCTCGTTATGGCTCTACTTAGGTACTCCTATAGTTTTTTTAAATATACGTACTAAGAAAAAAAGGTATAAACACAGTAAAGGTGTTTACACAGAACTTCCCTCGTTATTTGTGCATGGCGGTCACTCTAAAAAATTAATAATTACTAAATGACATTGAGAATAATAATCGGAATATAGTTATTGCTATTATTACAAAGAAAACTTGATTAGTTTTGGTCAAAAAAATATACAGATTGCTCATCCAACAGCAAAAGTTCAATGCTAAATAGCAGGTACCACATATGGCAGGCTTGCGCAAATACCTTTACAAATGTCCACCATGACTGAATTATTTCTTGAGGTGACCACCCTGTACATTTTTCAATAAAAGTATAATAGGTGCATATGCCAGATATTATTGCCATCTGTCACATTTTCAATCCAACATTCACGTAATGGAGTGGAAGTATAGTGGTGGTTAAAAAATTTCATTTTTTTGAAATTTTTCAGAAATGTTGGTAAAAAAATTTTCAAAACGTTTTCTTCTGAAATAGGTTTAATATGTCAAACGTAGAAATTTTAAATTTGAGCAAAAAGGAAAGTTTCCTTCTATTCTATAGTAGTGGTAAAAAAAGTTTAAAATTAAAAAATTATGTATTTAAAAAAAATAGGTTTAGAATGCTATGAAACGTGAAAATTTTAAATTTGAGCAAATAAAAAAAAAATTCGATCTATTTTAGTGGTAAAAACTTTTTGAAAAATGTTGGTGAAAAAAATTTTCTAATTTTTTTTTTCTGAAATAGGTTTATAATGTTGAAACGTGAAACTTTTAAATTTGAGCAAAAAAAAGTTCATATCTATTCTAGTGTTAAATTTTTTTCCAAACTGATAACAAAATGCTGCAATTTTTTTTCCGAAATTGGTTTGGAATGTCATGAAACGTAGAAATTTAAAATTTGAGCAAAAAAAAATGTTTCGTCTATTCTATAGTAGTGATAAATAAATTAAAAATATTTTCAAATTTTTTTTTATTTTTCAAAAACATTTTTAAATTTGTTTGAATAGTTTTAGAATGCCATGGAAACGGTAAAGTTTTTTTAAAATAGTTTAAAAAAATTTCTAATTTTTCTTTTAAATAGATTTAGAACGCTATGAAACGTGGAAATTTTAAATTTGAACAAAGAAAAAAAAATTTCCATCTATTTTAGTGGTAAAACTTTTTGAAAAATTGTAAAAGAATTTTCTAAAATTTTGTTTTCTTAAATAGGTTTAGAACGCTATGAAACACGAAAATCTTAAATTAAAAAAAGAAAAAAAATTCCATCAATTTTAGTGGTAAAATTTTTTTCAATGTTGGGAAAAAAAAATTCAAAATTTTTTTTTTAAATAGGTTTAGAATGCCATGAATCGTGGAAATTTTAAATTTGAAGAAAAAAACATTTTTTTTTCATCTTGGTAAAAAAATTTTCAAAAATATTGGTGAAAAAAAATTTCAATTTTTTTTTCTGAAATAGGTTAAGCGTGTCATGAAACGTAGAAATTTTCCATTTTAACAAAAAAAAATTTTTTCATCTGAAAAAATTTTTTCAAAAATGGTGAAAAAAATTTTCAATTTTTTTTTTCTGAATTAGGTTAAGCGTGTCATGAAACGTGGAAATTTTAAATTTGAACAAAACAAATTTTTTTTCATTATTCCCTTTAGACGGTCCACCCTGTATATTTTCGAGTGAAATTTCTACCATTTCTTCGCTGACAGCAGCGTCAACTACCTACTAAATTTGACTCCTCTCCGTCAAGTAGTTTTTTAGTAAATGCACCAACAGACAGACAGACAGATAGACAGACAGACAGACTGACGGAATTGAAAAACCTATATTTTCGTAATCTACGTGTTCTGAAACGTCTAAATCCGAAAAAATCTCGGAGGGTGATTTTTTCTCGAATACAATACTTCCCTTCGGTATGCGAGGAAAGTAAAAAGTTATGGACAAAAATAATCAATATTTCCCTATCGGATGTCTCTATCTAGGGAATGGCCACCTTCATTACAAGTTCACAATAACTTAGTAGCACATATTACGTTAATTACCATATCATAATACCCTAGATACGAATTTTATTTTAAAACTCTTATTTATGAACATTGACGTGAATGTTGTGACAATTTTTAAATTTGATAGATACACCTGATACACCATTCTTGTCCAAAATAATGGACATGTTCACTTAATCTTGCCCAGAAACATTCTTTTTCAGTTCGATGGTCTCTTTAGTATATATATGATACAGTGTTTAGAGAAACGTCTCCAACTTGAATTTTCAATGGAAACCTTCTTGCAGTGTAGAAACAAGTGGTAGATTGAGAATTGTCCAATAAGAAAGACAAATTGATTTTAGGATTTTAATTGCCAGCATAACCAGAATTCAGGTTATCGAAAGAATGCAAAGATTGAAAAATCAATAATTTTACAAATAGTTTTTATTTTATTTAACAATAATAGCTCTATTGCCCAACAGAAAACCCATTTACAGGACAATGTGAATAACACTAAGAGAACTATAAAAGTTTAAACATGAACATTCTACTAACTGTATTCAAATAGTTGCTGTTTGTGATTTTACAATTTAAAGATTACTAAGTATCATGCAGATTTCTATCATCCAGATGTTCAATAGCCACTTCTACTAATTTATTGACCGAACAATGGTTAATATCACATAAATTGCATAAACTGTTAAAATTTTGACACACAACATGTATAGAAGATTTCATTAGAATATTCGTTCGGGATATTTTACAACTAAATGTTAGATTCTGTCTTATGTTAGACCTAGGCACTTGAAAATTAATATCATGAAGTAAATCAGGACAGTCAATCATATTATTTAACAACTTAAACAAAAATATTAATGACATACAAGTTCTCCTTAGATCTAGGCTGTTCCTCTTTCGGGATAAATACCATACATTTTAAATGTCAGATATTTTAAAAATCTTCTTTGAACCCGTTCAATTTTCAGCTTTTGACAAGCATAATATGGATAACAGATTAAAGCACCATATTCAAGCCTGGATCGGACATACGTGATATATAAAACCTTAAAGGCGTCATTATCAGTAAAGACTTTACAATGAATCCATAAAACCTCATAGCATCAGATACTTTTAAAGTTATATGATCATTGAAAGAGAGCTTGCAATCAAACGTTACACCTAAGTCTTCATAAGAGTTACAGCGCGATAATATTTTGTTATCGATATTGTATGCGTATTTATATGCAAATTGTTTCCTTGTGAACCTCATGATCTTACATTTCGAGATATTAAGATGTAATTTATTATCTGTACACCAAGATTGGACATGATCCATTTCACATTGCAACTTTTTACAGTCATCAATGCAAGTTATTACTGAATATATTTTTAAATCATCAGCATAGAAGAGTTTAGAACAGTGAATAACATCATTTAAGTCATTAATAAATAGAAGAAACAAAATAGGGCCAAGGTTAGACCCTTGAGGGACACCAGAGGTAACATAATATTGAGGTGACTTGAAACCATTGTACGTAACATATTGCTAGATATTGTCTGTAATTGTTTATTTGTGGCATGTTCAGATTTTCTTACTTTTTATTGGGTATTTTGCCACTGAAAAATATTTAAAAATTTTAATGAAAAAACCTCTGCGCCAAACGGATCAGACAGAGGTTGGTTCTTGAGTACTTGACTGTCTGACTGTCAATCAAAAAGTCTCACACCTAAAAATATATAAACTAGAACAATGTTATGAACTAAAAACTGAAAATCAAAGCTATAGGTAGTTAACGTTTCGGAAGAGAATCTACTTCCGTTCTCAAAACTTTTTTGGCCGTCAACCATGACAGTTCTTTGTTTATGTATTTCCATAGTCACGTGAGACATTAAATTATATTTATCTTATTTTTACTTACTCGGCGAAGATTTTGGAAAAAGAGAGCAACGGAACTAAAAGAAAACTTAAAGAATCCGCGATTATTTTATTAAACGAGGATAGATGCGTTTCTAATTATTCAATAGATTTTTGTACTAGTTGGTTGCCCATCCTTAGAGACGAAGTAAGTAAAAATAAGATAAATATAATTTAATGTCTCACGTGACTATGGAAATACATAAACAAAGAACTGTCATGGTTGACGGCCAAAAAAGTTTTGAGAACGGAAGTAGATTCTCTTCCGAAACGTTAACTACCTATAGCTTTGATTTTCAGTTTTTAGTTCATAACATTGTTCTAGTTTATATATTTTTAGGTGTGAGACTTTTTGATTGACAGTCAGACAGTCAAGTACTCAAGAACCAACCTCTGTCTGATCCGTTTGGCGCAGAGGTTTTTTCATTAAAATTTTTAAATATTTTTCAGTGGCAAAATACCCAATAAAAAGTAAGAGAATAACATATTTAGTAAGGGGTCCAAAGCATTAAAAATTGAAATGACCC
Organism: Stenurella melanura; assembly: GCA_963583905.1. NCBI lineage: Eukaryota > Metazoa > Arthropoda > Insecta > Coleoptera > Cerambycidae > Stenurella > Stenurella melanura. The sequence continues at coordinate 117,358,187 of OY757316.1, read as the reverse complement.
ATTCCAACAAGGTAAATAAGTTTTGAGCTCGCATATCGAAAGAGGGACCTAATGGGCATCAGAAATGGCTTGTTGGACTTTTGTTGAGGATTGCACAACTTCTCCACAAGAAAAAAAGATGGCGGAATGTTATTTCAAGAATTCGTGTTTTTAAACGTATACCTCTCGCTAGAAACTTAACTACATGCGATATTGATCTGATTTTTTTTCTTTACATACTACTGACATGAGCGCATATGTCTGTACTAGTACAGTTTCAAAGTCACTTACGATTTTTTTCTAATTCAATCCTAAATCACAGGAACGAAATTTGTGTGTTTGAATTTTCGACGTGCGGACAACTACATTAAATGTTTAATTTTCTTATATATTATATGTGAATGAAATATGGCCTAAAGATCAACAAAGTTTTTGCAAAAAAAATTAACTCGATATCTCATACAGTGTTCGAGTTACAGATTTTTTAATTCGATCGTAATAATGTCTTGTTATGATAACGCGCAACGTGACAGCTGCGGCAGGATTCGGTCTGTGTAATTGTGGATAGACATTAGTCTAATAACTAATTTGATTAAGGTATTATATTACTATTAATCAGTAAGTCACCAATTGTCTGAAAATTAGACAATCATTTATGTGTTATGTTACAACTACGTGATTTTAAAATAGAGTCTGTTAAAATATAGATGCAGAAATAATGTTTTAATGATTACTGAAAAAAGGAAACTTTGAAGTACGTCCAATTTGCTTAGAAAATTTTCAGTTACGTCATTTCGACTTAGAAGGACTGTATATATCGAAAGGTGCAAATACAATATGAAATCGTCAATAAATTATACAAATGTGAGATTAAAAAATAAAAATTGTTCGAAATTTCATATTTAAGAAAATGTATGGTATGACTTAAAAACCCATCAGAATTATATGAATTCACCATAACAGACTCAATTCTTATTCTAAACTGGAATTACTTTATAAATAGTAAAAAATATAAAGCGAATAATCTAAAATACATTTTAGAATATTGGTGTAAATAATGACATACCTACGTTGCCCAATAATGTGAACTTGCAATCATGAAGAAGGGAACACAATAATATTTGCGCAAGGTATGTTTAATTTTTGCAAAATAGAAAACCTAAAAAAATTGTGTGGGTACATGACAACAACGGGTATCTTAGGATACTCACGAAATCAGTAAATAATTAAGTGAAAAATATGAAGAAGAAAATATTGTAAAAACGTTATTGGCAGTCGGTGTATTGTGTGACCTGTCAGTTATCCTTTCCGAAGAGGATAAATGAGCAATTATTGTTGCCTTAAAATGAACACGCCAACTATATATTTTGATTAATTTTGGAGATAACTGCGATGCAATTGATGATCGTGTAATTTAAGATGCTCGTAAGTCCTATGTGAATCTATCCATACAGATTCACATAGGACTTACGGATTAAGGATTTAAGTTCACTACGGCCATCTGTAGCGAATTTAAATCTTTAGATTTGCTAAGGCAGTATTTATTTTTCCTTAAGGTTATTAGACTTACGTTAGCTACGTCCGCGTCCTACACAAGACACTTCCTTACTGCATTTAAAACGAGCATTACAGAGGACGGTAGTCCAGTGGTTTAGTGTACTTGGCTTAGCTAGCAACTGAAGAACCTATTGAAGTAGGTTAAAACCCTGCTCACTGCGAAATACTTTTAATTGTAAAAATTATCCACAAAAAGTGGTTTAGACCCTTACCTAACGCAAAATCCTGGATTTATAAAAAAATTTCTCGACTTGAGAAGCAGTTAACAAAGCACATAAAATTTTAGTGTCCTAGCGATTTTCCGATCTCCTTCCCAATTTACCCTTTCCCAGAAACTTTGGATATCTGATAGAGAATAACCTAATAAAATCACAAATGATGACAAAAAATCACAACTGGTTCTAATGATAACAAATAATGGAATTGTAAAGTAAACTGCGATTAAAAATGCGCGTCCACTTGGTGTTCTGTTGTATGTGCAACAATTGGTTTAAGGGCAGAAATAATACAGAGCAGTTTTTAGCAGACACTGCTTCTTAATAGTAATGCCTATGTAGTGGTTTGTCAATGCTTACTGAGCTGTGTATACTTATTATGCATTATTATTATTATTATTATTACTTATGTATATATTACAAGTTTTGTGTACGTTTTTATATTTTCATATTTGTAAAATGCTATATCATTTGTACCACAATAATGATATACTTAATAAATAATATCTCTATACAACATCTTCATAATTAATATATTGACTAAATCATCTGCCAAATGAGTTTCTTTTTACCTGTTCATATTTTTGCAAAATTGTAAAAATGTAAATAATAGCACAATGTCAAAAATGTATTGGCTTACTATCTTAATGCATTACACTTAGCCAGAAAACAGCCGCATGCTAACAGGAATACCACGAATCTAATTATGGTTTATTTTAAAAAGTCGTTAACTCAAAAACTGTATAAGATATCGAGCTAATTTTTTTTGCAAAAACTCTGTTGATCTTTAGGCCATATTTCATTCATATATAGTATATAAAAAAATTGAATATTTAATACAGTTGCCCGCACGTCGAAATTTCAAACACACAAATTTCGTTACTGTGATTTAGGATTTATTTAGAAAAAAACCGTAAGCGAGTTTGAAATTTAATTAGTACAGATAGATGCGCTCATGTCAGTAGTATATAAATAAAAAAAATCAAATCAATATCGCATGTGGTTCACTCTCTAGCGAGAGGTATACGTTTAAAAACACGAATTCTTGAAATAACATTTCGCCATCTTTTTTTCTTGTGGAGAAGTTGTGCAATCGTCAACAAAAGTCCAACAAGCCATTTCTGATGCCCATTAGGACCCTCTTTCGATATCCGAGCTCAAAAATTATTTACCTTGCTGGAATGGGTTACTTGGCGATTTAGACGGCTTTCGAAGGCGTGGACCCTCTACTAATTGCTGTCTCTTACATAAATAAGACTTAAGAAATTCTATGGCTTGGGCATGAAAGTCAAATTTTGTCGGGTTTTTAAGTAAAACGCGGTGGTCTATTCTATCAAAAGCCTCTGAAAAGTTTGTGTAATTGACATCTACTTGTCCTTTCTCATCCAATACAAGTGAGACATATTGAGTAAAAACAGCTAAATTTGTAACACTTGATCTGTTTCTCATAAATCCATGCTGGTAAGTTGATATTTGATTACGAACGGACAAGTAAATGCAATCATACAGGATAATTTTAGAATACTAGATACTTTAGAAAAATTTGAAAGAATGGAAATAGCTGCTCTATCACCGTTCTTAAATACTGGACAAACTAAGTTCTCATAGATAGTTTTTTTCTGCTGTTTGCAAAATCCTATAAAGAACATGTTTCATTCCAAGAAAATGCTTTACTCGATCAGTACAATGTTTGAAATATCGCGAGAGGTCTGATTTCGTTCGTTTTGAAATAGAGTAAAATAACGAACTTTTTGGGGCAGTAAAAAAAATTATTCTCCCAAAATTTCTACACTTTTAAACCGTTTTCTATATTTTGTGACCGTTTATCCGCTTCCAGCGTCAAACAAAATATTTTGAAATTCCAAAGACGTTTACTAGCGATCAATAAACCTTAATTCTGTGGCTATAAACTTCAGGATCTTTTAATTACTCAAAATGGAGACTATTTAGCAAAGAGCACCTAGAAAGTTTTTTTATTATTTTTGCATGAGGAATCAGCACTTAAAAAGGAATGTGGGAATTTCTGATTGCCCTGTATATGTTTATAACTTATTACTTGTGTCAGTAGGTCTATTATGCGGCATTGCCCTGTTTCTATCTTAAATATGTAAATAGAAATATCTTCTGTTATTTCTGAAATAGGTATTGATCGCATAATAAATAGGACGCCACCACTCGGTATAAACACGGGCGCTCACCAAATCGATAATCCACATTTCATACCCACTAGGTTAAGTTTATCTGTAAAACTGATAAGTGTTACCTCTTTATTTTTTGCAGGCAAACACGACTCTATACCTACGGTTTCAGTAGTATCAAAGAACCTAAACAATGGAGATTGTTTGGACCTGACATCGACTACTCCACTATAAAACGAAAATAGGCCAAGTTTATGTACATAAATATTGTTTTAATCGTATGATGTAGCGTAATTACTAATTTATTTATTAAATCATTTATTGTTTTTAATTACGCGAGCGTGTAACTTGTATAATAATTAGAAAAATAAAGTGTGATAGTTTAATAACTCGTTTCAATGACTCTCTTGGAGGCTATTGCTGTGTGCAAGAAACATGGGTTTAGTGTCATAGCAGATGCTTTTTATTATTTTATGTCGATGCATTGGAGAAATGTTTATGTTTAGATACACATGGAATATGTTGAAGTAGCAAGAGTGATTCTGTACAGGTAAGTTTCGTTTGCTGATTTTTGTGCATACAGAGCACGAGCATGTGTTTTTGGTACGTTGTGTTTCTGGAGTTTATATTTTTCCTCTTTCATATGCAGACAGAGAAATTATTAGTTTTGTAGAAACATCATGCCACTGGACACTGTGAGGTTCAAAAATACAAAAAAAATAAATCCAAGGAATAACGTACATTTGTTTCCAAGTTTTCAACTATTAAAATATAATCCTTATGCATACTTTTTAAAGAGGAATTTCTCAATTCGACTCGTATAGTTATTTTTTTAATTCAAGCATTACTCTGGTTATATTTATTCAACCATTATTCAGGAATGGATTACGCGATTTTTGTAGACGTTTCTTGCGAACTGTAGAGTATGGCTTTGGCATCGAACCCATATATTAGTTTCATAAAGCTGTTGAGGTTAAACTAGTATACGATGATGGAAATTAGGGGAAACGTTTTCCCATTCTAGAATTTGGCGAATGCGCCGGGGATTGGGTCGACTAAAATTGAATTTGATATCAAAAGTTAAAAAAGTAAAATAGCGAATCCACTATGGCTGCCATAATTGAAAAATTTCAGCAGATACTTGGTGAAGTAGGAGACTTCTTTAATAACAGATCTAATATTTTCTTTTACTTTGCAGAAATTACATAAGAAAAAAAGTGAAAACATGTTTTTGAAAAAACTACTACGTTTAAAAAAAATGGTTACTAATATAGCAAATAAAGTATCAAGACTCTTTAAACACCTCGTGTTTCAAGAACTATTGTCATTCAAGGCTAACTTTGGGGTTGTTTTGAACTCTACCTTCCACTACACTACCTTTTTTAATATGAAACGCTTTGCATATATTTGTCATCATCTGATATTAATAAATCTCCCCAATAACATAAAACACTTGCCCTCGAATACATTTTTCTTATGTCGTATTTACTAATAATCTAGTCAAATGAACAAAAATTCTAGAGCCACTTTTAGCACGTGGTATTATTAAGGAGGTGGGATCGAATTCCGAACAACGTTCAAAATGTCTTAACTTAAGAACGAAAAGTCCGATTGTATTGAAACTTGGAGCCAGTAAGTTAGCTAGAGATAAAACCCTATTGTTTTTTAACAAAACGGATCAATAAATAAAAAAAATTATTAATTTTTTAAATTTGAAAAAAAATGTTTTGTATTTAAACAAAAAATGTCTAAAACTAATATTATTTACAAAAAAAACTGCGAAGAGTATTCTATAGAATGTACAACAATTATATAACTAGTTTAACTTTTACTTATAGCACAACAATATTACTCAACAGTTTAGTAACAGTTCCTATCATTATCAACTTTTCTTCGAAACAATTGTTTGAAGTCAATTTCGAGACATACTGCAGCATCTGTTAGTGTTGAATATAAAAACTAGGAACATTTACTAACTTAATACATGGGTGTGAAATTATCCACATCCACATTTTAAAGTAGGACTATAATCGATAAAGTCGTGGGCTCAAACAGAAATTATTTTTTATTTCGAAAACAGTTTTTTAAAACGCCATCATTTTAAGTATTAGACAGATTCGAAATAGAAATATATGTATAGGAAAACATATCAATACATTGTCAGCCCACTTAGAAGGGTGAAATGGTGGTTGAAACACTTTAAAAATCAACCATTTTTTTAAGCCGCGATAGAATTTTAATTTTAACGTGGCTCCATTAACAAATAAACGCATCAGAAAAACGCATTGAAATCATTTGTTAGCCCGTCTAGTAGGGTAAAGTGGGGGTTGAAATGCATTACAAAATCAACTATTTCCCCCACTTTACCCTGCTAAACGGACTGACAAATGATTTCAATGCATTTTTCTGATGAGTTTCTTTGTTCTTGATGAAACCAGGTTAAAATTAAAATTCTACTGTGGCTAAAAAAACAGTTGATTTTTTAAAGCATTTCAACTCCCAAATCCTGCTAGAAGGGCTGATAAATGATTTCAGTGCATTTTTCTGATGCGTTTCTTTGTTCTTAATTAATCTACGTTAAAATTAAAATTCTACCATGGCTAAAAGTTTATTATTATATTATTATATAAAAGTTTATTTTTTAATGCATTTCAATCAACCCTGTTAGACGGGCCGACAAATGATTTCAATGCATTTTTCACATCCGTTTCCTTGTTCTTAATAGTCTACGTTAAAATTAAAATTCTACCGTGGCTAAAAAAATAATTGGTTTTTAAAGTGTTTTAACCTTCATTTCACCCTTCTAGCCGGGCCGACAATGTATTGATATGTTTTCCTATATATGTATTTCCATTTCGAAACTGTCTAATATTTAAAATCATGGTGTTAAAAACCTATATCGAATTTAAAAAATAATCTCTAAGCCCACGACTTTATCGATTTTAGTCCTACTTTAAAATCCGGATGTGCATAATTTCACACCTATACTTATATTATTTTTAGAGAGAATAGTTAGTTACGGAAATGACAGATGACTGAAAAGTTCATAGGTGGAGGTTACACGTTTACTATGTTCTTATTTGTAATAAAAGTGTGAAAAGCTATCTAAAAGTTGAATTGTGTCCATCCTGCTTACCCCTAATTCAACAGCAGTAAAACAAAAAAGTCGACTTTGTAGGACATGAGCGTTGGCCGCCATATCTAGTATACCATATTAGGAAAGCATACTCCAAATAAGAATGAGCAAAAGCGTAATAAAGAGACATTAGTACATCTCGCGAGCGAAACTATTTTGAATTGCGTATGATGAATCCCATGTTCTTATTGGCTTTGCTGACAATTTCATGAATATGTCACCTGAAATTTAATTGGAAGGTCAAAGCAGGTGACTCCTAAATATTTAAATGAACTTGGAAGTTGCAGACAAGTTTGGTCAAACTATTTTGCATAATCTATCATAAATTGATGTGACAGGTGTCAGATTAAATGTAACTGAATGGTTGTGTCTTATCTGCGGACGTCTCATTTGCGTACATAGTAAAAACTAGTATAATTTGCGTACAAATGATGCGAGAAGGGCAAGGAGCACATACGCCGTAACGACAGTCCGCATCATTTGTACGAAAATGATACCAGTTTTCACTAGTACGCAAATAAGACGTCCGCAACTAAGACGACACCAATTGGATAAGCTTTAACATTATATAGAGTATTCTTGGCAATGTTTCTGTAAATTATGAAAACAGGACGCGTAGAATTTATGAGCTCTAGGCGAACGGAAAGCACCCAAAATTAATTACACATGATGTAACCTAACCAAACTGAGAAAGTGAATTAAACAAATTCAATTAAAAAAATGTTACAATATATTTATAGTAAATATGTAGTTATATCATTATTTCAACTAGAGAGAAAAAACTTTGTGAAAAGATTAGGGCAACACGACCTTGCCATTTTTTTGTAATTAAATTAATTCATGTACTTTTCCATTCCTAATATATTTATGTCATTGTAAAAGTATATGTAAAAGTATACACGGAGACCGAGACACAAACAATGTAATAACACTACGAGGGCTGCACCAACAGCAAATTATATTATTATATTTTGGAAAACTACAACTGAAATCCTAATTATTTTCAACTATTTAGGTATGAACTTCTTTTAAATTTCCCCGAAATTTCAACCATTAATACTAATTCTTAAATATTTTATAGCTCAGTTTTGCTTCAACGGAGATTTAAACAATTACTACATTATTCCTCGATCCTTTGTGGTCACTGTCCAATACATGTATTTACAACAATTACAAAGTTTGAATAATTAAAACATTAAATGTCACACCTCTATACACTTTTTAATAATAATATTTTCAATAATTTACTGTCTGTATTATCGTAATGGAACTCGGAATTGAATCATAAATTGATTTTTTACGCCATTTATTTTCCCACGAACAATAAAAATCACAGACCATAACAGCTCTTTACTATTTTATATCATTAACACTATGAATTTTTTACGAAAACTGTTTACTTATGTACATAATGCGCAATTTTATGTAGAAAAACAACCAGAATAACAAAAATTGGAATTTTACAAATCGATATTAGAATAAATTAATCATTAATAAATTGTTAGATCGAGAAGGAGGGTTCCATTCCAGAAGAGATATTAATTGAGAACTTGTGCTGCTGGACAAGTAAGAGTGTTTGAGTAAAACTACTAATTTACAGCATTTTTGGAAATTACATTGTTTGTAAGAACAAAATTACTGTTATAGAGAGTTTTAAAGTGACACACAAGAATTACTACTGTTTTCGTGTACTGATGTACATCTCGCAAAAACCTTTTTTTTTCTTGTAGGTCTGTTCACATGCCTACGAAAAGTTTTACGCAACGCATTTGAGGAGTGTATTCCTGTCTCTCGGGTCGCTGAAACCAACAAGACGCTGAGTGATCTAAGGTGGCGAAGGCTTTACTGTAATCTAATAGCACTAGACAAGAACTATTCTGATTACACGCCACAAAGAAAATTCAGACCTAGAAACTAGACCTACCAGTATTTATATATATTGATATCCTGAATTTGAGCCGCCACGAGAATTTCATTTTATCGTTGGGTTTTTTTTATCTTAGATTTTATCTTTGAAATAGCAATTTTATGTTTTAAAATCTAAGATAGAAAAAAACTCAAGGATAAAAATGAAATTCTGATGGTGGAATCAAATTCAGGAGGTCCAAATACATTGATTGGTAAGTCTAGTTTCTGGGTCTGAACTTTTTTGTTGTGGCTGTGTTATCAACAGCTCCATGTAACTCATCGGTAAAATGTATAGTATATATGATCTTAATTGGGACAGCATAAAAACGAAAACTCGGAGTAAAGTCGGCATCTCCTTTATGGGACATATGCGGTGGCGGTAGAAATGTAAAAATGCTTTAAATACTAAATAATTATTTTTTAATTGATAAAGAAAGGGATTTATATAATACCTTTATTCAATAGAAGTGATTAATGAAAACATATGTTTATCACATTTGATAAGTCACATGAATGATATATTAATGCTACGTCTATTGTCTAGTGACCTACCTCTCGTTAAGGTCCGTTGGGGTGTCTGGGCCCAGGGGGTAACTGGGCCATGGTTTTTTTCCATAGAACTTGTGGGGGTAATTTCACTTCAAGCAGTTGGAAGCACTGAAGGACAATGTCATCTCACTACAACAATTAGTCTCATGTTTCTGAGTGTTGTTGCTTTCATGTAGCAATTTTTCAAATTTTGTAATGCAAAATTTTCATGGCAACGTGATGTAATCTTGATTTTTATGAAATATCTAGAGGTTTACTGTATATATTATCAACGTCACAGTTAGCATAAATTAGAAGCATGATATATCCCTAAAATGTTATTGCAAGCATGTATTCTGCGTTAGGTCATAAGCTTGAGTGGGTGGCCCAGTTACCCCCACAATTTTTCAAAAATGGGGTAAGTGGGCCAGTTAATTGGGGCATCTGGGCCCGGCTGGGACCAAGTTACCCCAAGCACATTAAGTATGTTGTTTTTGTTTTTATTTATTAGGTAGATGTAGATCACTGCGCACAGTTACACAAAAACCGCTGCCTAAGGAATCACTACTTCCACATCCAGATTCTTCATCCAAGTCGTTTTAAAGGAAACATCTTGACGATATTTGCACTCTAGTATGTGGAAATTATTGGTCATAGAATTTTAATAATATTTGGGGCAGATGTCATAGAAAAGTTGGAGGAGTTGGTTTCTACCATATACGTTAAAAATGAAGTTTTTAGTTCACCCTACTTATTTTCTACTATTCACCTCCCACCCCTTCAATGGAGGCATCTCAATTTGATGTTATCAATCCCATTAATAATGAAGCGGAGGTGGTGGAGTTTGAAAAATATTAGAAAGAAATCTGAGGCCTTGGTTTCTAGTATATACACCGAATCCCAAATTTCTGTACTCTTATCACCTTGATTTACTTATTTTCCCCTAGTCACTCCTATTAACCCTAACCCTTCTACGGAATCATCCCAAAATATAATCTAGTTCCAGATGTCGTTATAATATATACGGCTACCAAATTACAAGTGAATATCTCAATTTTATTTTATCAACCCCTTCAATAATGTAGTAAGGGTAGTGGAAGGGTTGAAAAATATTGTTAAAAAATTTGAGGTCTTGGCTTCTAGGACATACACCGAATTTCAAGTTCCTGTAGTCTTACCAGCTTGCTTTACTTATTTTCCCCTATTTACCCCTATTTAACCCCCAACCCTTCAACGGAATCATCTCAAAATATAATCTGGTTCCAGATGTCGTTATGATACATATGCGTACTAAATTTCATGTGAATATCTCAATTTTATTTTATCAACCCCTTGAATAATGGAGTAGGGGTGGTGCGGGGCTGAAATAAATTATCAAAAAATCTGGGGCCTTTGCCTCTTGTACATACACCGAATTTCAAGTTTCTGTACTCATACCTGCTTGCTTTACTTATTTACCCCTATTTACCCCTAAATAACCCCGAACCCTTCAAAGGAATCATCTCAAAGAATAATCTAGTTCCAGATGTCGTTATAATTCATACGTGTACCAAATTTCAAATGAATATCTCAATTTTATTTTATCAACCCTTGTAATAATGAAGTAGGGGTGGTGGGGGTTGAAAAATATTATAAATAATCTGAGACCTTGGCTTCTAGTATATACACCGAATTTAAAGTTTCTGTAGTCTTACCAGCTTGCTTTACTTATTTTCCCCTATTTACCCCTATTTAACCCCCAAACTAGTTCCAGATGTCGTCATAATACATATGTGTACCAAACTTCAAATGAATATCTCAATTTTATTTAATCAACCCTTTTCATATTGGAGTAGGGGTGGTGGGGGTTGAAAAATATTATAAAAAATCTGACGCCTTGGCTTCTAGTACGTATACCGAATTTCAAGTTTCTGTACTCTTACCGGCTTGTTTTACTTATATTCCCCTATTTACCCCAAATTAACCCCCAACCCTTCAACAGAATCATCTCAAAATATAATCTAATTTCAGACGTCGCGCGTCGTTATAATACATACGTGTACGAAATTTCAAATGAAAATTTCAACTTTATTTTATCAACCCCATTAATGGGGTAGGGGTGGTGGGGGGTTGAAAGATATTATAAAAAAAACTTAGGCCTTAACTTCTAGTACATACACCAAATTTCAAGTGTCTGTTCTCTTACAAGCTTGCTTTACTTATTTTTCCCTATTTTCCCCTATTTAACCCCCAACCCTTCACCGGATTTCCTCAAAAAACAATCCAGTTCCAGATCTTGTCATAATATATACGTGTACAAAATTTCAAGTCAATATCTCAAACCGTTCCGGAGAAAACGTGCGGACAAAAAAAGTTACAGACAGACAGACCGACAGACAGACAGACAGAAATGTTTTTTTCGCTCAAATTTAAAATCTCGACGTTTCATGACATTCTAAACCTATTTCACGAATAAAAATTTTTGAAAATTTTTTTGCGATTACTATACTTCCAATCCACTACGTGGATGTGGAAGTAAAATAGCGAACTGAACCCGGGACCCGACATATTAATCCTTATGTATTTTGATGTATTGAACGCGAATCTGATGTCCGTTTAGCTCCATCACCCACCATTTTTTTGTAAATTGTGAAAATAGCCTAAGCAACCTCATTTCTTTAGATTATTTTCGCGATTTACAAAAAGTTCGTGGGTAACGGACATTGGATTCGTGTTCAGCACGTCGAAATACATAGGATTACTATGTCAGGTCCCTGGTGCAGATCACTTTTTTTTGTGGGCCTGTGTTATTTATGCTTACTTGAAATTGGATGTTTTTTACATTTAATTTTGCCCTTTTTACTTTAACAGAAGTTGTGTTATTCCTAAATTTGAATAAATTTCACACCTAATTGTTATGCAGTTCTCTTACATCGTCGACAACTCGACTATGGTGTGGTTTAAATGACTTGTGGTAATTTTTGTACGAAGTTTACATGTTTACCAACACGCCCACTTAACTCAGTTCAAATAACAATCGTTTGTATGAAACCAAGACCCTCATGGTCCAGTTGCCCCAATTTCTAGGGGTAACTGGGCCCATCAGACTTTTTATTATTTAATTATAATTATAAAGAAAATTGAATTTGACTCGGGATTTGAATATTATATGTTTAAAGACTGTATATATACTGTATTATATATAAAAACATATTTTAGATATTAATATAACTAATTAGTGGTTCTCAGGCAAGTTCAAAGTATAATCTTCTCGCTCAGGTTGTAAAATCATGGCCCAAATACCCCAAGTGACCTTACATCTTCTAGCGGCAAAGTTATGTAATCTTAGGCGGGAGTTGCATAGCTGGTATATAATTCTTCTGGGGTGTAAGGCAGCGACCGTCTTGTTTATTAAATGTTAGGCCATGATACTATGAACTTTGCAGTATCATGATGTTAGGCAGGTAGAAAATTTCTACTATTCTATAAAAGAAAGACTCGGCAAAATTTTAAAGGGGAACTCGTTTCCTGGCATTGGTAATTGGTCTCAGTAGCGGAAATAGGTCGACATTAAATAAACAAATTTCAAAAAAGCTTTGTCTAGGAACTTTAAATAAACAATATTTCATTCGTCACTATCCGAGTTTTCAGAACTTGAATCGGTATTTACATTAATGATCATTGGATTGATAGGTGGTAATATAGAATATTCATCTTCCTTTCTTATCACATGAGATACACACTTCCTCCATATATCGCTTTTGCCTATTTCGTCTACTATTATCTTTATATTCTTTAAGACTTAAGACACTTAATTCTGGAGATTGATTATATTGACGTAGTCTTGTTTTTACATCAGTCCACACTATTTCAATGGGGTTGAAAACGCAATAATATGGAGGCAGACGTAAAATAGTATGATCGTGAGCTTCAAAAATTTCTTCAATGGCATATTTCTTTTTGCTTTCCAATCAGTTCTAATAAAGTTTTTTTTGTGTTTTTTTCTGGTGTTTCCAAGCCTTTACCTTTCACAAATTTAATGATATCGCCTTTTCTTGTGTTGGTGTTCGGAATTTTTGTGTTACCGCGAATGGTATGACGCATTGTCCATAACAATTATAGAATTTGGTGGAATATTTGGAACGGTAGCCGGCAGATGATTGCTTGATATTTTTAGCAGACAACAACAACGAATTTGGAATAAAAACGTATTTTACTTTCAGCATGTAGAATTATAATTTTAGAACCCACCTTTATCGATAAGGAATTGTAGTTACATTTTTTGCACGTTATTACGGGACACCCTGTATATGAATATAATAATAACTCACAAACAAAATATTTTCCGTGCTTTTATAAAGTAAATGTTACCCAACTGGGTATATTTAGAGTTTTGTTTCTTTACTGGAAATACATATTTTGGTACAGAATTGTTTTCCACTATAAGTAATTTTTTTCTAAATTTAATATGAAAAAATGGAAATGAAAAAACAAATTAAAAATGAGACTGTTCATAATATCGGTCACGCACAGCTGAGCTTTAGACTCCAATTTTTTCTACACGTTTTAAATCACCTTCATTTCATGTCGTCGTCAAAATTTAACACCAATGACTCACATATTTTGCGTAATACACCAAGCGCAAAATTACGGTAAATTTATAAAAAGAAACATTGTGAAATAAGTACATTTTACAAGGCATATCAGTTCTAACCATATTAATCTAGAGGGTTGTACTTTTGCTCTATAAAATACTAAATTGTCAGTATCACAAATAAATTAATCTAAAAAACAATTTCGAAAAAACTGAACCGTCTTCAAAAATCGATCACTAAACTTTATGAAATAAAATTCGTGTCGATTGCTCGGTTAATAGGACAATAATACCTAATTGTCTCTTATCATAGGCCTCAAGAACGACCGCTCGCTTCGATGTCTTGCTAAGTTTTAAGACGCATTATTTTACAAAAACATAAGCCAATGAATCACCAAATGCCATGTTGGCATTTTTGAAAATAGAGTTTTCTACAGTAATCCACAATTCAAGATGGCGACTAGGCCGATTTTCCAAAAAATCATGTCTTTGGTAATAATTGACCGATTTTCAATTTCAAAAAAATATTATTTACGAAAAAAAAAAAATGCAAGTGTTGAAAAGATTTAATACCTAATGGAATATTCCAAAAGAAAAACTAAAATATTTATTTTTTATTTTAACATTTTTTATCTTGAAAACAACAGGACAAATGGAAATAAATCTCAATAAAAAAAATCTCGACGTTTCATGACATTCTAAACCTATTTCACGAATAAAAATTTTTGAAATTTTTTTTGCGATTACTATACTTCCAATCCACTACGTGGATGTGGAAGTAATATGTTTTATGCTGTATGCAACGATATGCGATATAGATATTGGTTGAAAAATAACCATAAAAGTGTAAAAATATGACGTACACCATTGTGTCGACCAATTTCAATTAGCTATACTAATAGAAATAGGTCGACACAAGACTCGTTGTTTAAAATTTAATCTTAGACGAGTCTTTCATTGCTAGCATATGGGACAGGACAAGAAAAACTCGCTAAGAAAGAGCACAAGATCGAAATAACGTCAAAAATACTCTGGCGCATCTTATCATGTCTCAAACAGATCCTTAATACAAAATATTTTCCTTAAACATTTTTTTATTCAACATAAAAACCAAGAGGGAGCTTACTGAATACCTCGTCAGAAAGTTCGGGTTTGTGAAATATTTAAACAAATTGTAACTTCATATAATAACAAAACAATTTCAAATATCCCGTTGACAAACAGAAGACAACAACCACGAAGAAGCTGATACTATTCTAATACTTCGTGTAACTCAACAATATGAAAAAAAACATACAAATTTCTGTTCACCGTCCGTATACAGATGTGTTTGTGCTTCAGGTTAGATCTTTCGAGCAATTGCCAAAGAAAGTTGTAATGGTAACCAGTCGAGGAAAAACTGAAAAAGAAATAAATTTATGATGTTATGACATTTATAATAAAAACACGTTTCTGACACGACCTGAATGCAATTTTTAACTTAGAGGAGCTATGTTACCATATTATAAGTATCGCTTTAATTAACTGTATGTCTGATCAAACTTACCTTGCGCGCCGCAATATTCTTCAACAATACTTGTAGCGCGCCCGATTATAAAATTTTAGAGCATTATTGTTTAACCAATACTCAATAAACTATTTATTGAAAAACAAATCATCATTGCATTCAGCATTAAATTCTACACAATTTTTGTTTAAATTGTTTTTCCATATAACTGAGTTTCTCAAATTAAAAATATTTATAAAATTTAGAAAACCAAAATTTAATTCCTTTTGTTAACTTAAGGCAAGCTGGTAAGAGTACAGAAACTTGAAATTCGGTGTATGTACTTTTAATATTTTTCAACCCCCAATACCCTTACTCCATTATTAAAGGGGTTGATAAAATAAAAATGAGATATTCACTAGAAAGTTGGTACACGTATATATTATAAAGATATCTGGAACTAGATTATATTTTGAGATGATTCCGTTGACGGGTTGGGGGTTAACTAGGGGTAGATAGGGGAAAATAAGTAAAGCCAGACGACATAGATATTATTGCGTTGATGGAGTGGGAGGTAAGTAGAGGTAAATCGGGAAAAATAAATAAAGCAAGCTGGTAAGAGTACAGAAAGTTGAAATTCGGTGTATATCCGAGAAGCCAAGGCCTCAGATTTTTTAATAATATTTTTCAACCCCCACCACCCTTACTCCATTATTAAAGGGGTTGATGAAATTAAATTGAGATATTCACTTGAAATTTGGTAGACGTTTGTATTATAACGACATCTGGAACCAGATTATATTTTGAGATGATTCCGTTGAAGGGTTAAATAGGAGTAAATAGGGGAAAATAAGTAAATCAAGCTGGTAAGAGAAATTTGGGATTTGGTTATATAGTAGTAACCGAGGCCTCAGATTTTTTTCTAATATTTTTCAAACACCACCACCTCCGCTCCATTATTAATCGGATTGATAACATAAAATTGAGATATTTACTTGAAAGTTAGTACACGTAAGTATTGTAATGACATCTGATTGAGATGATTCCATTAAAGGGGTGGGAGGTGGTAGGTTGTGAATAGGGAAAAATAAGTAGGGTAAACTAGAAACTTTATTTTTAACGTATATGGTAAAAACCAATGCCTCAAACCTTTCTATGACATCTGCCCCAAATATTATTGAAATTCTATGACCAAAAATTTCCACATACTAGAGTGCCAATCTAGTCAAGATGTTTTCTTCAAAGTGACTTGGATGCAAAAATCTAGATGTGGAAGTAGTGATTCCTTAGGCAGCGGTTTTTTAATTTCAATTAAAATGAAACATTTAAATAGTATGATTGATTTAGTAACTTTTTTACCTCTTGAAAAAAAAAATCGGTAAAGGTATTTACACAGAACTTCCCTCGTTATTTGTGCATGGCGATCACTAAAAAAATATTAAATACGAAATGACATTGAGAATAACAATGGAAATATAGTTATTGTAATTATTACAAAGAAATCCTGATAACTTTTGGTCAAAAAAATAGTGCTCATCCAACAGCAAAAGTTCAATACTAAATAACAGGTCTCCCATAAATTATTTCTTGGGATGACCACCCTGTATATTTTCCAATAAAAGTATAATAGCATATGTCAAATAGTATTGCCGTTAGACACATTTTCAGTTCCACATTCACGCAGTGAAGTGGAAGTATAGTGGTGGTTAAAAATTTTTTTTTTTTTTTTAATTTTTCAAAACTGTTGGTTAAAAATGTTCACTCCTTTTTCTTCTGCAATAGGTTCAGAATGTCATGAAACTTGAAAATTTAAAATTTGAGCAAAGAAAAAAAAATTCCATCTGTTTTAGTGGTTAAAAATTTTGCAAAAATGTGTGAAAAAAATTTTCAATTTTTTTTTTCTGAAATAGGTTTAGAATGTCATGAAACGTGAAAATTTTAAATTTCAGCAAAAACAAATTTTTCCGTCTATTCTAATGGTAATTTCTTTTCCAAAGTGGTAAAAAAAAATCATCTATTCTATAGTAAGTAGTGAAATAGATTTTATCAATTTTTTTTTATTTGTTTGAATAGGTTTAGAATGCTATGGAAACGTTGAAATTTTAAATTTGAACACAGAAAAAAAAATTTTTTTTGAAATTTTTCCAAAATCTTGGTTAAAAAATTTTCAAAATTTTTTCTTCTGAAATACCTAGGTTTAGAATGTCATGAAACGTGTATATTTTAAATTTGAGCAAAAAAAATTTTTCCATCTATTCTAGTGGTAATTTTTTTTCCAAAATGGTAAAAAAATGTTACAATTTTTTTTCTTCCGAAATAGGTTTGGAATGGCATGAAGCGTGGAAATTTTAAATTTGAGCAAACAAAATATTTTCTATTTTGTAGTAAGTACCTACTTAGTGATGAATACATAAATTTTTTCAAGAAAATTTTTCGGAAAATTTTTTAAATTTGTTTTAATACGTTTAGAATGCCATGGAAACGTGGAAATTTTAAATTTAAACAAAAAAAAATTCCACCTATTTTGGTGGTAAAAAAATTTTATTATTTATTTTTTATTTACTATTTATTCCGTTTAGACGGTCCACCCTGTATATTTTCCAGTGAAATTACTACCATTTCTTCGCTGACAGTAGCGTCAACTATCTACCAAATTTGACTGCTATCCTTCAAGTAGTTTTTTAGTAAATGCACCAACAGACAGACAGACAGACAGACAGACAGACAGAAAGACAGACGGACAGACAGACAGACAGACAGACAGACAGACGGACAGACAGACTGACGGAATTGAAAAACCTATATTTTCGTAATCTACGTGTTCTGAAACGTCAGAATCCGAAAAAATCTCGGAGGGTGATTTTTTCTCGAATACAATACTTCCCTTCGGTACGCGAGGGAAGTAATTCAATCGTTTCTGGGAAAAAAAAGCAAAATTACATCTGCCTAAGTGATCAACGAAAGCGAAGATATTTACAATATTATACGAAGAGTAGTTAATATCATCCCCTTGTATACACGTTAGGTGGAAGAAATAATTTCGTTAGATGCGTTTTTATTAGTAACTGAGATGTGCCACATTTCGTCTTATTCCAATTACGCTATGTTCAGATAGAAATAAAAAAAAATTTTTGCACATCCCTTTAAGGTTATCGAAAGAATGCAAAGATTTCATTAATATTTTTACAGATAGTTTTTATTCTTAGTTCTCATAGTTTTTTCTGATGTTTGCAAAGTCCTATAAAGAATACGTTTCATTAGAACAGGCTTATTTTGAAAATTATTATATGAAGAGCCCACCTTTATTTTCGATAGGTAAGGAATTGATAGCCAAATTTTTTGCACGTTATTACGGGACACCCTGTATACAAGTATTTACTTGGGAGTACAAGATAGTTTAATGAAAACCAATGTGCAATTAATGGACCAAATTTAGAACCATAGGTTCGGTGGCATTCATATCTCCTGTTATATTATTATACGTAGAGAAATTTCTAGAAATGTCTCTGTTTTTCAGCTGCTTGTGGTTTACCTGAAAACGGTAAAAATACTAAATAATGGCAAAAAACGAGGTCATTGGTGTATGCAAATATTTCGTTTTTATACATAACACTAAATATAAATATTTGTGGGCTATAAAAAATGTATTGTCACTTCATATTTCTTTGTTGTTGCACAGCTCAAGAAACACAGTTCTCTCTGTAGAAATGCTAACTTGTATGCTACAAAGGCACCATTACGAGGTGCAGGGGAAGCATGTGTTAGGACAGTTTATCAACATAATATATTGATTTAAATGTTATGAGGTTCATGTTATTTCAAAAAGCGGTTCAAGTCAAAAGAACTGTTGATTGATTGATTGATTTGCCAGCGTAAGGTGGGCATTGCTGCCGATTCCGGGCATCCATGGAAGTTCGTAAATATCCATTTACAGTGGAGTTGCCGGGAAGGGCTCTATCTCGCGGTAACAATTTTTTTTCGAGTTATGAGAAAAGAGGTCCGAAGGGAAAGTTTGCTCACTCTGTATGTCGTTTCCTTGAAACAATCGGTTTCAATTTCAGGCAGTTTTTCCATTTCATCACCTATATATTATGTTTAATAGCTTTTCGATTTTGATCCAAATTTCTTGTTTAAAATTTAATAAATACATAAATAAATAAACCAATGTTAATGCCACATAAACAAAAACTTATCTGTTTCATTCACACATCTGGCTGGCTGTTGCTTATTTTATATCACCCACTCCAAGAAGGGGCGGATCCAGGTATAGATTCCACGGTCAAGCAGTACACTTTCTCGGGTTGTTTATATACACTATTTTGTGTTGTTTTATTCAACCAACATAATTACAATCAAATATCAACTATATGAAATAGCTAGACCCGCGCTTATTTATATCAATCAATGTAGAATCGTTCACGCTTTAAGTAATTCAATACTAATTTCGACGCCTTGTTACCGCTTTATCCGGATTTATCTCGAGATCTCGTAGGAGCCACGAAACACGCGTCTGTCACCGAATTCGAAACACTTTCCAGTCGGTTCAAGCCACAAAAACTGTTGCATGTAAATTGTATTTACTATTTGTTTCCACCGACATCCGATGCTTTATATCATCACTTGTTAAGAGTTTATTTGCAAATTCAAACATGGCTTGGAAGGGGCGATAAAATCCATTGGATTTTGGTTGGAAAAAAATTGATAATGGCTTAATGCAAATCACAAGTAATCAACCAGCCATACCCGACAGTTTGATAGAAAAAATTAAATGTTTTTGCAAAAAAGGTTGCAAAACAAATACATGCTCATGCAATTCTAAAGATAGAAATTGTAGTACTCTATGTCGTTTTTGCAAAGGCACAAATTGTGCAAAGCCGCCCACTGAATTAATAGATGATGATACAGAAGACATCAATGCTGTTTTTGCAGGTGATTAATTGGAAAATACTGAAATGCTCAGTGATGCTAATGAAGATTCTCTTTATGGTAGTACCGACTATTTTGGAAGTGAGAAAAGTACATATTATGCAAGTGAATCGGATATGCAAATTTTGGATTCTAGAATGTAAGAACCAGTTTGTGAACCAGAAGATGTTTATGATTCTGATGATGCAATTGACAATAGTGATTTAAATGACTCAAATTCTTTTAAAAGAAGAAAGACTGTTTTATAAAATTCTTTATTTTTAAGATAATTTTAAACAAAAATAATTATTTTAACTCATATAATCTTCGTAATTTAATTAAGTTTCGTTTTATACAACCTTAGATGAAAATCTGGCATAAAAGATATGGCATATATGGAAAAATGTCAAAAGTGAAATTTATTTATTTTTTTTTATTAAAAAAAAACGACATTTTAATTTGATAAACAGATTCTGGCATATGTTCACAAGAAAGTACATATAAAAACCGTACGCTAAAAAAAATTTTACTCTACGACCATTTGTCATTAAATGGCATGCGCCTTAATTCATCTAGAAAATGTTCAATTGTGGCCGTAAAAACGATTTTTCTTTTTAAATTTAATCACGTATTTAGCATAAAGATACACATTTTCTCCAATGTTTGTAAAGATCTGACGATTTTTATCCCACGTATTCCATTAGTAAAAAAAAATTGAGAAATTTGGATATTTTGAGGTTATGATGTAATTTTAATCTAACTGTACCACAACAGTTCAGTAGTCATCTATGAGTATTTTAGTTTTTTAGTGAAAAATGGCGGCTACTAAAGTGTCGCCGGAACTAAACGCTCCGATTAGCAATTGTAAAAGATGTTCCAAATTCGCGCAAAGTGGCCTTAAAGTGGCCATAAAGCAAAATCCTATAAAGAATATGTTTCAATACAATTATAAGCAAACAAATAATAATTCATTTTTAAACATGCATAGTTATATAGGCTCCAATACTAGTTAGCTAATAGATAGGCGAGGTTGTTTTTATCAGTCAATGTCAAATATAATTATTTCACACTTATTCATAGAAATTGTCTTGGTTTTGCATGAAACATCTTTATGTCTTTCTGATGAGCTCCAGAATAAGGGCGAAAAACGTTTCAAATGCTAAGCATTTCCAAGAAATGGAATGATCAATTTCATGAAAATGCAATCCATTAGAATGAAAATTTTTTTAAGACAAGGTAGATAAATAAACTCATTTTAGGCCTTTGTTCTCATTATTAACTGAATCTTCATGATCGTAGAGGGTTACGTAGATACTAGTTTAATCTACATGGCTGTAGGGGACTGTGTGGATGCTAGAGTTAGAATGAGAATTGTCAAATAAGAAATTAGACAAATTCATTTTAGGATTTTAATTTGCTAGCATAATCAGAATTCAGGTTACCAAAAGAATGTAAAGATTTCATTAATATTTTTACACAAAGTTTTTCTTTTAGTTATAGATAGTTATTTTTTCTGCTTGCAAAATCCTATAAATAATATGTTTCAATATAACAGATCAACTGTTACAAATTTAGCTGTTTTTACCCAATATGGATGTATTGGATAAGAAGGGACAAGCAGATGTTATTTATACAGACTTTTCAAAGGCTTTTGATAGAATAGACCACCGCGTTTTGCTTAAAAAACTGATAAAATTTGGCTTTCATGCCCAAGTCATAGAATTTCTTAAGTCTTATTTATGTAAGAGACAGCAATATGTTACGTACAATGGTTTCAGTTCACCTTAATATTATGTTACCTCTGGTGTCCCTCAAGGGTCTAACCTTGGCCCTCTTTTGTTCCTTCTATTTATTAATATTTTAGATGATATTATTGACTGTTCTAAACTCTTCTATGTTGATGTTTTAAAAATATATTCAGAAATAACTTGCATGACTGTAAAAAGTTACAATGTGAACTGGATTAGTTCCAATCTTGGTGTACAGATAATAAATTACGTCTTAATATCTCGAAATGTAAGATCATGAGCTTCACAAGGAAACAATTTACATATGAATACGCATACAATATCGATAACAAAATATTATCGCGCTGTAAATTTTATAAAGACTTAGGCGTAACGTTTGATTGCAAGCTCTCTTTCAATGATCATATAACCTTAAAAGTATCTGATGCTATTAGGTTTTATGGATTCATTGTAAGGAATTGTAAGGCCTTTACTGATATTGACGCCTTAAAGGTTTTATATTTCACTTATGTCCGATCCAGGCTTAAATATGGTGCTTTAATGTGGTATCCATATTATGCTTGTCAAAAGCTGAAAATCGAACGGATTCAAAGAAGATTTTTAAAATATCTGACATTTAAAATGGATGGTACTCATCCCGAAAGAGGAATGCGTTATAAGCTGATAGATTTAATATCAGCCTAGATCTAAGGAGAACTTGTATGTCATTAATATTTTTATTTAAGTTGTTAAATAGTATGATTTACTGCCCTGATTTACTTCATGATATTAATTTTCAAGTGCCTAGGTCTAACATAAGACAGAATCTAACATTTAGATGTAAAATATCTCGAACGAGTATTCTAATGAATGAAATCTATACACGTTATGTGTCAAAACGTTAACAGTTTATGCAACTTATGTGACATTAACCATTGTTCGGTCAATAAATTAGTAGAAGTGGCTATTGAACATCTCGATGATAGAAATCTGCATGATACTTAGTGATTTTTAAATTGTAAAATTACAAACTCCAACTATTTGAATACAGTAGAATGTTCATCTTTCTACTTTTATAGTTCTCTTCGTGATATTCACATTGTCCTGTAAATGGGTTCTCTGTTGGGCAATAAAGCTATTATTATTATTTTAATTTCCACGACCAACAGAGCCGGAGATATTTAAAAAATAGTGTAGCGATGCACCCGAAATGCATAAAAAATGCGCTTTTCTCGGGAAGCGGCATGCCAGCCCGATTTTGCTAACTTTTTCAGTTTTCGACTCATTTGCATTTATGAAAAAGAAGAATAAAAAGGAATTCAACTTCCCAATTACGTTACTTTAAATTCTAATTTCCCTCCTCCACTATGTGAAAAAAGCGGATATGCCATATGCTTAAAAGGAAGTAAGTTCTAAACATGTATATGCTAGGCTAATTATACGATTTCTCATTCCAGCTAGCCGCTCCTCCGAAAAATCAATACAATTCACAAAAACCAGCCAATTAAACAACTGTTGTTTTTTACCAGATAACCTTACTATTGAAACTAATTTTTAATCGATAAATGTGTATTTCAATGTTGGGTAAAGTCCCCTTGGCCTTGGCAATGTCTATACCTCAAATTTGAGAGGACTTTTTTTTAATCGTGGGAAAATACTGGAGCCCAGGCTTTTTGCTCCAAGGCTCAAAGGTGATCGCCACAGTAGTGTATTATCCAAGGAGCTTTTGACGTATCTTAATTCCACTCCAAGGATGTAAACGTTTATTACATTGATTAGTAATGATATAATCTAATTCAATCTAATTAACTGATTATCTAACGAACGAAGACAAAAAGTAGGCTCGCGAGAGGAAGGCTAATAACATAAACAATTCTTGAAAATAAATATCAACAACGATGACCTTGAATTTCGATTTAATACTGACAAGAAACGAAACGTGTTCAATTGTTACAGTTTTTTGCTTCTAAAGGTTCTAATCTATATCGAGCTTTATAACCCATTTTGCTGTATTGCAGGTTTATTAGTAATATAATAATTATGTTTACTTCTTTTATTTAATATATATTGCATAATTCTGGAACAAAAAGTTGGTCACGGTTGAGGGGATTTTAACTATTTCACATAAAACGACAAGTAGTGCAGATTATTTCTCTTATATTTATTATATTTTTTCTCCAAATGTAGACGTCATTTGTTAGATGCAAATCCTGGTAAGAATATAGGCGATTTAGAATGGTGTGTGGTAGAGTGAAAAAATGGAAGTGGGAAATTTATAAACCAGCGTGCAAAATTATCTCTGATATCAGTTGGTATTCCCATATTTTATTCATGAAATTTTCCTCTGCTTCACCAACGATGTTGACATTTGTAATTAATGCGTAATTTTCAATTTATATTGAAAAATAGAAGTAGTTGAAATTATATTTAATGCTGCGAAAAATAAAACTGAAGCATTACTTATTAAGGTGGCGATTCCCTAGAAAGAGACGTCCGATAGGTAAATATTTACTATTTTTGGCCATAACTTTTTTTTTCACTATGAATTTTCACTCAATAATTTCAGTGGTTTGCAAAATAGTTTAATTTAAAACTATGAAATAGGAAGATTAATATAATTACTTCCACATCCACGTAGTGGATTGGAAGTATAGTAATCGCAAAAAAATTTTCAAAAATTTTTATTCGTGAAATAGGTTTAGAATGTCATGAAACGTCGAGATTTTAAATTTGAGCGAAAAAAAAAATTTCTGTCTGTCTGTCGGTCTGTCTGTTTGTAACTTTTTTTGTCCGCACGTTTTCTCCGGAACGGTTTGAGATATTGACTTGAAATTTTGTACACGTATATATTATGACGAGATCTGGAACTGGATTGTTTTTTGAGGAAATCCGGTGAAGGGTTGGGGGTTAAATAGGGGAAAATAGGAAAAAATAAGTAAAGCAAGCTTGTAAGAGACCAGACACTTGAAATTTGGTGTAAGTACTAGAAGTTAAGGCCTAAGATTTTTTTATAACATCTTTCAACCCCCCACCACCCCTACCCCATTAATGGGGTTGATAAAATAAAGTTGAGATTTTCATTTGAAATTTCGTACACGTATGTATTATAACGACGTCTGAAATTAGATTATATTTTGAGATGATTCCGTTGAAGGGTTGGGGGTTAATTTGGGGTAAATAGGGGAATATAAGTAAAACAAGTTGGTAAGAGTACAGAAACTTGAAATTCGGTATACGTACTAGAAGCCAAGGAGTCAGATTTTTTAATAATATTTTTCAACCCCCACCACCCCCCCTACTCCAATATGAAAAGGGTTGATTAAATAAAATTGAGATATTCATTTGAAGTTTGGTACACGTATGTATTATGACGACATCTGGAACTAGATTATAATTTGAGATGATTTCGTTGAAGGGTTGGGGGTTAAATAGGGGTAAATAGGGGAAAATAAGTAAAGCAAGCTGGTGAGACTACAGAAACTTTAAATTCGGTGTATATACAAGAGGCAAAGGCCCCAGATTTTTTGATAATTTATTTCAGCCCCCACCACCCCTACTCCATTATTCAAGGGGTTGATAAAATAAAATTGAGATATTCACATGAAATTTAGTACGCATATGTGAAGCCAAGGTCTCAGATTATTTATAATATTTTTCAACCCCCACCACCCCTACTTCATTATTACAAGGGTTGATAAAATAAAATTGAGATATTCATTTGAAATTTGATACACGTATGAATTATAACGACATCTGGAACTAGATTATTCTTTGAGATGATTCCTTTGAAAGGTTCGGGGTTATTTAGGGGTAAATAGGGGGAAATAAGTAAAGCAAGCAGGTATGACTACAGAAACTTGAAACTCGGTGTATGTACAAGAGGCAAAGGCCCCAGATTTTTTGATAATTTATTTCAGCCCCCACCACCCCTACTCCATTATTCAAGGGGTTGATAAAATAAAATTGAGATATTCACATGAAATTTAGTACGCATATGTATCATAACGACATCTGGAACTAGATTATATTTTGAGATGATTCCGTTGAAGGGTTGGAGGTTAAATAGGGGTAAATAGGGGAAAATAAGTAAAGCAAGCTGGTAAGACTACAGAAACTTGAAATTTGGTGTATGTACTAGAAGCGAAGGTCTCAGGTTTTTTTATTAGTATTTTCTATTTCTCCCTACCACCCCCACTCCCTTATTAAGAGTTGATACAATTAAATTTAAATTTTCACTTGAAATTTGGTACATTTATATATATTATAATTATATCTGAAACTAGATTATATTTTGACATGATTGCGTTGAAGGAGTGGGGGTAAGTAGAGGTAAATAGGGAAAAATATGTAAAGCAAGCTGGTAAGAGTATTGCAACTTGAAATTCGGTGTATGTCCTAGAAGCCAAGACCTCAAATTTTTTAACAATATGTTTCAACCCTTCCACTACCCTTACTACATTATTAAAGGGGTTGATAAAATAAAATTGAGATATTCACTTGTAATTAGACGTATGTATTATAACGACATCTGGAACTAGATTATATTTTGGGATGATTCCGTAGAAGGGTTAGGGTTAATAGGAGTGACTAGGGGAAAATAAGTAAATCAAGGTGATAAGAGTACAGAAGTTTGGGATTCGGTGTATATACTAGAAACCAAGGCCTCAGATTTCTTTCTAATATTTTTCAAAATCCACCACCTCCGCTTCATTATTAATGGGATTGATAACATCAAATTGAGATATTCACTTGAGATTAGTACACGTATGTATTGTAGTGACATCTGATTGAGATGCCTCCATTGAAGGGGTGGGAGGTGAATAGTAGAAAATAAGTAGGGTGAACAAAACTTCATTTTTAACGTATACGGTAGAAACCAATTCCTCAAACTTTTCTATGACATCTGCCCCAAATATTATTAAAATTCTATGACCAATAATTTCCACATACTAGAGTGCAAATATAGTCAAGATGTTTCCTTTAAAACGACTTGGATGAAGAATCTGGATGTGGAAGTAGTGATTCCTTAGGCAGCGGTTTTTTTAAATTTAAATCTAATTATTGGTTAAAGATTTTGTAATCCCACTTTTGTGGTTTCCAGTGTTCTTAATAGTTGATTTACTATTTTTTATCAATAAAATCTAATTTTCGAAAACATTAAGTGAGTCTCTTGTACCGTGTGTTCATTTTATTTTACAACAATGTTAAACAGCTGTTAAAGTTTCACTTTCAAAGATAAAATTATGAATTAAAATGTGTTTTTCATAATATGTTGCCTAGTTTTCTGTGGCTTAACTAACAAAAATAACAAACGTCAAATGTTTGAGATATTATTCTAATCTTATTTTTTAAATTGATTGTTTGGTTTTTAGTGGCCACTTTTAGAGCACAAGAAATTTTATGAGAATCGTATTTTAATTCATATTTTTATCTCTAAAAGTAACAAAATCTAGAGGTGAATGAACACACAGCCCATTCGCCTGCAAATGTAGTAAACTGCAGACGTACTAGGGTAACTACGTGCACTTTACTATCGTTTTCATTGGTCCTATTATTCTTAAAATCCCGAAGCGGTAGCTATGCCTTATGCGACTGTATATACCGCCCGGTGTTTTAATAATATTTTTAGCTTTTAAGATAATATACCGTGCATTCTGAAGAAGCAAAGTACAAAAGAAGTAAAAACGAATTTCCACTCTTAAAGCAACTACCCCTAAAATTACCCCCAATGAACCCGAATTTTGACCTTTTTCTTTTCGTTTTCGGAACACAGTACGTTGAGGAGGCTGAAGATATTGCCGGAATATTCGAAGATATTTTATATATTATTAAGGTGGCCATTCCCTAGAAAGAGACATCCGATAAGGAAACATTTACTATATTTGGCCATAACTTTTTTTTCTTAGTACGTATATTTAAAAAACTATAAGACTACCTAAGTGGAACCTTAACAAGACTATTACTAAGGATTTTCACTCAATAATTACAGTGGTTTGCAAAATAATTAGATTTAAATTTAAAAATTATATTAATCTTCCTATTTCGTAGTTTTAAATTTCAAATCGTAAAGGAAAAATGAATTTTCGAAATGAACCTCGGCCCATTTTGCTCTTTCTTTCACTTCTCTCTTACCAAAGTAGTAAAGTCCTAGTTTAACCTGAAAAATCGATCCTGAACGTTTGGCGGTTTCACTCTGGGTCACCCTATACAGGGTGTAATTAGTTTCATGTCATTAAAAAAAACTGGTAATAGGGACCGACTAGACAAACAAAAAACCTGTATGACTTTTTTCTCTAGGGACACTTTGAAAAAACTGACCTGGGTTTACATTTTTAATGTTAAGGTAGGAAACTTTTTGGGAACCACTGTTTTTCAGGGTCAGTGGATCAATAGTTCCGAATATTAGAAATAATAAAAAACTGTAAAACCCGACTTGTGTTCCCGCCGGTAGAAATGCGGCAGTTTCATGGGATTATTTGTACCGAACTTTTCATACCACTAATTATGAAAGTGTAAATAATTCCTTCTCTTTCGGCACAATGCAAGCATAGCATGGCCGCAGGGGTTTAAATAGGATTTGTTTACTTGTGTTTTTTAATTTGGAACAAAGTTATTGTAGCTCTTATTGTCGTTTATAAGAATTTATAAAATTTAAAAGTGCAAACTGCATTAACATTTGTAACATTGTGTTAAAAGCTTAAACAATTGGTAATTATTTTATGAAATTGGAAAATGAAATAGTTGTGTATTTTAAGTTAGGAAAAATTCTGATTTTTTTAACGGATTGAGCGCATAATTTTTCCCAATCAGGTATCGAAAACTAAAAATCAAGTCTTTGGTCTCTATGAAAATCAATGTAAACATTAATAAACGGATCAAAATAAAACAGCGAATAATAATAATAGTAATAATAACAACAATAATAACAATCATACCTTTAATGCCCAATAGGTGACACCCAATAACTGAACAATTCTTTGGAATTTTTCACAAAACTTGTTCGAAATGACCTCCATCTCCACGTATACACATTTCGGCACGTCGAACTAAGGACATACGCACTCCGTTCAATACATTTGGTAAATTAGGACCATTTTTTATGGTTTCTATCACATTAAAATACGTTGTTGCAATTGTTCTAAAGTGTCAATTGGATCACGGTAAACCAGAGATTTAAAATTCCCCCAAAAATAAAAGTCCATCGGATCTAAGTCGGGCGATCTAGCAGGCCATGGTACTGGTCCGCCACGTCCAATCCATCGTTGAGGAAACTTTCTGCTCAAAAAATTTCGAACAGCCAAACTAAAATGGACTGGCGCGCCATCGTGCAAATACCACATTCTTCTGCGCGTAGCCAAGGGTACATCTTCCAGCAAATTTGGCAATGTTTGTTGCAAAAATTTAAGTATACATCACCATTTAATCTAGCGGGTAATTCTATAGGTCCAATTATTTCATTACCGCAAATTCCTGCCCACAAATTAACGCTGAACCGTCGTTGAAAATGCGCCCTTCTTATTACACGTGGATTTTCGTCTGTCCAATAGTGCATATTTTTAAAATTAAACACTCCATTTCTGGTAAAACACGACTCATCGGAGAAACACAGAAAGTTTAAAAAATCCTCATTTGCCGCGTGTTTTCTTAAAATCCACCTACAAAATTGCATTCGCTCTGCAAAATCTTGAGGTTCTAGTGCTTGGACATGTTGATAGTGATAGGAATGTAAGTTCATATCCCCCAATATCCTCCATACCACAAAATGGGATACTTCCACACGGTTCGCGATATCGCGGGTGCTTAAAGTTGGATTCTCTTCTACAAGTTCCAAAATTTGAAGCTCTGCGTCAATTACCCTTTCTTCGCGTTGTGGACCTCGTTCTCCTCCATGTCCATCGAGACGACCTGTTTCTCGAAGATGCTGGTCAATACCAACAAATATACGAGCACAAGGATGACGTCGATTGGGGAACCTTAAATGATAAAGCTCTTCCGCACCAGCTGCATTTCCACCACTTTCTCCATACACCAAGTGCATATCCGCGAGCTCTGGATAAGTGTAATCTCCCATAATGTCCAAAATCTGCGTTTTAAAACACCACACTAAACTGTGATTTAACGTTATCAATAAAGGAAACAAAAAGAAAAACTTGGTCCAAAATCCAAAAAGTAACACAAAAAGCACGAACGAGAAGTAGTGTCTTATGTAACCAAGTACTAACGACTTGAACGATAAGTCAATAAATTAAATCTTAACATAAGTGGCACAAAGCCAAGGAACGGCTAGGTCGCGCGCCGTATGTGCGTTATTTACCAAGTAAGGACACAAACTGAAATTATTACTTGAGAATATTACAAGGGAGAGTATAGCACTCCCAATAAGATAATTTGGCCGCGAAGAAGCAAAAAACATGGCGGTGTCCTCTGTCGGTCGCTTTTAACTGCTTCGTCGGCATGCTTTTTGATGATCTCTTAGACGCACCATACTTATTTGCAGGAGTGTGCCAGCAGTTCTCAAACTATTTTGTTAATTATTTTGTCAATTTTTGTTTTTTTTTCTCCAAAACTATGAGCTTTAGACCCCATGTTATATAATGTTTTTTTGTTTGTCTTTTCGTTCCCTACCACCAGTTTTTTTTAATGACATGCAACTAATTACACCCTGTATATAGGCAGGATTTTGGCCTGGCAAAGAGATGTCCATTGTCCCCACTTTTAAGCTACATATTAATAGAAGACTTTGAGAATAGGCCCATTAAAAATTATACACCTGTACAATTCAGTTCACAGGTGGAGAACCTCATGTCAATAGTAGTTCGTCTACTATCATATACTCTCAGATAGCCAGGCAGCATTAAATGATCTCACATCTTACGCCTCTGATTGATTGATTGATTTGCCAGCGTAAGGTGGGCGTTGCTGCCAATTCCGGGCATCCATGGAGGTTCGTTCCAACAAGCAACTTGGTCATCCGCCGAGCACGCCCAACGGACGGTCAAATCGCGTGCCGGAACCAAATCTCGGATGTTTTATATACCGCCGGACCGGCTGCATACGCTGGATTGGACATTGGACAAGCTTGTTGTCAGCAGCGAGAGCCGCATGACGCATGGAATATAGGATGGGAAGTGTAGGTGTTTGTGAGGTGCTTCTTTTAAGTTTCCATGCTTCTTTTAAGTTTCCATCTATCCTGATCTTATTTATTCTTCCTCCAAGTCTTCTATTTCTGAATCTAGCAGTGTGCATCTCCTTCCGCCCGCTTATATTCACTTCGTTTGTCTGCCAAGACATACATGCATTTGCTCGCCGCAGGAAGTTTTTTTAATTAACCGTTCCACAGGTAAATATCCATTTATAGTGGAGGCGACCTACCTCGCGATAAAAAGCTTTTTATGGCGGGTTGGTTATGAGAAAGAGGCCCGAGAAAATATTTTGCACACTCTGTATGTTAGTGTGTTTCTACAGTAATTACTTTCAACTGTCGCTTTCCAATTTCGCGTATTTTCTATTTCATTACCTAAATTTAAAACCTTTTCATTTTTACTTTTATATTAGTCTCTGTTATGTAATAAGATGTACTGTGACAAGGATTAGTAAACCAATAAATAAATAGAACTTAAAAATAAAACTTATCTTTTCATCCTTTTCTTATGTTACTACTCGTTAGAAACCAGTCCGTTGCCTTTCACTGCTGGTGTGTTATGTTGCAGATGTTTACTTTGATGCACTAACCACTTGAGAAAGGGTCGGTCATCTTGCATAGATGTAGGCACTTACACTTGCTTTATTTGATTCTATTTAAAAAACTGTACGCGTAATTATTAATTCCATATGAACTTTGTTTTTCTATTATGGCGTTTCACTTCGCGCAGAATTTCTTGATGTATCGACGGCTTAAATTTTTTCGAGTTTAACGTGGTGTTTACCGCTTTCTTTATTGTAAATAAATTAATAGATCGGGAGCGTGAGTCTAAAATAGTCTGGAGACAATCACTGAAGCAAGTAGCAAAAAGCAACAAGGTTACATTGATGTGGGTGTAGGGGTAGGAGGGAATAGAAGGAAATGAATTAGCTGACGCCCTTTGAAAGGTTATAATTTCTTAAGTGGAAATAAAACGAATTATTGAATTTAACTTACTTTAATGATTTACTAAAAAAATACACAAACAAAGGCAGAGCAATTGACATCAGGGTTGTGAGTAAACTTTACAAAAACTTTCGTCAGAATAATCATGTAAACAAGTCATTAAAAGTCCCTCTGACATATGGCAAAATACAAAGCAAAATGGTACTAAATTAAGATCCGTATACAGTAAATAATTAAACTAAACTAAGCACGATCTGGCCAGAGCGGTAAAACAAAGAATTCTTACGTTACATACAGATATTGACAAATATATGGCAGCTTTTAATTCTTAAGGCCTACACGGCCAACCGCCTCTACGCCATCTTTTCAGCGTCTCCTCTCTGCCAGAGTCGGCGCGTATATCGTCTACTATTCTCTAAACCTCATCGTACAAGTTACTACGCCATTGGTTAAGCATTTGTCATGACTAGTCGATAAAATTTAAACGCGTATAATGCTCCGACCAGTATCTTACAATTTAAATTTAAAATAATGAATAGAATAGTCGCGCGCTTTATTTAATTTAAGATACTGAGTGTTCTTACAAAACGTGACCGTTACACCTTGCAAAAAAAAGGTGCTGAGTCCTATTCTTCTGCGCCCGAACGATTTTGTGGCTTATCTAAGGGGAACATAACGGAGGAGATCCTAAACTGGGAAAAGGAACAGAAAGAGCACTACTGCAGGAATACACCAGGCCAAAGACAAGCGAAAAAGTTCATAACTTATTCGACAAAGAATGCCACAAGGCTTCTCGAACTCGAAAAGTCCGATTTGAGGCTGATCACGGGCCTTTTAACAATAATAAATAATAAATATAAATAAATAAAATTATTTATAAATCTATACAAAAAGACATTAGCATTGTCAAAAATTTACATGATTTATTTTAAACTTCGTTTTTAAGAGTTATATCGAATGATTAAAAAAAAGACATACAATTTACAAATACAGCGAGAGCAAAGAAGAAAAATACAATATGCAAAGAAAGTTAAAATACATTGAGTTTAAATAGATAACAAAAAAGAAATGCAACAATAACATATGTCCTAAAGTAAAATTAAAAATATTAAGAATATAAAAATAAACATTTCCCAATGAACTTATACATTTACGAATTCACTGAAAGAATAAAACACATTTTCAACCAAATAATATTTAAGTCGTTTTTTAAATAAACCAATTTTTTCTATCGATTTTAAGTGTACAGGAAGAGCATTAAAAGCTTTAATAGCATTATAAAATGGCCCTTTTTGGTAGAAAGTATGATAGTGTATTGGTACACTTAAGTCAGTTCCATGACGTGTTGACATTGAATTATATATTTCATTGTTCCTTGTGAAGATGTCAGGATTCTTTTTAGCAAATAACAAAAGTTTATAGATATAAAGAGATGGGATGATAAGTATATTTAGGTTTTCAAAATAAGGTCTACAGGATTCTCTATTGGAAATTTCCACCATACATCTGATGAGCCGTTTCTGAGTTACAAATACTCTCTGCCAGTGTACGGAAGATCCCCAAAATATTATGCCATATTCCAAAACATTTTGTACATAGGAAAAATAAAATATTCGTAGGCTATCTACTGACAATTGATTTCTAAGAAATCGGATTAAATAGCATGCCGAGTTTAATCTAGATATTAAGATATTGGTATAATTTTTCCAATTTAATTTGCTGTCTATCGTTACCCCAAGAAATTTTACATAATCTACCTGTCTAATTGACATACCAACCATCCAAAGGTACATATAGGGAGAAATCGACATTAACAGTTGGAGAGAACATGACAAGGGAAGTTTTATTCCCATTTAAATTCAAACTATTTGTTTCACAAAACTGTGTCATATCAGAGGATATACGGGTAAGTTTACTTACATAGTCTGTTACTGTAGAACCAATCGCCACACATGAATTATCATCTGCGTATTGAAATAGATTATTTATTCTTAATACGCCCTGTAAATCGTTAGTATATATGACGAACAATAGAGGCCCCAGTATGGAGCCCTGAGGCACACCTTGTTGTATAGCCACTTTGTTAGAAAAGTAGGGTTGTAGTATTCCATCCTTTAAAGCAGTAATTGACGTGACTTGGAATCGATCGGTAAGATAAGACTCAATTAGTTTTTTACATGTTCCCCTAACACCGTACAATTCTAGTTTGTCCAACAAAATAGAGTGATCAATGGTATCAAAGGCTCTTGACATATCAAAATAGAGACAAGCTACTTTATTATTTAAGTCAAGTGCTGAAATAATATCAGAAAGTGAATGGAATACAGCTTGTTCAGTTGAACGGTTTGGTAGAAAACCAAACTGACATTCATTAATGAGTTTGTGTTCTGTAAAAAACGTGATCATTCTAATATAAACAACCTTTTCCATAATTTTAGAAAAACAGGGTGGAACTGATATGCCTCTGAAATTTTCTACATTTTCTGTCACCCTTTTTATGTATTGGTATAGTCTTACTAGTTTTCAATTTTAACGGAAATATACCTTGTAACAGACAAGTATTTATTACATTAGAAAATGGATCGACAATTTCTGAGGCAACTTTTTTTATTATAGAAATAGGTACCTCGTCTAGACCAGACGATTTTTTATTCGGCATTGCATGGATAATATCTGAAATTTCTTGAGCACTAGTCGGATAAAGAAAAATGGTTTGGTGATTTTGAGGTATTATGTAATTTCTTTCTACCACAGGCTGCGGCGTAGAATAAGAAAATTGGCCACTAAATAAATTCACAAGTCAGTGCATCTTGAGATGTCATCTTAAGAATATGGGCAAGGCAGATGATGGTACTTGCAGATACTGTAATACTGGAATAGAAACTGCGGGACATATTTGCGAATGCAAGATGCTAGTCTGCACTAGGTTAAAGTAACTTGAAAAGGTGAAATTAACGCCTGCGGACATGGGGAAATTAGCCCCCAGGAAAATCACAACCTTTGCAAACAGCTTGGGAGTCCTGGGCAACACCTAATTGTAGGGTAATTCACAAAATGTCATTTAGATCGATGTGAAGAAGGGCCGTGCAACCCCTTAACAATCTACAATCTACATCTGCACCATCACCATCAGTATCATTTGGTTATCCACCTGAAAAACGTTTAGGAGGAAAACCAGACCTGGCGTAGTATTGCTGAAAAGGAAAGGAAGCGAACAAACAGTGGATTTTCTAAGAAATTATATTAATCAAAATTAGTGAACGTTGTAAACTAAAAAATCAATATCTACCATGAAAAATAGGACATGACCCAAATGTACACTAACAAGTTTTATAACTTACCTATTACATTTTTTCAAGGATACCTTCAAATCTATAATTTTAATATTGTGAATATTATTCAGGATTAGTCATTTTCTAGGAATATAATTGTTAATTAAAAATTGTTTACTTTTAATATAAAACTGATTAAAGTCAAATATTACAATCTAAAAATATTTCGTTAATCGAGAATTCGTATATGTTTAGTACTAATCAGAAAAGCTGTATTTGCTTTACTCCTAAGTAAAGTATTGTTTTGCTCATTGGTTATTTGACATATTAATAAATGGTATTACTACGCTGAGCGTTATAATTATAAACGCGAGCAGACCTATAGGTTCGGCAAGTCAGGCCTGTTGGTCCATTGTGCATTAGCGACCTGTAGGATCTCCTAGAAAAATCCAGTGCTTCCACGAAGGATAGCAGTCTGTTCCAGCGTTGATTCGGTAGTTCTTTCGACTGTAAAAAATTGCCTTTGGAAATGCCTATACCTTGACGCACCTAGTGGTGCGCAACTGCATAGAATGTGAGTGATGATTTTATCTTCCACTCTACACATCCGACACATAGAATTGTTCTTCAACTCCATTGTGTAAATATGTGTATTCAGATGACAGTGTTCTGTTATCAAGCCTACTATCCGTCTCATTTCTTTTCTATTGAGCCCAAGCAGCCACTTAACGGTTAAGTCAGCGGATGGCCCCTTTACGTGGAGCCTAGACTGCCTCATTCCGGGGGCTTGAGCTGTTGAATCTTGCAAGGCCCAGTCTCGCAACTCTGACTCAGACTTCTTGGCAGATCGAAGGCTAGCAAGGTCCAGGAAAAGGAGTTATTTCTCCTGTTCCCGCTATCCTTTACCAATAAAATATACAGTGTGACCCCTTTTGAATGGAAACACCAATGTAAAAAATGTATCTATTATCTGATGTTAACTGGGCTTTTTTAAAAGATAGGCTATCGCAAGCTCTACTTTATGACAAAAATTTAGAGATAAATTTCAATTTTCAAGACCCTAGTATGATTTTTTTCAATGTCAAAAATGGACAAATCTGATTAGCGATTTTTTTTTTTGTAAATTCTAATTATACCACTGGATTCAGAAACATTTCAAATGGGTAAATCCAAAATTTTGTGAAAAAATATTAAATAATGACAGATTTCTGACAAAATTAACGTAGGTAATATTTTATAATAACTTTCACATGATTTTTTCTAAAAACCGAAGTAGCACATGAAAAATAAACAATAGAAAGATAAATTAAGTGGATAGTTTTAATAAATATTGTCTTTTAAACAAACTTAATCATATTTGACTTAAAAACATGTATGAACAATTGAAAGTAATAATAATTAGGTATTTAATAAACAAAATAACAACACATTGCAACATTACACTAAAACTAAAACTAAAACACGATAATACAATTCATCTTAAATTTTTGTAGCCTCTACAAGGCCGCTGTTTATTCCGATGCACTTGTCAAATCGTTTTTTAATGTTCTTTACGACATTCTATAATTTTTGCCGGGTAACTTCTGCACAAGCTTGTTTGATTCTTGCACACAAATCTTCTCTATTACTCGGGCGTGACCTGTAAACTTTAGATTTTATTAAACCCCACAAAAAGAAGTCCATCGGTGTCAAGTCCGGGGATCAGGGTGGCCATCCAATTAACGGGCTACCTCGACCTATCCATCGATCAGGAAAGTTAGCATTAACCCATCTAGTAACCACTCTGGCATTATGGACAGGGCTGCCATCTAATTGAAAGTGTAGATTCACTCTTTCTTGTATTGAAAGTTCATGTAGCATATTCCAAAATTCGTTTCTTAGGAACTGTAAAAACTGCATGCTATTCACATTACGTTCAAAAAAGAAAGGACCAATGATTGTTTCATTGAGTAGCCCACACCAAACATTAACTTTTTGGGAATATTGTCTTTTACAATTAATGACCCACTCTGGGTTTTCTGGAACCCAAAACCTACAATTTTGTGACGATACCACCCCATTTGTGGTAAAAGTTGCCTCATCGCTGAATGAAGTAGTTTTCAAAAATTTTCTGTTATTAAGATACTCTCCTTGAACCCACAAACAAAATTCCATCCGTGTTTCATGATCACCAGGTAATGTATGTAAAACTTGGGTTTGAATGGTTTTACCTTATTCTTTTTAAGCAGGCGCGCATCCAGCCTTTTTGAAGGGGGGGGCGACAGTTATTTAATGGGTATAAATAAAATAAATGCACTAAAATAAATTTATTTTTATATCAGGTTTTCTTATCTAAACTTTGCTCCAGAAGGGGGGGGGGGGGGCGATACTCCCTTCACTACGGATGGCCGTAGTGAATTTAAATCCTTAATCCGTAAGTCCTATGTGAATCTGTATGGACAGATTCACATAGGACTTACGAGCATCTTAAATTACACGATCATCAATTGCATCGCAGTTATCTCCAAAATTAATCAAAATATATAGTTGGCGTGTTCATTTTAAGGCAACAGTAACTGCTAATTTATCCTCTTCGGAAAGGATAACTGACAGGTCACACAATACACCGACTGCCAATAACGTTTTTACAATATTTTCTTCTTCATATTTTTCAGTTAATTATTTACTGATTTCGTGAGTATCCTAAGATACCCTTTGTTGTCATGTACCCACACAATTTTTGTAGGTTTTCTATTTTGCAAAAATTAAACATACCTTGCGCAAATATTATTGTGTTTCCTTCTTCATGATTGCAAGTTCACATTATTGGGCAACGTATGTCATTATTTACACCAATATTCTAAAATGTATTTTAGATTATTCGCATTATATTTGTTACTATTTATAAAGTAATTCCAGTTTAGAATAAGAATTGTGTCTGTTATGGCGAATTCATAGAATTCTGATGGGTTTTTAAGTCATACCATACATTTTCTTAAATATGAAATTTCGGACAATTTTTATTTTTTAATCTCAAATTTGTATAATTTATTGACGATTTCATACTGTATTTGCACCTTTCGATATATACTGTCCTTCTAAGCCAAAATGACGTAACTGAAAATTTTCTAAGCAAATTGGACGTACTTCAAAGTTTCCTTTTTTCAGTAATCATTAAACCATTATTTCTGCATCTATTTATTAACAGACTCTATTTTAAAATCACGTAGTTGTAACATAACACATAAAAAATGATTGTCTAATTTTCAGACAATCGGTGATCTACTGATTAATAGTAAACCTTAATCAAATTAGTTATTAGACTAATGTCTATCCACAATTACACAGACCGAATCGTGCCGCAGCTGTCACGTTGCGCGTTATCATAACAAGA
This sequence comes from Stenurella melanura, assembly GCA_963583905.1. NCBI lineage: Eukaryota > Metazoa > Arthropoda > Insecta > Coleoptera > Cerambycidae > Stenurella > Stenurella melanura. Next base: position 117,319,303 of record OY757316.1, on the reverse strand, counting down.
CATTATTACGATCGAATTAAAAAATCTGTAACTCGAAAACTGTATGAGATATCGAGTTAATTTTTTTTGCAAAAACTTTGTTGATCTTTAGACCATATTTCATTCGTAATGTAGTTGTCCGCACGTCGAAATTTCAAACACACAAATTTCGTTCCTGTGATTTAGGATTTAATTAGAAAAAAAACCGTAAGCGATTTTGAAACTCTACTTGTACAGACATATGCGCTCATGTCAGTAGTATGTAAAGAAAAAAAAATCAGATCAATATCGCATGTAGTTAATTTTCTAGCGATAGGTATACGTTTAAAAACACGAATTCTTGAAATAACATTCCGCCATCTTCTTTTCTTGTGGAGAAGTTGTGCAATCCTCAACAAAAGTCCAACAAGCCATTTCTGATGCCTCTGACCCTCTTTCGATATGCGAGCTCAAAACTTATTTACCTTGTTGGAATGAGTCATTTCAATTTTTAATGCTTTGGACCCCTTACTAATAATGAAAATTGGGTTTTAAATTTTTCGATGGTGCAGCGAATTGTGCGTTCGGTAGGCCGATTATGTGGAGCATAAGTTGCTCTAAACGCACGAAATACATTCATTGTAGAACGATGATTTTCATAATACAACTGAACAATTTGTAGACGCTGTGCCGGGCTAAGTCTTTCCATGATGAAATGTCAAATAATACTGAACAAAAATATCGTGACAGTTTGACACGACTCACGCCTGATCTGTCATAAAATCCCCATTGAAAAAAGTACCTCTAAATCACCCGTTATTCTGAGTATATGCGTATTTTAAAGATTTGACGTCTGACTTTAAAATTTGTTTTCCATGCCACCCTATTATTATCTGCCATTACTCAATAAAAAGAAAATATTTATTAAAACTATCCACTTAATTTATCTTTTTCATGGGCTACTTCGATTTTTAGAAAAAAATCGTGTAAAAATTATAATAATACCTACATTAATTTTGTCATAAATCTGTCATTATTTAATATTTTTTCACGAAATTTTGGATTTACCCATTTGAGATGTTTCTGAATCCAGTGGTATAGTTAGATTTTATAAAAAAAAATCGCTAATCAAATTTGTCTATTTTTGACATTGAAAAAAAATCAAAGTAGGTCTTGAAAATTGAAATTTATTTCTAAATTTTTGTCATAAAGTAGAACTTTCGATGGCCTATCTCTTAAAAAAAGCCCCGTTAAAATCAGATAAAAAAACAAAGTAAAAAGTGTTTTAACAGATTATAATTAAAAAATTAAATTTAAAAAAATATATATAATTAATAACTTTATTACTTGTTAATCAATATTGTTTAAATACAATAGGGTTCTTCCTCTATCTAACACTAACTTACATTCCAAATTTCAATACAATTGGACTGTTCATTCTTAAGTTATCTTGCTTAAAAAACGTGACGAACGGACAGACGAATAGATGGACAGACAGATAGAACTCAATCATTATCACAGTGATATTTTTTTCTATGAGCGACGTTACCGGTGTTAGAAATGTGCCGATTAAATGCAATATAAGTACTCTTCATTTTGTATTTGAGAAGAATATAATAACTGTAAATTATCATTTTTTTATCTTTAAATGTTTGAAAATATTCATAAAAAACATTTCTAGAATTTTAACTTAAGCAACCGGTATCTCGAAAACTAAGCACTCCCCAACCCATGTTTATGGAAACATTTTTCTTATTTTGAAAAATCACTTGGTGAAGTTTGGACTATGCAATTCCCGTATATTGATTTGATCAGCGTTTTATGAAAATAACAATAATTTATTATTTAATCAAATCTTTTGCTCCATGCGTAAACGAAATAGAAATAGAAATAAAAAAATTAGGAATACTCCATGTGACCTACCCACCATCAATACCATTTATTTTGTTCCGTTGACATTCGGTTTTTCTTCGATTTTGTACCTATTCAAGATCGTAGGCATAAGGCGGCGTTGTTAAAGAAGTGGTCCATTAAACATGGAGGAGAGAGAAGCATATTTAACAGATTGAAACACGTGGTAGGCGATCACTTAACTTATTGTGCGTTCACGACGTTCACGCGAGTTTCGAAGCGAATTCAATGTTTATTTATTGATTACACGATTTGTTTGTAGTATGTAGTGACATATTCATCAATTTATATGTGTTACATTTTTGTGAATATTTGAAGAGCATTAGTGAGTACATGTTTTAGATATTTTCTATTGAATACTTTATCAGATAATCTTGAAAGATCGGCAGCTTTTTAAATATTAAATGTAGATTGTTTACTGATCGTTTGCAATCAGAAGGGGTGTAGATAGAAGATATTTTTTTCTAAATCAATGTTTTTATTTCGACATAATGATCCGATTAGTTATTGTAATAATGATCTGTATATTGAAAAAATGTGGAATATTTTTCTTCTTATTGGTTTTGTAAACTGGACACATTGTAAAATATATTTATTAAAAATTTCAAGAAAGAAGGTATACTGTCAGAATGTTTATAATTATTTCAATGTAGGGTATAAAATATTTTCACAATTTTTTGGGCGCCATGACGCTATTTAAAAAAAATGAAACAATTAAATAAACTTTTATACTTATAAACCAGGTGATATGGGCGCATGGGTTTCAAATGCAGCTGTTTGCTAGAATAAGTTCAGGATACCAGACGGCAACTTGGTCTGATATTGTTTAAAAGTAAATGTTTACGACATCCACTTTTCGTTTTTTGATTTTTTTTTTGTGACAAGCAGTAGATTCAAAAGTTCTCATAGATAGTTTTTCTTTCCGCTGTTTGCAAAATCCTATAAAGTAGTAGATATTTAGAAGTGAATTATTTTTTTATCTGTTTGCTTATAGTAATGAAACATATCCTTTATAGGATTTTGCAAACAGCTAAATAATAAAAACTATCTATGAGACTAAATCTTCATACCGTAGGGGGTCATGTAGATACTAGTTTAATCTGCTTAGCCGTAAGGGACTATGTTGGATGCTAGTGTTATAATGAGAGTGTCAAATAAGAAATTGGACAAATTTATTTTAGGATTTTGATTTGCTAGCATAACCAGAAGTCAGGTTTTTGAAAGAATGCAAAGATTTCATTAATATTTTTTACATATAGTTTTTCTTTTAGTTCTCATGGATAGTTTTTTTCCGCTGTTTGCAAAATCCTACAAAGAATATGTAAATACGTTTCATGTAGTAGATACTATCAGAAGTATTTTATGTGAACGTGGAGCGAAAAGGGGTGCTGGCTGGGTAAAACGATGTAAGGGAGATGTATTTTTGCATGACCAATTCATATTTCTGTTGCAAAAAAATTTTGCAGGTCAAGGTCAAGTGTTTCGTTTTGCGAAAATTATTGTTTTTGCATTCCTAGTAGGCCAATGATCATGTTTTAGTTTTGCAGAAAAAATTCTTGTATATGATTAATTTTTATTTTTCTCTTTGTTTTTGTAAATTTTTTTTGCATTTTTTTTCGACAAGGGCAAGGAATATCATCTTTTCTGCATTAAATATTAGTCCAGTCGATAAAGTAAAAAAATACACCAGAAGCTCGCAAAAAACGATTTTCCTTCAGTAATTTTTAGTGAAAACCACGTCTTCGGTGAAAAAGCCTTATTTTACTGATAACTCGTTAACCGTTGAAGATATAAAAAATTGCTCACATAAAAAAGAAAGCTTGACTACCTGCCTAAAGAAAAGTCCTCTTGTAATTTTCTTGTATATGCCATGGTTTTCGAGAAAATCGATATTGACAAAAATTTCAAAATTTATATTTTTAATGCGTGCTAATTTTTGTCTATTTGAAATTTCTTGCGCGCGGGGCAATAGAAAAAATGGAATTGCTCGAAAACCAAATAAGCTAGGAATAAAAATCAAAATGGGTTTTACAAGGGATATAAAATACTTTTGTGTTGGCGTTTTTGATGGCTATTGATATTTATTAGTATATAAAAATAACAATATAATATAGTTAATTTGATGATGTTTGAGTCTTTTTTCTATTTTTAGAAAACAATAAAAAAATGGCCAAAATTTGGCTAATTTCAACATGCTGGTAAATTTGTAAATGGGAATATTTTTATTCCTAACTTTTTCTGCACTGAAGTACTACCTTAAACTAAAAGATAATGCATTTATAACTTATATTAATGTTGCAAATTTTTTCGATATCGACTTTTTCGAAAATCATGGCATATACAAGAAAATTACAAGAGGACTTTTCTCTAGGAAATTAGTCCAGCTTTCTTTTTTATGATTACCAATTTTTTTATATCTTCAACGGTTACCAGTAAAATAAAGGTTCTGTCACCGAAGGGGTGGTTTCTTGGGGGGGTTACGGGGCACCCCCAGAACTGATTTTTGTGGTTTTGTGATGTATAATCCCTCCGCGAACAGGTACTGAAGGAAAATCTCAGATAACATTTTTTGTTATGAAAATCTTTATAATTATTGAACTATACCGGGTGAGTCACGAATTGCGCTCGCCCCGATATTTCATAAAATATTTGGAATAGAAAATTGAAATTTGGAGGCCTTGTTACACGACTAAAATGCCATCTTTTCAATGAAAAATCAAGTTTGGTGCACATCCGGTTTGACCGGAAATGCCTACAACTTTCGATTTTTAAATGGAACACCCTATATATTTTTACATTTTTGGAATCTAGAGGAAATTTTGAATACAATACATCCATTTTGGTCACTTTTTGATAAACATTAAAAATATTATTAAAAAATCTATTTCTGAATCCAGAGTGCTGTGGTGCCCAAAATATATTTTAGTTTGTGTGCTACGTTACTATAAAAATAAAAAGAGCAATATGATTGCATTACTTAATTTTCTAGAGGCGTTTAAAATTTTTAAATGTGATTTTTACCCACTAACTCGGTTTTTTTAAATGGGAATTTAATCGTTCACCAACATTTTTAAATACCTCATTTTCATACGAATCTAATGATACCAAAATTTTGAAAATCCGCTCAGAAATATTTGAGATTTCAGCCAAAATACAATGCAACCAAGCTTTTAGAAACATGCGGCTAATAGATAATAGATAGTGTGCTTTGGAAACTAAAATGGTACATTTCTGTGTAAATCTGGTAACCTAATAACATGGAAAAATCATAGTAGCCATTGAATGTAATAAAACAATATCAGCTGTCAGACAAATACAAAATAAAGCGTTGCGGAAAAATTAAAGAAAATGAATAATTTTAGTAGAAATGAAAAGGTCGATATGTTACTGATATATGGAGAGCGTCTCAAAAATTCAACTGCAGCTGCAGAACTGTATCAGCAACGATATCCCAACAGACGTCATCCAAGCAGACACTTGTTTGCCAGAGTGGAACAAGAATTAAGAAACGAACCCAATCAACAAGATGACCATCAAACATTTATTGTAAGCGAGGACAAAGAAATTGATGTATTAGGATTTGTGATGGTACACCCAACAACATCAACAAGGGAATTGTCAATGGAATGCGACATTAGTCAGTCTTCGGTTTGTAGAATTTTAAAGAAATATAAGTTTCGGTCTTATAAATACCAAATACACCAACATCTTTATGGAGATGATAACGACAGGAGGCTAGTATATTGCAACTGGTTCTTAAATGCAGTACAACAAAACCCAAGTTTTCCTTTTCATATTTTATATTCAGATGAAAGTAGATTTACGAACCAAGGTATGTTTAACAGAAATAATACTAGGTACTGGGCTCAAGAAAATCCGAGGTTGGTAGGGCGGGGGAATAGTCAGGAAAGATTTGGGTTTAACTGTTGGCTTGGAGTACTTGGAGATCGAATAATTGGACCCATATTTTTTGATGGAACACTTACTGGCGAACGATATTTATTCTTTTTACAAAACCAGACAGCAGAATTTCTTGACTTACTTCCTCTTGCCTATTTACAAAATCTGTTTTTCCAACAAGATGGTGCTCCCCCACATAATTCCAGAAGAGTGATGGAATATTTAAACAACTTGCATGGTGAACGCCTTATCGCAAATCAAGGTCATATCAGGTGCCCTGACTTAACACCCCTCGACTATTATGTATGGGGCACTCTCAAAAATAAAGTTTATAAAACTTCTTGAAATACCCGTGAAGAGCTGCAAAATAAAGTTGTACGGGCTCTTAATGAAATAACGCCGGCTGAATTGCGTAGAGCCATTCAAGCAACTGTACACAGAGCCGAATTGTGTATAGAAAAAAATGGTGGACATTTTGAACAATATCTATAAATGTCAATTTATGGTTTAATTATATTAATTATTTTAAAGATACCTACTGTTACCTAGTTTAAGTTTAATTGTTCAAACGGAATTGATTTTTATTTATTTATAGGCCCGATATTTATGTTAATTTAAATAAAACTCTGAAAACCGAACTGATGTTGCATTCTATTGCAAATGTCCTTGTGGATGTAATTGTGTTTACCTCCACATACCTATGCTAAACTTAATTGTAACGTTCTTTGCGCTCACATATTGCTCTTTTTATTTTTATAGTAACGTAGCACACAAACTAAAATACATTTTGGGCACCACAGCACTCTGGATTCAGAAATAGATTTTTTAATAATATTTTTAATGTTTATCAAAAAGTGACCAAAATGGATGTATTGTATTCAAAATTTCCTCTAGATTTGAAAAATGTAAAAATATATAGGGTGTTCCATTTAAAAATCGAAAGTTGTGGACATTTCCGGTCAAACCGGATGTGCACCAAACTTGATTTTTTATTGAAAAGATGGCATTTTAGTCGTGCAATAAGGCCTCCAAATTTCAATGTTCTATTCCAAATATTTTAGGAAATATCGGGGCGAGCGCAATTCGTGACTCACCCGGTATAGGGATGTAGGGATTATGTCTCTTCTGCAATTTTTTTCGTAGTTCAAGGTCATTTGGCATAAGTAATTGTTTGGGCATTTCTATTAGGGCAAGGAATAATGCAACCTGTGGAGACTAATGTGATGCAGTGAGTAAGTGACATGGAAGTCTTGAACATGTGGTGTAGGAAATGTAAACAAATAAATGTGTAAAACTTTTGGAATTTCTTGTGGCAGTTACAGGTGTTTGCACAGGTGTTTGCCTACTATATGTAGGTGGCAAATTGTTAGTTACATATTTTTGTTTTGCTGATGAATAAGTGGATGTCGCAAACATTGACCTACTACCCATATCTACTTACATTAAAAGGAAATATTGCATTTTTTCAATAAAACTAATTTTTTAAATATATTTTTGACCGATTTCCAACAAGAAATGTTCGATGACTTTTTTTCTTAAAGTTGATATTTTCAATTTTATTAATTTATCTTTATTTAATACGCAAAAAGTATAATAAAACATTTTTTTATATTACATGTCGAAGATGACAGAGGCGAGGGGCGTTCTAGGGCGGATTTACTACACTTAGGCCACATGTTGATAAACACAATATAATCACTTAAATGAGAGTCACATAAATAACAAAGTAAAATGAGTTATGCTTTAGCTAAACAGGTAAAGATCAAATAATTATTGTTGAAAATGTAAACAATACCACTTGAGGAGCTATCAGTCAGCAACCACTAGTCCTGCGATCCCGCACTCTATCTACAAAGTTTATACTTAGAATAAATATCCACGAGACTCTCAAGGGGTTTTGTTCTGCCCACCGGGGAGAGGGTTCCTCCCATGGTAGTCCAGGCGTCATCTATTTTACATGACCAAATATGGAGATGATTATTCTTCAGATTTCTCAACGCAATCCGTACTTGCTGACAACGCTCTCTTGACTTCAGTAAATTATGTATTTTTAGGCACCTACAAGGGTGGCGTCTCCGACATACATCAGTTTCTACAACTAAAATATCTTTAGTACTTTTATATGGACTTCCTAAAAATGGAATTGGCGATTTTTAATTTTATGCGTCATAATGACCACTTTTCTTCAAAGGTTTTTGAAAAATTCATGTCGAAGAATTGTTGCCACTATGGATTTCAGCATGTAGGTAATTGATTGCTAAAACATTTTAAGTCAAAACATACACGGGTAAAAAGTTGATCTAGTTCTACAGGGTGTTCTCCACGATTTGTCAAATTTGTATATTTTTAAACTGCCATAACTCAATTTTTTTCAAATGGAACAAAAAACAGAAAAATATTTCTATGTTGGTAGATGGCAATATCACAGGGAATGGCTGTTGTGTTAATGTCTATGTGTTCGGGTTGAATGGTAGAACAGCAATAGCTGAACTCCGCCAGGACGTTAATGTAAATAAGGCAATAAAAAAAATTGAAGTACGGCTCTGTAGTCAGCAGGTAATAGCGCCGACTTTGATATTTTGATGGCCGGTCTTTATAGTCTTTTTATGTGCACTAAACAAATGGAGACAACTGTAGTCCATAAACATTTAATTATACTGAGTGAGAAAATTATTGACAGCTGAACTAAAAGTTCAAACTTGCAATGCTGTGAAGTGACTTTTCAACATCGTATTTTTTTATCATTATTTCACCACATTAGCCATTAGAACAGTTGATAATTCGGAGAAAACCAGAAGGCAAGCGGCGAAGAGCACGCCCTCCATAACGTTGGGCTGATATCACCAAAGTGCTTTGGTGAGGCCGTGCGCCTAACAGGTAACCGCGGCAGATGACGTGATGCTGTCAGACGTACCATACAACACAACTGAAGGCCAACTAGAGTAATTCATGAATAAAAAAACATCGGACAAGATTTTCAAAACGGTATTAAATATTTCATACTTTATTTTTAGACCCTGTATGAACTGAATGAATACTAAAAGCGCCGATTGTTTACCAGAAAGCTGCGGCTAATGGAAAATTCCTCAATGGTAAACTGATTCAATGACCTGCGTGCAACGAAAGATATGGAGCAGTAAAAAAATTGTACCAGAATAGTCACAGAAACCGCAGGCGCTTTCAACCTAGACTTATAAAAGTACAAGTGAACTTTCTCTCTTCATTTTTTGTCAGTTTGTCATGGTTTGGTTTTTTTGACGGACTTTAGGCCTCCTAAGTACGTTGACGTCTCGTTATTAACTGATGGCCTAATTTAGGTGATGCATTATCATCTTCTTTCAGTTGATTTTGTTGATAGCTAACTTGGTTTTGTTACAACGGTTATTTAAGACAATGTGCAATGTACTAAATCTTCTTAAAAGTCAAAATAAAGACAGCAATCCATATAAATATTGCAACAATAAATAGACACAGGATAACAATTATTCTCCAATATTGTTTATATTATTAATAACTTCTCCCATGCAATAGTAATTAGTTGATCTCTCCACTTCAATACCATTTCTTGAGATACAAAATTTTATTAACTCAGATGATATTTTATTTCTATATTTTGAATGTTATCAAAAAAGTAAGTTTTTTAGTTGTTCTTCTGTCCTTGGACAACTGCAGATATTTCCTTTCAAATTTGCCTCTTTGTTATTAGTGCCTGGTAACAGCACAATTAAATAAGATTGCGGATGAGATTAAAAACTATATCATAGTATAAAAAAAATTAATATCCGCCAGCTATTAAAGACATGCATTTTTTGGATGTACTTATCCTATCTAAAATTTATTCAGTCAAGGTCAACTCTTTGTAAAATATAAAATTTAACATGCTAACTAAAATGGTACAGAAATCAGTTTCACGCAAACAATGAAAAAAATCCGCGGCCTAGGAAATCACAATTTTCACATCCAGAATTTGATAATTCCACTAAATTTATGAAAAAGATACTCTTTTTGTAACCCAAAATCCAGATATTTCATAAAATATATTTCTGACCTAATGAGATTTTTATTTTCTGGTGTATCTTTGACCGTCCAGAGAGTTGCTCTTTAAGAACGCTTCAAAATAATGCAAAGCTACGGATTGCATTTACTGTAAGAGTATACGCTGTAAGGTCTAGCCGTCTCTGGAGTGAGTGAAAACGAAGTCCACCTGCAATAATATGTAACTTTCACGGGGTCAATGATTTTGTGGAATACATTATGATTATTAGCAATTCGCAATGAGGTGAATGCGGACGCAATAAGAATAATTGATAAATTAGTAAAGTATGAGACAAATAGAGAACTAATTGGTAGAAAATCTGGTATCTGATGTAGCTAGTGAGTGTTTCTACTTAATCTGAGGTCAGTCTAATCCAGTAATTGGCATAACGGTAAGAATGATAACAGGCATCAAATTCAATTAAACTATACAGGGTGTTAGGAGGACTAAAGATAAATCATATTGCATACTTATTTATATTATAGTGATGGGTCGCTCACCTATTTTTACTGAGCCCGCTCAGTTCGTTCAGCTCACCGAGGTGAGTCGTTCATTTGAACGACGCGCGACGTTGCGATGTACAGCGGCACTTCGTTCATTCATTTACAAAGATAATAACATATGTATCGTATCAAGTTCATGCACTCCTTATTATGGGAACGAGCTATATGAGAACGTCACATATTATGTATAAATCAACAACGAGCTTGTGTTCTGTTTAAACTTTTTATTTAGTTTATTTATTTTTTGTTCTTTATGGTTGTAGAATGTTTTAAATTTGTTTTATTATAAATAAAAAGTAAAAAAAGAGATTTATTAACTCTATACATTTATCTTTATGGTATAATTTTGCGAATAGCATGGAAAACTGAGCCGAGTTTGTGGAAGAAATGTATGAGGTAATCTACGCTTGCGCCGTTTGTGAACGAGTGAACGACAGCAAGCTCGTGATCCATTCAAAACTTCCTCAGCTCAGGCTTACCATTTACCACACAATCTGTGCCGTGTGCCGCTCAGGCGCAAGCGCTCACTGAACTGCAGTGCGGTACGGAGTCGTAATGGCGTATTGAACGAGTTGTATTTTAAATGTGAGTCGTTCGTTCACAGTTCACTGAAGTGAGTCGTTCACTTTGAACGACTCGTTCATGAACGGCCCATCACTATTATATTAGAGGTTAGAAACTTCAAAGTCTGGGATCCACCAAAAATAATAATAATATAATTTACTACTATTTATATCCATTTTAGACATATTGCAAACAGAAAATATATATTCAAAATGAAAGAAACGAAACAAACAATACTCCAACATAAATCTACGACAATGTCGCTTTATATTTGATTCTAACTAGCGCCATTAAGGTGACCATTAGAGACATCCGATAGGGAAATATTATTTATTTTTGGCCATAACTTTTTTCCTAGTACGTGTATTTTAGAAAAACTATAAGACTACTAAGTGGAGGCAAGGAGTCGGGAGTTTGCTTGAAAATCCGAAGTACCTGCCATTGAGCCAATCTAGTCCTCCCCCCGTTTTCGAGGGTGCTGAAACTGGACCCCGACTATCCCCTGAAATAGCTCCAAAACCACACTTAAAGTCTCTTTCCCGGCGCAGACATCAATCCAACCCTGTATTTCGGTGATTTGGTCCTTCCCATAACCTTAGGTGGTAATTCTAGAGGGGGATGATCCCAATCACCTCTACCCCTAGATTCAACCCCTATAGGGCATAGAATTTTTATATTTTTTGTAAAAAAATATTTACAATTTTTAATGCACCCTCAAAAACGGGGGAGAACTGAATTGGCCCAGTAGCAGATATTTGGGTGTCCTTTCGACTCCCGACCTCCATTATACCTAAGTAGAACTATAACAAAGACTATTACTCTGAATTTTTACTGAATAATTCTAGTCGTTTTCAAAATAGTTAAATTTAAAACTAAATTCTCTTCCTGACGTCTTCGTCAGTGATTTCGATTACCAGATTTTCCTCTTGAATTTTACGCGCTTTCTTTGAATAGAGTACAGGTTCTTCTCCTTACCATACCTTTTAATTCGATGCATGAATTTGTCCCTCCCCTTTGGGGGGTTTATTATTGTTATTAAACGTTACAATACTGTTCCTGTGGTTTGAGGTTGCATAAATAGGCAATTACATATTGTGTTATATTCGATACAACGCATATCGTTTCATCTGCACCTAGAAATAAAAACTTATCACATCAGTCACTTTCGTGTGATCATCAATAAGTTAAATAAATGAGAGGGGCTCAATATTAGACCCTTGAGGCACACCTGGGAACATCGAAGATAATTAAATTATTGTTCCTTTTTTCAGAAATCAACTAAATTAATTTCCATCATCATGTCATTTATAAAATCAGTAAAATCAACGGTGATAAATAGGATACCAATACTGAAATGGGGTCCAGAATACAACTCCAAAAAGCTACTCAGCGATACAATAGCTGGGTTCACAGTGGGTCTAACAGTAATGCCCCAAGCGCTCGCTTATGCCACTTTGGGAGGACTTGAACCACAAGTAAGTACATTTTTGTATTCTTATCCATAGGTAAAATCTAGTTCCATGACAAAATAACCAAAAATTATTGAGCTAATTTTTTTTCTACGGGACGGTAAAACCTATTAAGTATATAAGATGGTGTGATTTTGTTGCATTAAAAAATATGTAAATTTAAATAACTTTTTTGGCCCTTAAAAATAACCAATTTTTTACTACAAAATATTGGTGACTTAATAACAATTTTTAAACGTTTGTAAAACCTTTCATTTTGAACTTAAAACAAAACGAAAACACATGAAAATATAAAAAAGCCCCTCTACACAAGGGCCCAACACGATGGGCCGTCAAGATGGCCAATCATGATGGGCCAATGTGTAGAGGTGCATTAAGAAATGTGTGACAAAAATTATTTTTAATTGAAAGAAATTATCTATAAAAGGTAATTGCAAATACAATTAAACTCATTGTTTAGATGGTCATAGTCATAGACTTAGTTTTTATAGAATCTATAAAATATGTTCGCATCTTTTTTACTATTTTGTTCTTCAGTTAGTGTGATAGATATTTCTAGTTATATCTCTTATTATAAGACAATCAGTTTTTACTATAAAAGAAAACAAAAGAAGAAATTAATAAAGACAATATTCTTCGAGTAATTTTCAAATAATTGCAACGTATTTTCTAAAATAATACAGTATATACCATACATCTATACAAAAAACCGTTTCTCGATAAATTTTTCACAGAAAAACAAATGAATGATAATTATATTACATGCAAAAAAGCCCTATTTATCTAAATATATATATATATATATAATATATGTAAATATGGATCGAATGCTCCTATGCGATTGCAAAGTTTTAGCCAGTCATGTATTTTTACGTAATCGAACATGATTCTTCCTATACTAATAGTGAAAGTGATAAATTTTCAATATACAAGACCTCACCTTCAACCAAATACAGCAAACAGTAAAGTCGCGTTCAAACATTATGCAATTTTATGATGTGGCGAGTTCGGCTCCTCTCATAACTTCCGTAGTCAGCGGTTCTCAAAATTTAAAATACACCACAAATTATTTTTCATTAAGAAGTATTCATAAACTATAGCAAATCATATTTAAAGTTCATAAGAAATGTTACATAGGTATATTATTAGAAATTTGAATGATACTCTGGATCAAATATCACGTGAAAGACCATTTCTCGTGAAATTTTAATGTATACATGTCCAGTATCCTCTAATTTAAAAAATGTAGGCCATACAAATTCCACTGATTTTATCGGTTACTCGTTTTAATAACTCTTTGGTAGGTACTCTTGTGTATATTATGATCTTGGTCTCACACTATTATTCACAAAAACGATATTATAACATGAACTTCGCTCCTTATTGAACTCAAAACGAGAGAGTCATGGAAGGAATAATTTTTAATTGACAATTTTTTTTTTTTTTCAGTATGGCCTCTACTCCGCATTTGCGGGCTGCTTTGTATATGCAATATTCGGAAGCATAAAGGATATAACGATAGGACCGACTGCCCTCATGGCACTAATGACTTATCAACAGATCGTTGGAAGGAGCACAGATTACGCCATTTTGCTGTGTTTCCTTTCCGGAATCGTCCAGATGATAATGGCCATTTTACATTTAGGCAAGTATTAACCAATGTCCTTTCTAGAAAGAGAGAGAGAGAGAGAGAGGGGGGGAGGGAATGTTGTCTAGCTCAATTTTTAACCAATCAATACTCGAAAGAGTTATGCGAGTGTTTCTAATCTTACATTATTAAGAACTAAAAGTTTATATTTGCTTGGAAATTTTTTTCTTTCAGACGCACTTGGTTGTCTTAAAATAATTGACAACCTTGCTATCTGTGGCTCAGACTTTAAAATTATATTGAATTTACAGGGTGTTTTATATAGTGATGATAAACTGATACCCGATTTTTTTAAATGGAACATCCAACATTATGTTGCCATATCATTTCATTTTTTTCGTTAAAAAAATGCATTTATAGTGGCCAACAGTAAAGTCTGCAAAAAGCGTATTTGTATTTTGGCAGTTTTTCACTCTGAATGTTAAGTAAGGCCATATACGAATTTTCAGGTCTCCCGTCAAAACTAATACTACTGGGTGCTCTCCAGGATTATTGAAATATTTCCATTTTTAAACCTTTATAACTCAGTATCTGCATAAAGAATACTTTGTGTGTTTTTACTTAAAATATTGCAGCAATCACTGATCTACACGCTGACACCGTATAGTAACTACCTTTTTCAACGATTCTTGAAATATTTAAGTCGAAAAACTAGTCACTATGGACCTTGTATAAAAGATGCACCGAATATAATATCGGCTCGGTGCCAAGGTGTTTGGCTTGCGACCACGGAGTCTCGGGTTCGAATCCTAGCCAGGGTATGGTTTTAGTAATAATAATAATAATTACATTATTGATAGCATAAGCTAGATTTGATGCAATTTTTACATTATTGTATATTAACGAAATTAAGTTAATCATGTGTATAAACTTAAATATATATTGATAAAACATATTTGTAACAAACATTTTTGAATAACATGAGGTTTTCACAGTGTTACAAAAATTGGTATAATAGTTATTATACTGTTTAGATCCATTGTGGAACAGGTTACCCTGGCTATATCTTGTATGTACTGTTGGAATATACAGTAGTGTTCACTCGGCTGTATTTACTTTTAATTATCATAAACTTAGATTTATTTGTATTTAAGCTAGGGCTATTCATATCCAACCATTTTTTTATTTCTTTGCTCACTGTTTATTATGTTCATAGTCGAGTCTACATTATCATCAACTAGGTATATGTGTCGTCAGCAAATAGTCGCATGCTGCATTTTTTAACGTACTTCTTAATGTCATTTATGTACAGAATAACAGGTTTGGCCCCACAACAGTTCCTTGCGGTACACCGAATAATATCTCTTTTGGTAAGGATGTGTCATTTTTATATTTGGTAACTTGTGTTCTACTTTCTAAATAACTGATCATCCATTTCACAATGTTGTGTCAAAATCCGTAATTTTTTAACTTTAATAGTAATAATTGACTATTTATTATCTCAAAGGCCCTGCGGAAATCTAGAAAAACTACCACAACTTGATAATGTTATTTGTAAACCAGGTCGCACGAATTTAGTTTTCGAAATCTAGCTTGATATTTCGATAGTAGGTTGTCAGCTTCTATATATTCTGTGGTGTTTTTGGTTTTTCTGAAACATGGTTAGTAGCTGTTATCTCTGCTGAGTTCGAGTTTCAGCTGCGGTAGATGGCAATGTCGCAGTGAATAGTTGTTGTGTTGGTGTCTATGTGTGCGTGTAGGTACTGGTTCCGTGGTGGAATAGCAATAGCTAAACTTCACCAAGACGTTAATATAAATAAGACGATTAAATAATGTAAGTAATAAAGGCTCGAAAAGAATCTCAGTATTAAACTTCATGTGTAATCAAAGTCTCGATAAAAAATTTAATATGAGCTGTTCAAAACATGAAAAACGATCACATACTTATCATATTGTAATTGCCGTAAGTTGAGACATTTGTTTGTATATTTAAGAAGCATAACAATGACAACAATATGTATTGTGTCATGTTTTTAGTAGTGATATTGAAATTCAGTACAGTCATTGTCTCGCATGAGTAGATATAATCAATCTACAGTGCGAACCTAAAGAAACGTACAAAATTCATATCTTTGGTACGTGTCATTTAAAAAAAAAAATCCTCGAAGAGGTCGATTTTAGTTTTGTAAATCCTACATTTTGTCAGTATACCAAAATCTATGACGTCATTGGTTTTTGAGTTATGATGCCATCTTTTTTTTTTAATGGAAACAAACATTTTTGTTTACTGTTTTTGGTGGTATATTCCTTTAGCTTTCTGTTGATATAAAAAAATGATATTACCTTAGCCATTCCTTTGGAATTATGACACTTTATGTAAAAATAGCTTACCTTTCGCAAATTCACGAGTAATGTTCCACTTTCTTATGGACTGATAAATCTTGTTGCATACATTTTTGTTTTAACTATCATGAAAACATTTGACATAAAAACAAAACAAAGAAAATAATAAAAAAATAATCACCTTAACAACAAAAAGCAAATTTCTAGATCCACTGTAAGTAGATTGGTGGCTAGATATGATGAATCTGGCAGTGTAGCTTCTCGATATAGTCGCCCTAGCACAAGCAACGAAACCAAATTAAACATTCTTCTAGAAAGTGAGGAAAACCAAGATCTTTCAACAAGGCAGCTGGCTTTAAATCATAACGTGAATCAAACTTCTGTTGTACGTCTATTGAAAAAAGAAAAATACCATCCATACAAAGTGCAATTAATCCACGAATTGAATGAGGACGATCGAGATCGGCGCTTACAGTTGATGACCTTGTGCGATGAAAACACAATTTTTTTAAAGAACATTGTTTTTTCTGATGAAGCTACATTTTCTTTACAGGGGACTGTACATCGGCATAACTGTAGGTATTGGTCACGCGAAAATTCTCATTTGACTCAAGAAGCCCATACACAGCGACGAGGCAAAGTAAACGTGTGGGCAGGTATGATTGGTGATCGTTTATTGGGACCCTTTTTTTTTGCGAGTTGAGTTAGTGCCAGCCTTAGCAGTTATGTTTCCGAACAATGAAGATGAAGATAATTCTGCTGAAAACGTCTGGCTTCAGCAAGACGGGGCCCCACCTCATTTTGGGATAGCAGTGCGTCAGTTTTTAGATGACACTTTTACTGGAAGATGGATATGTCGTCGAGGTCCGATTGAGTGGCCCCCGCGTTTACCGGATTTAATCCCCTTAGACTTTTTTCTTTGGGGTTACTTCAAGTCAGGAGTATATTTTAACAGACCGGATACCATAGAAGAATTGAAAGACAGAATTGGCTTGGAGATGAGACGAATTGCCCATGAGATGATTCAGAACAGCGTGCAAAGTGTCTACACCCGACTTGGTCAATACCAAATGGTTGAAGTGTCGCAATTTGAGCAATGGAGATGATTTCATTCTCACAATTACTTATGTAAGGTATCAATCAATAAAAATATTTTTTTCCAAGAGAATGGCTTAGGTAATATAATTTTTTTTCACATTACCGGAAAGCTAAAGGAATATACCACGAAAAGCTGTAAAGAAAAATGTGTTTCCATTAAAAAAAAAATCATGATAACGTCACAACTCAAAAACCAATGACGTCATAAATTTTGGTATAGAGACAAAATGTAGCATTTTAAATGTGTTTGATGTATCGACAATTCAAAGAAAACCATTCCTTAGGTTTATACTAAACAAATCTGTATAACAATTAATAAAAACATTATTTTAGGTACTATCCCAACATTTCAAATATTTCGCAATTTAAAATTAAACAACACTTTTTAAATTAGTATAAATGTTCCTAAATATTCCCAAAAATACCTGCAATCAGTTGTTAAATTGGTGAAATAGTAACGACCATAGATTTTATTATTTGTTTACAACAATGTACCTCTTTAATCACCTTGGTAAAAAAATATGTTATGAGAAGACTCTTAAAAATAATGAAAAAAGTTTCGCAGGTGTGGTCACAATATATCTACGTTTTAAAAAAACCAAATAAAAAAATATTTTCTTTCAAGTGATCCCGTCATTGCAAATATTTTTTTAAAATCAATTGTAATTTGAATTAAAACATATTTTTTCGATCAATTCCAACAACAAAACAATTCTCAAGATTTTACAAATATCTTGTTTATCAAAACCGACTGACATTTTCAAATAATTTGTTTTTTATGTGTATAATTTTTTTTAAATTTTTTTATGGGAAACATGTGGTGGCAGCTATTCCATGCTAACACGGCTACGTTCTTTATTTAGAGAATATATTTTTCTCTATAATAGACGACCTGATATTTATTTTAAACCGTTCCTTATTTAATTACTCACTGCAATACTATTGCTAGATAATGAAAAAATAATTTAAATAATAAACATTAAATATTAGTTATCACATTCTTCATCACCATCATCGACGATTAGTTAAATAGCACTATAGATAAAACCGCTTCTCGCATTAATAAACTACTTTTGTAAATATTTATTTAGTTTGACAATGATGCTTCTCACTTCTAATAGGTACTTTTACTTCCACATCCACGTAGTGGATTGGAAGTATAGTAATCGCAAAAAAATTTTCAAAAATTTTTATTCGTGAAATAGGTTTAGAATGTCATGAAACGTCGAGATTTTAAATTTGAGCGAAAAAAATTTTTCTGTATGTCTGTCGGTCTGTCTGTCGGTCTGTCTGTAACTTTTTTTTTGTCCGCACGCTTTCTCCGGAACGGTTTAAGATATTGACCTGAAATTTTGTACACGTATATATTATAACGAGATCTGGAACTGGATTGTTTTTTGAGGAAATCCGGTGAAGGGTTGGGGGTTAAATAGGGGTAAATAGTGGGAAATAAGTAAAGCAAGCTTGTAAGAGTACAGAAACTTGAAATTCGGTGTATGTACTAGAAGTTAAGGCCTCAGATTTTTTTATAATATTTTTCAACCCCTACCCCATTAATGGGGTTGACAAAATAAAGTTGAGATATTCATTTGAAATTTCGTACACGTATGTATTATAACGACGTCTGGAATTAGTTTATATTTTGAGATGATTCCGTTGAAGGGTTGGGGGTTAATTTGGGGTAACTAGAGGAATATAAGTAAAATGTTGGTAAGACTACAGAAACTTGAAATTCGGTGTATGTACTAGAAACCACAGCGTCAGATTTTCTTATAATATTTTTCAACCCAACCACCCCTACTCCAATATGAAAAGGGTTGATAAAATAAAATTGAGATATTCATTTGAAATTTGGTACACGCATGTATTATAACGACGTCTGAAACTAGATCATAATTTGAGATGATGCCGTTGAAGGGTTGGGGGTTAAATAGGGCAAATAGAGGAAAATAAGTAAAGCAAGCTGGTAAGACTACAGAAATTTGGGATTCGGTGTATATACTAGAAGCCAAGGCCTCAGATTTCTTTCTAATATTTTTCAAACTCTACCACCTCCGCTTCATTATTAATGGGATTGATAACATCAAATTGAGATATTCACTTGAAAGTTAGTACACGTATGTATTGTAGTGACATCTGATTGAGATGGCTCCATTGAGGTGGTAGGTTGTAAATAGTGGAAAATAAGTACGGTAAACTAGAAACTTCATTTTTAACGTATATGGTAGAAACCAACTCCTCAAACTTTTCTATGACATCTACCCCAAATATTATTAAAATTCTATGACCAATAATTTCCACATACTAGAGTGCAAATATAGTCAAGATGTTTCATTTAAAGTGACTTGGACGAATAATCTGGATGTGGAAGTAGTGATTCCTTAGGCAGCGGTTTTTTATTATCTATGGTTAAATAGTATATTACATACCGAAGTAGAAAGAGTTTCATTGTTGTTAAGTGATGAGATAGTTTCTCTCTAATTCTAGATACAGCAATGAAACTTTTCACCAAGGTTTGTCCGAACTTTTAAAATTAGACGAATGTATAAAAATTTAAAATTACAAAAAAGATCTGTTTTATCGAAACATAAAATGTTATTCACATGGGATGCTATTTAAGTTGGCATTGTCAAAATTTCCTTAAAAAGTCATTTTTCAATATAATTTAGCAGATCTGCAAAAGTGTTTAACGTAAGTCAATCAAATTTCAAAAAATTTACAATGAACATATAATGAACAAATAATTTTTTTCGCCCCTCTGTTTTGGAGATATCCGCTGTTAAACTGAGGACTCAATTCATTTGAATCGTATATTAGTTTTAAAAGTGAATTATTTACTATTTGTTTGCTTATAGTAATGAAACATATTATTTATAGGATTTTGCAAACAGCGGAAAGAAAAACTATGAGAACTAAAAGAAAAACTATATGTAAAAATATTAATGAAATCTTTGCATTTTTTCGATAACCTGACTTCTGGTTATGCTAACAAGTAAAAATACTTATTTGCCATTCTCATTATAACGCTAGCATCCATCATAGTCCCCTACGACTAGGCAGATTAAACTAGTATCTACGTGATCCCCTACGATATGTAAATTCAGTTAAAAATGAGAACAAAGGCCTGAAATTAATTTATTTACCTACCTTGTCTTTAAAAAATTTTTCATTCTAATGAATCACATTTTCATAAAATCTCATTCAGTTTCTTGGAAATCTTAGTCTTTGAAACGTTTTTCGTCCTTGTTCTGGACTTATCAGAAAAGCCCAAAGCCACTCATAACGATGTTCCATGCGAAACCAAGGCAATATCCATGAATAAGTATGATATTGACTGATAAAAAACAACAAATCTTCACCTATCTATAGGAAAATTAATTAATTTTTCTTGTTTTCAAAATCCTATCAAGAATATGTTTCAGTATATTAGTTTGTTTTAACCTTAATCAATCTTGAGATGAGAAAGTAACTTCTCAAAGATGACTCACTCTTCTTGAATCCCTACGTACAGATAGTATTTGATCAGGGAACAACTGACACGGTTAATAAAACTCAATATTATTTATTAATTCCATCTTTAAATAAGTTAATTGGCATCGCGAGATGGCTAACAGGAGCAAGGTTTCGAGTATTAACGTTTCGGTCATTGCCTTTGGTAGGAATTCGCATCATTGAGATGCATTTTGCTTAGATAATAATTACAATATTACTATTATTTATGTAAATCTTCATGGTTTACTATTTATTTATTTATTTATTTGAATACAACCACCCAGCAGGTATCCAATTACAGGGTGGAAACATTACAAGAGAGAATACGAAAACAGTATAGTAAACTAAAAACCTATTAAGCTAATTAAACTATCAAGACATAAAACATTGCAAATATGTAAAAATATTATAATAAAATAAGGCTAAGATAATTATAGGAGTACAAAAAGAGAACGCTATAAATCATAAATTAAGTTGTTTAATAGAATTAATACTACAGTTAAATATATCAAGCTGATCTTGCTGTAGATTATAATTTTTACACATGAAATATAAAGGTAAACATTTTAGAAGTTAGTTCGAGGGGTAGGAAGATAGAATCACGATTCCGACTTGTTATACGAGGTGTATGAAAATTTATTTGTTCTAAAATGAGAGGGCAATCAAACATGATATGAATAATTTTATAAAGAAAGAATATTGAATGTATTATTTTTCTATTTTCCAAGTTAGACATGTGAAATCTGTCCAGCATAATATTTTGCGAATAACCAGTTATTGAGTACGTACCATCGCAAGCACAAATACTTAAAAAAACGGCGCTGAACATTCTCAACATTATTTATGTAAATAGCATATCCTGGAGACCATATCAACGAGCAGTATTCCAATTTTGATCGTACAAATGAATAGTACAGCAATTTCATAATATCAGTGTTGCTGAATCTTTTACAGTTTCTTATTATAAAACCCAAACTTTTTAAAGCTGACGCGATGGTGAAAGTAATATGCTTCTTAAAACTAAGGCTCTTATCAAAAATAACTCCAAGATTCTTTACTGCATCAGGTCTCTGCAATATTTGACCATTTATATGATAGTTGTAATAGATGGGATGACGCATTTTAGAAAAGGTGAGTATGTTACACTTGTATATGTTAAGAGGCAAGCAATTGGATAGGCACCATTCATTAACGATATTTAGGTTATTCTGAAGATTTTCACAGTCATTTTCGTTTTCTATTACGCAATATATTTTCAAATCATCAGCATATAAGAGGCTCTCTACATTGAGATTAGCTACAATATCATTTATGAAAACAACAAACATAAGTGGGCCCAGTACAGAGCCCTGGGGAACACCGGAAGTGGCCAGAACGTCAAACGACCTGTGACCACGGTATTCCACATACTGACGCCTGTTCTTTAGATATGAAGAGAAGAAATCTAATTGCATCACTGCCAACCCGAACTTACTAAATTTCTCTAATAGAATACCGTGATCCAGGCGGCCGAACGCCTTGGAGAAATCCCTGTAAACGATATTAATTTGCTTTTTCGCGTCCAGTTGCTTGGAAATGTATTGCGTGATACATGCGAGGTTAGTCTCAGTGGATCTACCGGGAACAAGGCCATGTTGGTTAAATATAATTTGGAAATGTACGTGATTAAATAATGACGTATGCAAAGTGATCTCGAAAACTTTAGCGAAATTGCAGATAATTGTAATGGGCCTATAATTTTCAGCTACCCCCTTGTTGTCTTTTTTTAAAACAGGACATAAGCGAGAATATTTCCATACATCGGGAAATGTATATGTTTTTAGTGACAAATTAAATATTGTTGTGAGAGGACCAGCAAAGATGGTAGCGCAGTGCTTGACAATAAAAGCAGGGATGTCATCTCGCCCTTTAGTAAACTTAGGTCTGATTTTCTTCAACTTTTCACATCCGTCTGAAATTCCTGGCCTGTGCTACATTTTAAACTATAGAAACTGAATTTTACGTAAAATTTTAAGAAATTGTTTCAAGAAATTGCGTTACATTTTGTTAACAACCGAAGACCATTATGTTTCACTCTTGTAGCGAAACAGTATGTGATAAATAAGAAAATACATTGCTTAAGGCGTTAAACGTTTCGAATATATTTCTTAACCATCTTCAGATGTAATACTCATAATCGCATAAAATGTCGAAATGACAAGTACTTTTGATCTAACATGATTATATGATTGTCAATTGACGTTTGGAATATATTCTTTCGCCGTCTTCAAACTTCAAAGTAAAACAAAATGATGGCATATTCGAGTGGAATATTAGTTCGTGGTCGCTAGCTTAACGTCTAGCAGTTTGATAAAGAAGTCCTGAATATTGAACAGACATTTTAACGTAAATAAAATACAAGAATATGCATTAGAATAAGTTTGATTTGTATATGACTTTACATAAGTGTACAGAAACAATTTAAGCACAAAGACCTAAAACATGATTTGTTTGTATGTACCCTTGTTATACTTACAATTTAAAAATAAGGTCAGTAATAAATCAGATACAAAGGGCTACATACAATGCAATAAAATGGCACGTACTACTAAAGGAATACTTTATCTAGATATTAGTTTTATCAGGTTTACCCCAAGGTAAAATGACTATGTCAGCAACAGCTGTACCAGAGTATACAATTTTTTAAACAGCTCAGTACTAGGAATATTGCCTAAACTTTTAAATATGAATGATTTTTTTTAACCGTTTCGCTAAACTTTTAATATATTCAAGTCATCTAAGAGATTGATCAATGACTACGCCGAGAGGTTCGAAATTATCAGTTTGTTCTATATACGAGACCCTATCATCTGTATCTGCATCAAGTATCCTGATGTAAGATTAACTGAATTAAACCGACTTTATCATACAGTGAAATACATATAAATTAGATTCCGTTGCACTTTGTTTTAGAAAACTACTATTCAATCATATTGTCTTATAATACGTGCTCATATTTCGATCCAACGCCCTCACAAGAATTACCGCTAATGTGAATAACCGTATTAACGGTACAATCAAAGATACTCACACCATCAGTATCAATATTTATAAACAGATCGTTTACATAAATTATGAAACGTACCAGGCCAAGAACTGTGCCTTGTGGTACTCCACACGTTGCTATGGGTTCTCTGCTCTCTCCTGTATTTGCTACAACACATTGTTATTAAGACAGCTCTTTTATAAAGTTAAAATCGTTAAACAATTCTTCTTGTTTTGTAGGAGTATTAATAGATTTTATATCGATACCAGTGACAGTTGGATTCACGTCAGCAACATCTGTGATAATAGGAGCATCCCAACTCAAAAGTCTCCTTGGACTTAAAATCAAATCCTCAGGATTCTTGGATACCGTTGCCAAAGTTTTTCAAAACATTCACATGACCCAGTTGAATGATTTTACTCTTGGTGTTGTTTGCATCATCGTGCTTATGTTATTAAGGGTAAGTAGAAATAACTTAGTTTCTCATATATTTCCTTGTGTTCTTCCTAACTTAAACATAAATTTAGTAATAGCAAATAACTAAGGTCAAAATAGTTCAACTCATACTTTAAGATAAAACTATATAAGTTCAAGCAAAGAAGTTTTGCTAAAAAGGTTAAATGGCTATGGAGGAGTAAGCGGCATAAAGTTGGATTTGCTCGGATTTCGTTCTTTTCTGTGAAATCTGGTCTTCATGCTCAATTATTACTCTCCAGCAAGTTGGCAGACTAATTAAATTTTTTTTCTAAGAAACCATTGATTATTTTCAAATTATAAATAGTTGAAATGGTACATATCTGGTAACATTTTCAATAGATTGAGCTTACACTACCAAGCAAAAATAAATATCTGCTAATTTTGAAAACAAAATCTGTGTGGTAGAAGGATCGAAATGGCATATATTTTCAAAAATAAAAGCCAGCATTAATGGCTCCTCTTTTCATTACATTACATGACGTAAATCAAGGACCCATTCAAACATGATCAACAACTACTTAAGGTGGCTGTCTCAAATACCATACAAACGAACATTTCCCTGTCTGTAGTAGTTTCATCATTAGTTGTATGTTGTTGGATGCAAAAAGTACCGCGATGTCTTCGTTGCCTAATTATATAGTAAGTTCTATGATTAATGAGTGCAAGAGTCATTTGTGTTAATGCTGAAGAAAACTGGCCCGACAGCTGATCCTTGGGGGACTCCAGAAGAGAGGGATAACAGGAGAGCAAGCCTGATTCATATATACATGACTGACTATATTATTTTCACGATACGAGTGGATGCCTGTTACTAGGGGTTTGTAAAGCAGTTCAGGAT
Source organism: Stenurella melanura (assembly GCA_963583905.1). NCBI lineage: Eukaryota > Metazoa > Arthropoda > Insecta > Coleoptera > Cerambycidae > Stenurella > Stenurella melanura. Next base: position 117,294,101 of record OY757316.1, on the reverse strand, counting down.
GCTAGATTTTGTCAAAGCGAGATTAAGGGCGATGAACCACATAATATGCCCTTGGCTGATATTGGTGACGATGATTCACTAACTCGGAAATGTTGTTGGGCGGTGGAATGGCTAGCTTTGGATCCAAATTGTACTTTTTTAGTATTCCGTTGTTATCAAGTTGCTCCTGCTTTTCTAATAGTAGAATGCTATCTAGGATTTAGGTGAGTTCAGGTAGGAGGAGGCTTATAGGACGGTAGTTGGAGAGGTTGTTGGAAGGTTTGCTGGGTATGGGGATATGGGTGCAGAAATATATATATCACCATTTTAAAGTGTAAAAGGTTGTTAAAATATTTTTAATGCCTCCTCCATGCATGGGAAATATCATACAATGAACAAATTCCCAGTTAGAATTCTACAATGTGGTTTTTACAAGAGTTTCATGTACATACGAGTGGATGTTTACTAATAGTGATGTCACGATTGGAAAAGAGTTAAATGAAATCTGCTCATTAGCTGATTAATGTACAACCGTTTAACTACATTATCGATTTTGGCTTTTTGTTTCAGAAACTCAAGGACATAAAATTTCAGAAGAAAAACACCAAACCCACTCAAAATCAGACCTACTTCAACTACACCTTGTGGTTAATATCGACGTCGAGAAACGCAATTGTGGTGATAGTATGTAGTGCCGTTGCATATTATTACGAAACCAGTCGCGATGGTTCGCCATTCATTTTAACCGGTACCGTGAAACCGGGTTTGCCGGAATTCAAGCTGCCTCCTTTCGAAACTGTCGTCGGTAATCGTACTGTGGACTTTGGTGGCATGATCTCCGATCTTGGAAGTTCCATAGTTTTGGTTCCTGTCATTGCTGTTTTGGGAAATGTGGCGATAGCCAAGGCTTTTGGTAAGAGTTTGCTTGTGTTAGATATTATTATTTATACCCTGTGAATAGAGTCGTTCAAGAAATCATTACTTTTTTTCTCAACCCAGATTTGTTGAAAATCCCAAAAAAGATATTCAAATTTGTACAAAATCAGTTGTAAAAAGTGTAAAAAAATCTGAATCTTCGGAAATGTAACTGCACGGGGTAGATAATCATTGAACGAGTGTCTTAAAAAATCAAATCTATGAATGGGGTGAGTTTCAGGGAGTAGAAAATAAATAAATTACTAAAAAATCTAAAACATTTTAGTTAAAATAGTTACTTTTGATATTAGATTGCGAAATGCCATTTTTGCATTCGAGAATAAAATTTTTTGAAAAGTGAAAGTGAAAAGAATCATTCGAGAATGCAAAAGAATTTCGCAATCGAGTATCAAACAACATTTTTTTCGAAAACTGTCTCTCACAGTTCAAAAATTACTAAAAATGTGAAGGGAAAGTTTTGACATTTCCAATTTATTTATTTAACATGTATGTCATCTACAATTTGCTGCACTTGTTTTAATATCTTTGAAATACTTGTCTTCTCAATTCTTAAACCGTTATAACTTTAACATTCTACTAAAAATTTATATAGAACCTTATTTTCTCAAAACATTATTCTCTTCGGTTCCAATGGAATTTTTTTTGGCCACCCTCTATAGAATGAAAAATCCCCACATAATATAAAAACATTTTTTGATGCATTTAATATTGATTTATAAAAGAAAAACGCACATAAAATATCACTTGTTGCTCCGCGCCGATGCATCATGTAGTGATGAATGTCTCGCACGTTACAAAAAATAATATATTTGGAAAAGGCGCTTGAAGGAACTTATGGTGTTCTTTTTATCTTATAAAGGAAGGTTGAAGGTATTTTTTAAATAATTTGTTAAGGCATGACTAAGTAAGACTTTTTTGTTTCTCTACACAAAGCTAGAATGATTTATAAAAATGTTCCCCAAACACCCCCGTAAATAAAACAATTTATTTCAATTCAAAATCTTCTTTACACCATATATTAAATTCACCCTATCTAATCAAAATTGGTGTTACAATTAGCTGCAAACCCGTTCGATCGGTGCCAGACAGAAGAGTTGTATTTGCCATCCTAAGCAGGTAGAGATCTTATACAATGAGAGTGATTCTAGAAAATGATGCATTGGTCTTCTTTTCAACTATTCACAAAATATAGAATTGATATTCAAGATTTGAAGAAAATTATTTTTGTCCACTTTTTGCGGATTCTGGCCCACTGATAAATGTAAAATAAAAATCGCACACAAGTCTCCCTTTCAGAGTTGCCTAGAGGATACGATAAATGATTCCTTTCCAAATTAAACCCTCTTAAGTCCCTTTTATAAAGTCTGAAACTTATCCCTTAAAAGCAAAAATAGTAGCGCATATTTTTTATTTTATCTGTTTATTTGCGACTTTTGTTACACAAATTATCTTCTAGTTTGTGTTAATATTCCAATATCTTTCAAATTGTTTAAACAATTATAATTGAGTTAAACAAATATATTTTGACATCAATCTGTAAAATTCCCATATTTTTAATTTCACAAGTTAGGTAATTAATTTTTTTGGTTAAAAGTCTGCTAATGGAATCTTTCTTTAGCAAAACATAATTGTTTAAATAATTATAAATTACTTCCACATCTACGTAGTGGATTGGAAGTATAGTAATCGCAAAAAAATTTTCAAAAATTTTTATTCGTGAAATAGGTTTAGAATGTCATGAAACGTCGAGATTTTAAATTTGAGCGAAAAAAATTTTTTCTGTCTGTCGGTCTGTCTGTAACTTTTTTTGTCCGCACGCTTTCTCCGGAACGGTTTAAGATATTGACCTGAAATTTTGTACACGTATATATTATAACAAGATCTGGAACTGGATTGTTTTTTGAGGAAATCCGGTGAAGGGTTGGGGGTTAAATAGGGGTAAATAGGGGGAAATAAGTAAAGCAAGCTTGTAAGAGTACAGAAACTTGAAATTCGGTGTATGTACTAGAAGTTAAGGCCTCAGATTTTTTTATAATATTTTTCAACCCCCCACCACCCCTACCCCATTAATGGGGTTGATAAAATAAAGTTGAGATATTCATTTGAAATTTCGTACACGTATGTATTATAACGATGTCTAGAATTAGATTATATTTTGGGATGATTCCGATGAAGGGTTGGGGGTTAATTTGGGGGTAAATAGAGGAATATAAGTAAAACAAGTTGGTAAGAGTACAGAAACTTGAAATTCGGTGTATGTACTAGAAGCCAAAGCGTCAGATTTTTTAATAATATTTTTCAACCCCACCACCCCTACTCCAATTTGAAAAGGGTTGGTAAAATAAAATTGAGATATTCATTTGAAATTTTCTACACGTATGTATTATAACGACATCTGGAACTAGTTTATATTTTGAGATAATTCCGTTGAAGGGTTGGGGGTTAAATAGGGGTAAATAGGGGAAAATAAGTAAAGCAAGCTGGTAAGACTACAGAATCTTGAAATTCGGTGTATGTACTAGAAGCCAAGGTCTCAGATTATTTATAATATTTTTCAACCCCCACCACCCCTACTTCATTATTAAAAGGGTTGATAAAATAAAATCGAGATATTCATTTGAAATTTGGTACACGTATGAATTATAACGACATCTGGAACTAGATTATACTTTGAGATGATTCCGTTGAAGGGTTGGGGGTTATTTAGGGGTCAATAGGGGGAAATAAGTAAAGCAAGCTGGTATGAGTACAGAAACTTGAAATTCGGTGTATGTACAAGAAGTTAAGGCCTCAGATTTTTTTATAATATTTTTCAACCCCCGCACCACCCCTACCCCATTAATGGGGTTGGCAAAATAAAGTTGAGATATTTATTTGAAATTTCGTACACGTATGTATTATAACGGCGTCTGGAATTAGTTGATATTTTGAGATGATTCCGTTGAAGGGTTGGGGGTTAATTTGGGGTAAATAGAGGAATATAAGTAAAACGTTGGTAAGACTACAGAAACTTGAAATTCGGTGTATGTACTAGAAGCCACAGCGTCAGATTTTCTTATAATATTTTTCAACCCAACCACCCCTACTCCAATATGAAAAGGGTTGATAAAATAAAATTGAGATATTCATTTGAAATTTTGGTACACGTATGTATTATAACGACGTCTGAAACTAGATCATAATTTGAGATGATGCCGTTGAAGGGTTGGGGGTTAAATAGGGGCAAATAGGGGAAAATAAGTAAAGCAAGCTGGTAAGACTACAGAAATTTGGGATTCGGTGTATATACTAGAAACCAAGGCCTCAGATTTCTTTCTAATATTTTTCAAACTCTACCATCTCCGCTTCATTATTAATGGGATTGATAACATCAAATTAAGATATTCACTTGAAAGTTAGTACACGTATGTATTGTAGTGACATCTGATTGAGATGACTCCATTGAGGTGGTAGGTTGTAAATAGTGGAAAATAAGTACGGTAAACTAGAAACTTCATTTTTAACGTATATGGTAGAAACCAACTCCTCAAACTTTTCTATGACATCTACCCCAAATATTATTAAAATTCTATGACCAATAATTTCCACATACTAGAGTGCAAATATAGTCAAGATGTTTCCTTTAAAGTGACTTGGACGAATAATCTGGATGTGGAAGTAGTGATTCCTTAGGCAGCGGTTTTTTTAAATAATTTGAAAACCATTAAAACGAAATATTAACACAAATTAAAATTTGACTAATTAATGAGAATTTGTGTAAAGAAATCGCACATAAATAATGATTAACATAAAAAATACACCTAACTTTATTTTTGCCCATGTGGACCCTTGGGTTCCACCTAGAGGTTTGGTTTGCAAAGAAATTATTAATTCTTATTCTCTGGGGGAGACTTGCGTACGATTTCTATTTCACTACATTCTTACGGTCCTATCGCAAACTTATAAAGAAATGTCTTTCTCCTAGAAATTTAAGAGCTCGGCGGCACGTGTCAATATGCATAAATTTTGCTTAAATTTACAGATAATTTTCTGGGATTTTGCAAAAATCTGGAGGGTAAAAAAATAAACTTCTTTTTCAGCAGTATAAGTTTGAGACACCCTACTGCACAGTTATCTACAGAGTGATGCAATATTGCGTCGGACCTAGATAGAGAAATTTTTAAAAAATTGCAAGTAAACTAGATAAAAAAGTCTATAACTGGAAATTATTTTCGCATACAGGGTGAGCCAAGACGAAATTACAGGACCAAGTGCCTTTTTGTTAATGGAATGCTTCAAAAAATGTACTAATATACATAATATTAGTACATTTTTTGAAGCCTCTTTCTAGGCTCTATTCATTCCTATATTTGCATTGAATATCTCCCAACCACTTGGATGTAATGAATTTTTTTGTTGAAATAATGCAATCTGCAGATGGATATTAAAAAAATCAACACAATTATGGGTTTTAAGAAAAACTTATGTGAATACCAGTTACGGGACATCTAATTAATGTTTTTGAATCATTTTCATTTCCTCAATCTATATAGGGTGGCCAAAAATTATTTTTCAATTAAGAACTTTTTAAATTGAATTTTCTCAATTTTTTCAAATGGAACACTCTGTATATTTTTCAACGATGTGATGTAGAAATGAAAAACGAACATTCTTTGAAGAACTTCCCTATGGCTATTTGCAACCATTTTCGTTTTATAAATAGGCCATTTAGTGGGACCATTTCTTCCAATGTATTGAAATGATTAAATAGTACCTATATAATAGGTTCTTTACTGGGACGTTTTTTTGTACATTTTTTTTGCCATCTTCATTATTCAACAAGCAGTAAAACATCAGTTTGGTATAAATTTTCGTGTACAACGGAGCATTTATCGCACTTATCGGTCGTTAGTTACAATTTGTATTGAATTTAAAATATTTGGAACTGTGCAATATGAATTTTAATAAAGCATAACTTTTGTTTTGGGCGAGTCCGACAGAAATTGTTTACTTGCCTTGTTTATCACCAGCATTATCCTGAAAGAAGGATTCCTGATGTTAGCAGCTTCCAAAACCTTCTCTATAGATTTCTGGAAACTGGAAATATCGAATATAAAAAAAGCGAAAGAATGAAACGTGTTGTGAACGAAGAAAATGAGTTTTCTGTGGTGCTGGAAACGGTTGAGAATCCCCATGTTAATGAAAGAGAAGTGAGCTCATTAGTAGGAATAAGCAAAGAATTTATATAAATAGAAGCAGAGATAAAGCATAAAAGTCATACGATACTGTTGCCAACATGTCCAACATACCTTTTTCTCGCCATTTCTTTCTAAGATACAACATTGCCCTTAACGCTATCTCTGTTGCGGCCTGTTCAAGGCCGTGGCATATGAGTGTAGCATAGACATATGTCTAAATCTAGTTATTTAATAACAGCTGTTCATGTTTGACGTTTGACTCAACTAACCTTTAAATTATTTTCATGTTTAGTGCAAATATTTCTGTACAAAAATATATAAGTATTGTAAACGATTGTTTTATTCCCTTGCCCCTTAGCATTCCTTGCGGATGCTCAAATTCACAGTCCAATTTGTGGCCGGGTAGAATGAAACAACCTCTACTTAATTTGACTCTAGTACACATCTTTTTCCGAATCCACGGCCCCTTAAAATTAATTATATTGCTGTAGTTTGACGGTAAATAAAAGTGTTAATTTTAAGAAAATAAATGTAAGTATACAGCTCAAAATAGGTTGATGACCGACACATTTTGTCTTTAAACTGTCATCGTTATTTAAGGCAATTTTAAGTCATATTTTGTCTCCTCAGCACTTGAAAATAGTTTATTTACAGATCAATACGCTTCACAAATTGGGCGTTTAAGGTTATATTTACATTTATTTGTCGTGTCAAAATGACGGTGGCTGCAACAAAGATGGGGCTATAGTAATTTTGGTCATAAAGAAAGCGAGGATTATAAAATGTAATGTCTGAACTATGTTGTCAACACACTTGTAAATGTGTATCTGCTTCTATTTATATAAATTCTTTGGGAATAAGTAGGCGGTCTGTGGGTTGAATCTTAAAAACAAATAAGTTGCATACATATCATATTCAAATGCATCAGAAATTATCTGCAACGATTTCCAAAAGCGCCTACAATTTTGTAATTGGGCCAGAGGTAAAATGCAAGATGATGTCAACTTCTTCAATAAAGTTTTATTCACTGATGAGGCAACTTTTCATAAAAATGGATTTATTAATAGGCACAATTTCCATTATTATGCTTCGGAAAATCCTCACATTTTTATGCAAGTTGATAACCAACACAGATGGTCTATAAACATTTGGGGAGGAATTATTGGAGAACATGTAATACGGCCACATTTCTTTGATGGTACATCGGCTGGAACTATTTATCTTCATTTTTTGGAAAACAATCTGCCACAATGGGCTTGTTTCATGATATTCTTTTTATATGGTTTTTATACTTTTTCATATAGTACTCGATATTCTCATTATACACTTAAAATTTCGTATTATTAACTTTTTCCGTTCTCGAGATATAAGGAGTTGAATTTAGTAATAGTTGCAAAAACCGAGCGCTCATTTGTGACGTCACTATACGAAAGTGACGTAAGAAAAATGGCTTTCTGGGACCTTTCAAATTTAACCTTAAAAGTCGAAAAACATGGAATTTTTAAACGCTGGTAACTAAATAAATACGTCGAGTGGAAGTTCGTTCTATGTGTCTACGGAAAGGAGAAGGTCGGCGATGAATTATAATCGTAAATTGCAGGGTCGAAATCGAAAATTCGTTCTGGCAAGAGCGAGAGAAAATTGTAATTTTTTGACATTTCACCAAATTGTACTTCCCTACTGTCAAGTAGTAAGCAAAACAAGCAATACTTCGAAAACACTTATAATTATAACCAATAAGGAGCATCAAGTCTATTGAGATCGCCGAGTCTATGCGTATAGTGACGTAGCGCCTGGCCACGCCCCATTTTCGCGAGATGGAAATTTGTAATAGTTTTTAAGATACTAAACGTGCGAATAAGATTCTGATATTTTGCAGATCCATTAATTTATACTTGCACTTTCGATTTATGAAATAAAAAAAAAATGCTGAATAAGCCCATTATTGGTAAATCTCCCTGAGAGAATTCGAAATAGGATGTGGTTTCAGCAAGATGGTGCTTCACCACACTATTTAAATGTAGTTAGAGACCACTTAAATAATACCTACCCTCATCAATGGATTGGAAGAAATGGACCCATTAAATGGCCTGCTAGATCCCTAGATCATACAAAAATGGATTTCTTTTTATGGGGATACGTGAAGGAAATTGTTTATAGACACACCAACGACAGTACAAAATATTTATTATAATTATTTTTTAATTTTGTAATTATTGCTCAATAGAATGAAATTGGTTGCAATTAGCACTAGGGAAGTACTTACAAAAATGTTCGTTTTTCATTTCTATATCACATCGTTGAAAAATATATAGGCTGTTCCATTTGAAAAAATTGAGGAAATTCAATTTAAAAAGTTCTTAATTGAAAAATAATTTTTGGCCACCCTGTACAGTTTCAGAAAATAAAAATGATTCAAAAACATTAATTAGATGTCTCGTAACTGGTATTCACATAAGTTTTTCTTAAAACCCCTAATTGTGACTGTGGTGATTTTTTTAATATCCATCTGCAGATTGCATTATTTAAAAAAAAAATGATTACATCCAAGTGGTGGGGAGATATTCAATGCTAATATAGGAATGAATAGGGCGTAGAAAGGGGCTTCAAAAAATGTACTGATATACATAGTATTCCATTAGAAAAAAAGGCACTTGGTTCTGTAATTTCGTCTTGGCTCGAAAATAATTTATAGACTTTTTTATCCAGTTTACTTGCAATTTTTTTTTTGTAATTTCTAGCTATCGTAGAACTCGAGATATCGAGGTCCGGCGCACTATTGCCTCACCCTGTATGTGTGTGGTTAGCGTGCTAAGCTACAGCCTCTCTTCTCTAATTTTTCAAATTTTGTATTAAATATGCTACGAAATTACATAACGATTTTTTTAGAGTTCGACCTTTATATGTATATTATGTTTACATCTTTACCTCAAATTCTCAATGTGTCTAATAAACTAAACAATTCCCGAAAGTAAAAAGTTCTTAAATTTATTTAAAAAAATGTAGTTCTTCTACGGAGAACTTTGCCACTTTAACTCTCGATTTTAATTCTCAATCTCAATTCTCAATAAAAATTCTCATTCTCATTCTCAATTTTAATTCTCATTCTCAATCTGATTTTACATATTTCTTTGTAGACAAATCTACGACTTTAGAAGCTATACATTTGTTGAGAATTGATCACCAAATTATTACTACAAATTAATTGTATTTTTAGAAATTGAGGAAACATTTACTCAAAATTTCCATTATAAATATAGTGTTCGATACCCTGTGCTGTTTTCAGCATGGGATAAATGATCACCTAATTAACAAATATCATCTTAATTACTTACTGCTTTGGAGGAATGTTTCAGGAATATATTTTCGATGTATCTGTTAACTTTTTTATGCTTGTGCCAATCAACAAAAATAAGCTACACTCTCTTTCGTGCTTTTCTTGGGTAACAAGTTCATTGACACGTTTTCCGCATCCTTTGCAATATCTACTGAAATATTTAAGTTTTCTCGAAAATCATTTTCCTCTCCACTTTCCAATATTCCTCTTGAGAAAAACGTTGCTACTTACGGGAAAATTAACAAGCTGTTTTGTTACCATTACAGTAATCGATTACGAAACTGTTGTAAGTAATGACTTGATTTAGATACGGCAAAATTAAACATGACGCGGTGAATTTCAACACTGACATACATAACATAATTCAAAAGAAATATAGGAATTAACCAAGTCCTCAACGCTTAACGTGCGCGTAACAGGCAACCGTGACAAATGACCCGATGCTATCAGACTTGCCATACAATAAGGAAAGGCCACAAAATAATCGATGGATTCCAAAACTTCAAAACGTTGTGAATCAGGATAATAGACTTTTTCGCACTAGTATTACAATGTTCTGTTCCGTTCCAATGGTAATTTTTAACAATGCTATTTTGTCGAATGTTTCCCAGCATTCTTAGACGAATTAACTGTCACTGTAATTTTGAAGTGTTTTTAGTTAAGACTCCACATGTGTTCCAGCTGTGTAAGTCAATTTATTTTGTTTTTTGTACTGTTTATTTTGACGATAAATTTGGTTTATGTTTCTTACCGGAACCATCTTAAACGATATACTCAGTGAAGTGAAATGATGCAGAACATTATTTTTTTACTGTTTATTTGTTTTTAAGTACATTTTGTGGAAATTTTTACTACACTCATTCATAAACGATTCAATTATTATTTTTAGCTAGCGGATCCACAATTGACGCAACCCAAGAACTCTTCACCCTGTCTATGTGTAATTTTATAGGATCATTTTTCTCATCTATGCCCATAACGGGTTCTTTCTCGAGGTCAGCTGTAAACCATGCCAGTGGCGTACAGACCCCGCTAGGAGGAGTCATAACAGGTAACAAATCAACTAATATTTTATTAATTGCAAATATTGTCAATTAGAAAATGCGCCCTTGACAGGAATAATGGTAGTAAAAGTCTTCGGTTCAGTTTATAGTTCACTCTATATTTATACTGCACATAAAAAACTCAAAGCTGTCGACCGAGCTAATGTATACAGGGTGTTTCAAAGTTAAAGGTACATACGTTACTTGCGGATAGAGGGCACATTGGCGGTTCCAAATTACCCAACATAAATGCATCCAGCGTCCTTCCTTACTGAGATACAGGATGTTTTATTGATTTTGGCCAAATCTTTCTTTCTCACTTAATTTGTTTGCGCATTTTATTCATGAACCTTGATTACTTGCCGAAAATCCAATTTCATTAAAATGGTTGAGACAGTTGGAACGTGAATATTTATTTTACCCCCCCCCCGGGCCCGGAGTTTTTGAGGGGGAGCGGATTTCCCCGAATATCTGAAATCCGGGAAAAGTTGGAGATGCATATGCAAATGTCAAATGCATTTGCATTAGCGAAAGCAATATAAATATTCCAAATTGGTAATTTTGTATGGCACAAAGGAATACCACCCCCCGCTCTTCGAAATTATATCAGCGGTGGTAGGGGGCCCGTATGCTACTACTCCCTGGCCTCGATTTTCTCTCGACAGCCCTGTTCAGGGTTTAATTAAGAAAAAAATTTAACTTGCAGCAGTGACAATTCTTACACTTCTAGAATAGGTAAGTGAACCATTGTAAAATAATTTTAAGAACAATCTATCAGGGAGGATATGTGCCCCAATCAAATGATTGTTGAAAACACTGCACCAGATACATACATATTAACAGGAAATCGATGTTGGGATTTATTCTGTCTTATACTAATGTGGATTCTTTTCTGTCCAAACATGTGAATTTCTTAAATTATAAACAGCTCTTGTAAATTGTGCCTCGTCTGTAAACAGATATCTATTGAGTATGCTTCGATTCCGAATAATCCATTTACTAAAACTTAAGAGATGATTTTATAACATAGCTGCTTTGTCGTCAAGTAGGCAATGCTAAAAATTTTAGTATTGGACAGTTCTTATTTACTGATTCGACATACTTGCGCTTTATTATTTTAAAATATTTGTTATTTGTATTAATATTATTACCCACATTACAAAGTACATAATATGCTATGGTGAATATGCGGATATAATCTATGCCTATGGATTTTGTGATGGCAATGGACGGGCTGCTGTGAGAAATATCAAAGAAGATTACCTGGAGGCCGAATTCGTGATCATACAACTTTTGCTAGAGTTGTCAATTATTCTAAAAATCCTGGTCGGTATCCAACGGCCACCATAAATGAGCATCAAGTAAAGCAAACTTTAGCTGTAGATGAGAATATACTAAATAATGTTGTAAATAATCCAAAAATTAGCACAACAATAGTGTTCCACATGTCGGTGTTCAGAGAACACTAAAAAATAATAATCTCTATCCATTTCATCTTCAACAGGTTCAGAGGTTAGGGGAAGGGGATGAAGTTGATTGAAGTTCATCAGTTAAATTTTAGTAACTGGATTATTCGGAATCGAAGAATTCTTAACAGACGTCTGTTCACAGATGAGGCATAATTTACAAGAGATGGTGTTTATAATTTAAGAAATTCACATGTTAGGGCCGAAGAGAATCCACATGCTGTAAGACAGAATAAATCCCAACATCGATTTGCTGTTAATATTTGGTGCGGTGTTTTCAACAATCATTTGATTGGGCCACATATCCTCCCTGATAAATTATCAGGCGAACTTTATTTAGACATTTTACAAAAGTTTTTACCTGTGTTATTGGAAAATGAAAATATTGCGGGAATGTATTCCCAGCATGATGGCGCTCCACCCCATTTTAGAAATATTGCGAGAAATGTCCTAAATGACAATTTTCCAAATATGTGGATACGTCGAAATGGACCTCACCATTGGCCTTCAAGGTCACCGGATTTCAATCCTGTTGATTATTATCTTTGGGGACATTTAAAAGCAAAGGTATATGACGTAGCCATTAATAGTAGAGAGGAACTTTTGGAACGCGTTAATAACGCTTGCGTAGAAGTTAGAAATAATCCAGATATGATTAGATGTGCAATTAGAAATATTACTACTAGCAAGGAAATGTATTCAACGAAGTGGAGGCAACTTTGAACAGTTATTGTAGTTATGTATTTACTACTTTCACGTATTTATTGTTATTGTACATGTACATACATGCATTAAAAATAATACTATTTTTAAATGTAGACTCACAAAATTAAGTAGTATTTTGATTTATGTGCGCAATCTACATTGGTTTCAACATTATTTTATAATAGCTTATTTACCTAGTTTAGAAGTGAAAGAATTATCACTGCTGCAAGTAATTTTTTTTTTGTTAATTAACCCTGAAATAAATATTTAAGTTCCAATTGTCTGGACCATTTTAATGAAATTGGACTTACGGCCAATAATCAAGGTTGATGAATGAAATGCACAAACAAATTAAGTGAGCTACTCTATTCAGTTTTTTCCGCTTTTTTCGAATATCGAAACAGATCTACAAAATTTTTTCATACAGGGTAGGGTGTTGATTTTGACCTACAACATATTGTCAATTTTTTTATTAAGCCGGACCTGGATTTTTTTTAGTTTATTATGAGGTTCTATCAAGAAAAATAAGTGAAACATATATTCTAAGTATGAACCGATTATACAGGGTGGTTCAATAGTTATGATCAAAGAAAGATTGGGCCAAAATCAATAAAACTTCCTGTATCTCAGTAAGGAAGGACGATGGATGCATTAATGCCAGGTAATTTGGAACCGCCAAAGTGCCCCCTGTTCACAAGTAACGTACGTACCTTTAACTTTGAAACACCCTGTATAGGTAGACCGGGGCATACTGAATTCTTCTAGACTACATTAAATAACAAATATAATGTATTACTTAATAGATAAAACATCATTACTCTCATGTAAAATATGTTCTCGCATGATTAAGATAAGACATAATCGAAAACACACCTCTTTTAATTAAGACTTCCAACTCTTGTGATATAATTACGCGAATCACATCATACCTAAGGAACAGATAAACAGAGACGCACTTTAAATTATCTGTTAATGTCGCGAAGGGCGGGCAACGTGTCCACCAATGCATCAGATATTCCTATCTTGATGCAAAACAGAGTAAGATTTCTTAATTTACCAGATACGTCATCAAGTTTCTACCGAAAATACGATTTTTAAACGTCTAATATAATGTTTTGTTAGTTCTAATACGCAAAAGTTTGAAACACGGCTCTGTAGGAGCTTGTCGGCGAGTAAGAGCGCTGTCTTTGATATTTGGATGGCTGGTTTTTATTGCATTTTTTATGTGCATTAAACAAATGGAGACCAACTATACTAGGCGTAAACTTTCTCAGGGTTTTTATTAATGAAGAAGAAACGATCACAATAATGAGTAACGTGAAATGAAAAAGCTGTGCTAGTGTTGACGAAATACCTACGACTCATAAAATTTTGTAAATATACGTTAGCCAGCACTATCACAACTCACAATATTTCACTAGAGTTACCAAACGCTTCAAGAATAAGAAAAATTGTTCCACTACAAAAAGGAAAATCAGTTCATTAGATAGATCAGTTATTAGATAATTATAGACCGATAATAATTCTAAGTTATATTTCAAAAATAGCTGAAATATCAGTATTCATAGGAATACATAATTATCTAGAAAAAAATTAGCTATTTACTAATTCTCAATATGGTTACTGAACAAAAAAGTCCACCGAATTAGCCTGCCTAGAATTTGTGCAAAAAATTTATGGATATTTGGACACGAGTTAAAAGTAACAGGATTATATTTTTTATGTAACTGCAACTTTTGACTATGTAAATCCTAACTTTCTCATATTAAAGTTGAGTAATTTAGGAATTAAAGGCAAAATACCGAACTGGATAATATCATACTAGTCCATTGAAATGTTACAAAATTTAGGCCGTACCTTGCATTTTGGGTAGGACAAGGTCTTTTTTATGATTTCAGTATGAGTATAAAACTCGGTTCGAAAGTCCCCCCATCTTGTCGCCATCTTGAAAAGGGGCGATATCTTCAGAATCGTAAGTCTCACAAAAATCTCCTAAAACTTTTTTTTTGTAGAGAATTGAATTCTCTACAATCTTACCATACAATTTAAAATGAAAAAGTTATGAATATGAAAATTTTAAACAAATACCTTTATCATTACCATTAATAAACCGAAAATAATTTTTGTATAGAATAAAAATCATGTTTGCGTGTAAAAATTAAAAATAACATGGAATAAAGGAAAAAGTGGTAAAATCGTAAAAAGTAGGTAACTTTGAACGACTGTATCTCACCCTATTTTTATCAAAAATACTTTTATCGGTCACCATTTTGACGTGAATTATGTCAGCTTTCTCTTTTGTGAACCAATACCTATACCTAAATCCACTCAGAAAAAAGTTATACACAAAAATTTAAAAAATTTAAATACTTTGGTTTTTTTTAAATAGTTTTATTGATTCATTTTGTTGAAAAAAATTTTTTTTGACTTTATAAAATGCCATTTCGATAGGAAATATTATTCTCTACAAAACATCGCATTACATGTACTTATATACTAAAAATGCATAGTTTCTGAATTATAGTTAAAAATCTTAAGAGTGGACCGATTCACTTCGTTCTCAAAAATCCAAGCCTAAATTTAATAGCACTTTTGGACTTATCATTGTTCGGGTACAATTAAACATATGAAATAATAACCTTTAACCAATTAGTTCCTTATTCAATTACATCGTCAATAGCCTAATCTGTCAAAATTGTCCACTACCTTGTTCAAATTATTTTAAATAAATTATATAAATATATATTAAAAATTGCGTCGAAGAAGCAACGATTTGTTTTACACATTTTTGAAATTTCAGGCGTTATGGTTCTACTGGCATTAAGTTTCCTAACACCATACTTTGCGTTCATCCCAAAATCGTCCCTAGCCGCAGTGATTATCAGCGCCGTGATATTCATGATAGAGTATGAAGTGGTAAAGCCGATGTGGAGATCGAGCAAGAAGGACCTTATTTCGACATTTGCCACATTTGTTGCTTGTTTAATTATCGGAGTAGAATATGGAATTCTCCTAGGAGTTGGTATTAATATAATGTTCCTTCTGTACCCTTCTGCGAGGCCTACAGTATACGTGGATCAGTTAAAGGTAAATAATAAAATAAACAAACAAATAAATAAACCACCCTTAAGAGTAGAATTATATGAAATTGCAAGAAAATAATGGGCAGCTATAGTTCAAATCACAAATGTTGTCGTTCATGTCACACAGCATAACGATAATTATAGTACCTAATAACATAAGAAGAATAATAATGACACAATGTCACTAATTATCATATGAGTGAAAAAAACTGTTAACAAAAATTTTCCTACTAATAAATTTCATTTCTTAATTCTACATAACCTATAAAATAAATATTGTTGCTACTTTTCACCCTTTTAGGAAACACTCTGTATGAATCCGTGGGTTCTAAATAATTTTAACAAGGGGTAAACCACTAACACTTCATTTAATAATTTACTGATTACACAAACTAACTTTTACAATGTTTATACTTACACCTCGAATTTATAACCTCACTTTCGCTATTAACTTCTCTTTAGTAAAACTTCTTCGCTTCGCCGGTAATCGCGCCTTATATACTCTGAAATTGCCTCTAGATTCATCCAGAACACAATCAAGAATCTTCTCCCACCACACTCTAGAAAACTCTTTCTCTTTCTACAAGTTTCCAGTCACTATTAGGCATAGGCGTATCAATCTCCAGTTTCAAAGGGGTGTAATACATAACAATATATATGTCAATTACTGCAGTTTTTACCATACTAGAGCTAAATAAATCTTTAAAAAATTATGTCTTCTCATATTCTATTTTACAAAATATAATGCAATTTTTGCTCTAACCTTGGCTCTTTAGATCTTTGAGTTTTGTGATTCTGTACTAATTGTTAAAAAATATCTTCCATTTTTTAGACTGCAAATGGCGTTGAGTACATAATGATAACCCCAGGAAATAGTCTGTATTTTCCAGCCATTGATTTCATTAAGACGAGTGTTGCGAAAGCTGGAGTATCTTCTAGAAATCTCCCTGTAGTGGTAGACTGTAGATTTATATTAGGTAAGTAATTTTATTTTATCTTTTACACCTTGCATTTTGGGTTTGAAATGCAAAAAGTGATTCTAAATCTGATTTTGCGTTTAGTGATTCTAGAATAACAGAAAAAAATAATGGAAATGATTACTACTAATTAATCTGTTAGGGAAAGCATCTTTTATGTAAACTCAATTACAAAATACATTTATCTACCTACCTATTTCGTTAAAAAAATATTGACAGATGGGACTAATAGAGTGGCCACTTAGATTTCCCGATCTAACTCCTTTAGATTATTTCTTCTGGAGTTACCTCAAATCCGGACTGTATCTGAATACACCCAGCAATACTAAGGAATTACAGTTTTAAAATCGTGAAGTCTCAGGCGTATGATTACAGAGTCAAAATAGTAATTTTCAAAAATATAACGCCCTATTCAAATCAATATGATTTGGGTAGACTTGGAAAGCTTCAACAAATTCAAACAGCATTTCCTAGATTCAACGAGAAAAACGTGTTCTGATTATTGCCCGAATTTCGTAATTACAATAATTTGGTTTTCAGGTGCTGACTTTACTGCAGCGAAAGGCATATTAGCCTTGATAAACGAATTCATGATGAGGAAGCAGCCTTTATACTTTTTCAATGCAAGGAAAGAAGTAGTCTCTGTGTTCCAAGGAGTCATGTTAGGAGATTTTAAATATTTTAACTCTAAGGAAGACTTGGAAAGACAGTTGGAAGGTAAAATAGACATAAAAATTGTTCTTGTACTTGAAATTTTTAATTTACAGTTTCTACATCAGGCAAACTAAAATATTACTAGTACTAATAGTGGAATAAAACTGAAGATCAAAATCGCCTGAAAAGGAATTGTCTTTTTTTTCCTGGAACTTCTATACATTACAAAAAGTGTAGTAAAAAGTTTTGACTTAAATCCGTGTGGTGGAAAACGTTAATTTAAATAAAATAATGTTCAAAATTGTGTTTTTTCACAGTTTGTCTTAAATATCTCTAGTCGCATAACCCATGTCGCAAAAAACCTTTAGAGGAATAAACCCCTTGTAGAGCTTAACCATGAAGCCAAGTTTTAAGTTAAAATGTTTATAATAACGCATAAAAAACAATTGCAGTCGAAAAATTGAATCGTCGATTGTTTAGAGTTTAGAGAATTTTAAGATAAAGATAAAATTTTAAACTAACATTTTAATTTCTATTCTTTCATAATTGCTTTTTTAGAAGCCGTGCGCGATACTTCCGTTTTGGTACACTGTCGAGTAACTTTAACTCGATAATTTTCTAACAATTTATGCGACTAAAAAAACTGTAACATATCCAACATAGAGTTTAAATATTAGAAAATGTTCAGCACATTTTTCAAGTCGTTCTGTCACTTAGTTTATTTATAAATGGCAATAACGCAAAAAGTCTTATCTCAGCTCCAAATTGGTGTAGATAAACTTACCTTTTTAAGTGGTTCGTTACTGTATGTATCTTTATTATATGTTAATAATTTTTATATTTGGAAAAATATATTTGAAAATAATTTTTTTTAAATGCATTTACTTAAAAAAAATAATAAAAATGTTAAAAATTGGTTCTAAAAAATTGAAAAAGTATTTCTTTGTTGTAGGATTTGATAGCCCCCTAAATAATCGACGATTTAATTTTCAACTTTGCTGTGGTTTTCTAGACGTTATTATAAACATTTTAACTTGAAACTCGGCTTGATAGTATGGCTCCTCACGGAGTGTTGTTCTAAAACTTCGTTAAAATAAGTGCATTATTATTCAAATTATCATCAATTGTTTAAAATGGCCTCTCTTAAATAATTTTATGTTTTGCGATTGACAAATTGATTAAAAAGGTTCGGGGACAAATCTAGTTTTCTTCACAATTTCGTTATGAGGAATCTGTTTATCATGTCTTTCTTTATTGGGATACGAGTTATACAACCAGAGATATCTAACAATAACTACGAAAAAGGATAACAGTAGATAAGCTCTGACAGTTTTAGAACAAAATCCTATGTTGTTTCTGAACTGAACTTGTGGTAGGTACCTTGTGAAACATCTTGAAAATAATTGTTAATTATAAATTAAACACTGCTTTTAGATGAATCAATCAATATATTATAAATACTCTACATATGTTTCGGCTTATTAGGCCTTTATCAAGAGTATTACATAGTGAATACTAAAGTTTCCGACGTGCCTATTCAATTTATACCTAAAAGTATTTATGTCTTAATCTATTTATGACTTAAGCTATTTAAGATTTAATTTAACATCTTTAATTATTTGAATATTTGGAGTGGACCTAAGCTGATTATATAAATTAAAGGATATTTCTTAACAATTGGTTTATTATAGGGGTGTTTAGGAAATTCTGCTGGTCATTTGTGGTACAAGGGTTGTACTTGAAAGATTTTTTGATTTCTAGTTGTTCTAGCAGATCTAAACGTTTACCTTTTCTTTCTGAATGAAGTAAATTTATGTTATCAGTATCTATGAAATGGTTGTTTTCAATACAGTGTGTTGACATTCCTGTATTTTTATTGTTATTTAAGATTGATTTTTTGTGTTCTTTTACCCGGTTGACAACGCTTCTACCACTCTGACCGATATAGACAGCATCGCAATCCTTACAATTAATTTTATATGCACCTGATTTATCAATTTTATTTAGTTTTTCTTTGTTATTAACCAAAATGTTTCCTATATTTGTTTTGTTCACACTTATTGTAGAGATACCAATTTATTCAATTTTTTAGAAATTTTGTTACTATATTTCGGAACATAATTAATAAAACTATATTTTGTAGGTTTGTTAGGCACAGTGAAAAATTCTTTTTGAAGCATTTTGCGTTGTTTGTTTTTGACCATGTTATCTATTAGTGACTCGTTGTATCCGTTATTTCTTGCAACCGGGTAAAAGAACACAAAAAATCAATCTTAAATAACAATAAAAATACAGGAATGTCAACACACTGTATTGAAAACAACCATTTCATAGATACTGATAACATAAATTTACTTCATTCAGAAAGAAAAGGTAAACGTTTAGATCTGCTAGAACAACTAGAAATCAAAAAATCTTTCAAGTACAACCCTTGTACCACAAATGACCAGCAGAATTTCCTAAACACCCCTATAATAAACCAATTGTTAAGAAATATCCTTTGATTTATATAATCAGCTTAGGTCCACTCCAAACATTCAAATAATTAAAGATGTTAAATTAAATCTTAAATAGCTTAAGTCATAAATAGATTAAGACATAAATACTTTTAGGTATAAATTGAATAGGCACGTAGGAAACTTTAGTATTCACTATGTAATACTCTTGATAAAGGCCTAATAAGCCGAAACATATGTAGAGTATTTATAATATCTTGATTGATTCATCTAAAAGCAGTGTTTAATTTATTAACAATTATTACTATGTTGTTTCTTATGGAAGTTCATTTTGCATTTCAAAGTCACTTCTTCGTCAGCTCCGCCTACCTGCAGCTAACTTCATGAGTTCGACAGGGAGCGTATCTAAGTTGGCGACTCTCTCTACCTCCTCACCGCACCAACAGAGGGCATCACAGTACGTATTAGGCGGGAAAATTCAAACCTGAATCCGCGGAGAGTCGTCAGGTTAGTTACATTCCTCGTCGACCTAGTGAAGTTAGCTGCAGGTAGGCGGAGCTGGCGAAGAAGTGACCTTGAAATGCAGAACGAACCTCCATAAGAAATAACATGGGGTTTTGGTCTAGAACTGTCATAGCTTATCTACTCACGATGTTCAACATTCTTTTGTTTAAACGAAAGCTTTCCGCCACGTGGATTTAACTCTAAACTTCTTATTACACTTTTTATAATGTTTACAAGTTCCAGCAAATAAAATTGCTATAGTAAGACAGTTCCTTAGAAACTTCAGTTTTACTCTTTTGTAAATTCTGTTTCGATGTACTATAATGGGTACAATAATGTGATTTTTTGCAGAACATACGAATGAAATAGGAGAAAGGGACACGTTGCTGAGCTTTGCCCAGGAATACTACCCAGGGACGAACGATGCTCATCGGAAGAGTGTGGAGCTGAAAGAAATATCTTTAGGAGACAGTTCTACCTCACTAAATCATCGAAAGTAGTCATGAAATTTTTGGGTTTTATCTGATAGAATGAAGAAGATACTCTTAAATACAAGAAAATCGCCAGGTTTCGACATATTATTTATTTTTATTTATTGTTGTCACATTTTATCGATTCCTTAACATGTGAATATTACTTGTTTCCGAGCACATTATTGAGGTATTTTAAGAGATTGCTGATGCACACGACCTTGCAATAATAGTTTCTCAAGTTGCAACTTTATGTTAATCTAATTTGGCATTTTCAACTTAAGGTAGTTTTATCATTGTACTGTTTTCTTTTGAAAACTATTAATAGTTGTATTGATTAGGTTTTATCATTAGACAATAAATTGTTTAGAGAAAGGTTCCCACACATTCCTTATGAAAAATGAGCATTAATTGAAGTAGGTAAAAATTTAGTATGATATAGTTTACGATTCGCACTTATTTTATTTATTTATTTTTTATTTAACAATAATAAGTACATACAAATATATAGTCCAGGCAAAAGAACGTTTTAGAAAAAAAATGCCAAACGAGGGTCATGCTATAAATAGATTTTTACGCTAGATCTACGTTCTTGTATTCACTTTCAAAAAACAGAGCATCTAGTAGATTTTTCTCATTTCAAATAATTTTCTTAAACAAAGAAAACAAGTTTTCATTTCAATTATCAACTTTGATTTGAAATTGCGATTTTTGTAAACATCCAGTTGCAGTTATTCTGAAACTATTATTTTGCAACATCTATAAGAAGTAAAACTCAATAGGCGGGTTCGGTAATTTTCAATTTTTGCTTAAATCGATAGAAACCATGGAAAAAAGCAACCATATAAAATTTAAAAATTAAATGTCCAAAAATAAAGGTTTTATTGATACTTGAAAATCTTCCCGTCGCCGCGAGGCTAGAAACGTACCTATGCGTGAGGCTACTGCGGTGACGTCAGTGGCCCGACAGCGCTGAGCGGTCTCCATAATCTTCTCTTCCTGATCTGTAAAAAGTGGGTAGGTACGTAGTGTAAATTTATTTGCAATTATTCAAAGGTCTTTGGAAGCTCACACTATATAATATATAATATACCTACTGTTAGCAATTAATGCTTTTCATATAAGTTTATCTTCAAAATTTTATTAAGTAGTTTTTAATATACACAGATCGGTATAGTTTACCTCATATTTACTTGTCACATAAAAAATTCCCATTAATGTCCCTGCGACGCCAGCGGTTCCATTAAATCTGCTTTGTACATGCGGCATTTTTTATTTTTATATCTAGTAAATACAAGGTAAACTTATATAAATACATATTAATTATAATTTTTAAACGTCGGAGCGTGAAAGCGTCGACGTATATTTGTCAGTTGCTTATACCTCTACCTATTTCCATTCTAATAGATATAAATAAATAAATAAATAAATAAATATAAAATGATAACTTATTGCTAGGAAACAAAATAGTTTACAGACAAACGGTGAAAAGTTACTTGTCTAGCAGATTGCCTGTTTTATATACGTATTCAAATGTTGGTTTGTTTAAACTTTACCGAAACTTCACTAAATAATAAATACAAATACAATACAAATAAAAAATATGCCACAAGTATGGTACTTACAGTATTTAGCGCCATTGCTTTGAGCTTGATTTAGGTTCGCATTGCTTGTCAAAAAATCAAATACCATCTGCACATTTAAATGTGGTGTTTCGGGAATCGGCTTTCTGGTACCCCGGTTGCATTGTACGACTAGGACTTTAAAAAACACCACCGATAAATGTCACAGAACTTAAATATTATAGTGATTCGCTGCTTGCGCTATGCGGGATACGTGCGCGTAGGGTGGAGCCGGAGCTTATATCAGGCCACTGACGTCAATTCCGTTGTGGGGTCCACCATTATCACCGAACTTTAATTTGGCAATTGCAGGCGCTGCAATTTTTTTTCTCATTTTTTTTGCACATACGTGTTTTGTTGACTATTTAACTTCACATCTGCAAAGAAAAATGTTTTTTTCTTTTATGACCCAACCCGCCTATTGAAAGTATAAAATATATGAATCTAGTATTGAATCTTGAGCAGCGGGTTATATCTCAAAGATATTTGCACATATTTAATTTATTAACTATCTATTTAACTGAAAATTGTAAAATATATCTTAGTAGTTAAACAAAATTGTTAAAACTTTTTGTACAAGAATATCAGTATTAAAAGAAATAATTATAATTTTACAAATTATAATTATAGATTATAATCATCAGTGTTTTATTTATTCAACTCTTACCGGTCATTCTTGCAAAAACACAAAGTGTTTTAGAATTGTTTTTAGTTATAAAAAAGTCGGCAGCTACTGGAAGCGGCTGGAACCTCCCCACCCGGTTGAAATTACTGATGGGCTGCTAAACAGCAGTCTGCTACTTTTTAACTGTAATTTGATTCGTAGCAGTAGCAAATGCTACGAGCTCTGATAGTCAATTCAAATTAGCCGTCATGACATGCCTTTAAATGAAATATATAAACAGCAATAGAATTATTTATATTTCATTTAAAACTAGTGACCAATCCTCAAACTATGAATAATTATAAATACCTAATATATGATGATATTCAATCATGTAACATTTTCCGCAATTATTAAAAAAGTTTATAATGAAAAAAGAAAAAAAAACCGCACTGTGTTGGGATCGAACCGTCGATCTCTCGATTTGTAAGTCGACGCATCATCATCATAACAAAGTTTAGTTAAATTAAACGGTACAAAGCATTGCCTCCCCGGATCAAGATCTGGAGCCAACCGCACAACCACGTCGCGTAGCGCCGTGGTGTTAGTTCGGTTGGATGGATCGTGACCGGTTCGGCTCAATAAAATAAAATAATAAGTTAAAACTCCTGTCGCCCGTGGCGGCTTAAAATTAACATTTAGGTTGTTCATATTTAAAAACTTAAATTCTAAGGCACTGAAAAATTAAAACACTATAAAACTAAATTTGGAGAAAGAAATACTGGATTTGATTTGGGTTGCCAAGACGGGGAAAAACTCAATGGAAAAACCCGTTCGAGGCAATTGTGCCCCAACAGTCTGCTCGCCGTTGGGAAGTTTTGGTTATGGAAAGAAAATTTGGATTTAAATAGTTAAGATTTTTATCAGTTTTATCGGCCAAAAAAGAATTTTAAACAAGAGAGGGCAAAATAACAAAAATTACAAAAATACAAACAGATGACAAACAATGGGAAGAGAAAGAGGATATGTACAGAGTAAAATTATGGTGGTGAAAAGTGTAGGATATTCAAACGTTTTGGTAGAGAAGGAGTGTGGCTAGAGAGGCTGCCGAAAGATAGGCAACGCCTCGTATGGTAGGGGTGTTTGATTTGGAAAGGGGCATTATGCATTCTGATTTGGGTAATGTTGCGCGTAAGCGGACTATCGCCCAGTCGAAAAGCGTAGAATTTTTGGGATGTGTCCCGGAGGTAGTCCGCTAATGGTGTTATGTCGTTACAACGATCATATAAATCTCTAAATCTGCCCGAATCAGAGACGAGGCGCATCAATTTGTGTTCTAAAACTTGAAGTTTTTTCATTGTCGTGGCCGGGATGCTGCACGACACCGGCGCCGCGTATGTGATGGCCGGCCTGATCACCATCGTGTACAATAATTATTTGTTGTTTCGATTTAGTCCGCTACCCCTTGTCAGGAGCGGATACAGACTCCTGGACACGGAGTGGACCTTGCGGGTAAGTCGACGCTTTAGCCCACTTGACCACGGAAACCTTCCGACATAGTTTTACATATGTTGATAGTATAGAGACATTGAATTCTGTTTGTTCTCTATACAATAATTTGTATAAAAAAATGTAGGTATGTAAAAAAGGTGCAAGTGTGATATACCGTTGAAATCGGAATTTTAACTGCTTTCCAATGGTTAGATTACAAATTGTAAGTAATAATAAAATAAACAAGTTGTTATACCAAAATGGCACTAAACGTAATCCGATCTCAACTAAAACTTTTTCAGATCTTCTAGAGCACTAAAGAAACCCTCATGCAAAGGTTCATCCAAATCCGTCCAGTAGTTTCGCCGCTATCGTGCTAATACACATACACACATACAGACATTTTTCAAAAACCTCTTTTTTGGATTCCTGGGATCTCAAAACGTAAAGATTTGATGTTATATCAATTTTCGATTTTGGGCCAATTTTAGTAACCTCCCACAATTTTATTGTGGGGAGGTTAAAATACTTTATAACAACAAAACTTTTGAACATTACACAGGATGCGCGACTTCTGAAAAGCTTCCTCGTTAGTCGTCACAACATGTTGAAAGGCGTTGCAGAAATACAAAGCAACATACATAGGAAAATGAAACAACTTTGGACAACACCTAAATTTTAAAGAAAAAGGAGCAATCAGGAAAATTTGAAGAGTAGAACAGACTGACGCAAAGAATTCAGATTCTGCTTATTAGTCCATTGAAATGTTACATTGACCTTGCATTATGGGTAGGACAAGATTTTTTTTGTATGTATAAGGGGGGGGTCAGTGTGAGTATGAAACTCGGTTTTCGGGGTTGAAGGTTCCCGCCCCCCATTTGGCCGCCAACTTGAAATGAGGGGATGTAAACAATTTTTCCGCGATTTCTTAAAAAACGCGTCTCACAATAAATTTTATGACTTTTTTGTAGAGAATTGTATTCTCTACAATCTTGGTATAGATACTTCTACGAGTAAAACTGAAAAGGAAAAAGTTATAATTAAAAATAAAGCAAAATTTTCAAGAAAAATATCATTTACGGTTTACAACGTTTTTACTATTGATTTCATTGAAAAAACACATCAGATGTTTTCTGTAGATTATTTTATTGGGAACAATTTTCTCTAGTCCTATTTTAAATTTCATTTCTTTGGAGAGATGTTAAGACGCTGCAAGGGGATCAAACCAAGTACTCCATTCATACCACATGAAGGGTGCGTAAAAGAACCCTGTATAAAACTACTTTGACTACACGTTTTTGGGTCGCTGATTACAAAAATCGGGGTCCCGCAATCGTAAAAGTAGAGGAACCCCTAAGAACGCCAAAAACATTCCTTTTAGAGGGTTCTTCGTGACCATTTCAATTAAAATCGAAAAGGATCCTATGAAATTTTCCTTTTAAAAGCTTTTATTTAACTTGCAATGTTAGTGTGTTAGTTTGTTTAGGTCAAATCTTGCAAGCTGAATTAGAACCGCTTCCTCTTATCCTAAGTAGTTGAAATTTTACACTTTGATTCAGTTTCTGCATTTTTATGATAGGCATGACCCGATTCTACACCCAGGATATACAGTGTGGTCGATTAAGTGTGAAACAAATGGATTTTTTTTTAGTTACACAACCAAAGTTTAAATATTGTCTGTAATTGTTTATTTGTGGCATATTCAGATTTTCTTACTTTTTATTGGGTATTTTGCCACTGAGAAATATTTAAAAATTTTAATGAAAAAACCTCTGCGTCGAACGGATCAGACAGAGGTTGGTTCTTGAATACTTGACTGTTTCAAAAAGACTCACACCTAAAAATAAATAGACTAGAACAATGTTATAAACTAAAAACTGAAAATGAAAGCTATAGGTAGTTAACGTTTCGGAAGAGAATCTTCTATGATTATTATTCCACGCGTGTTCACAAATTTTAGATTTTTCAAATTCTCCCCTTCTAGCGTAATTTCTATGTTCACCCAGCCTTACGTTGAAAACATTACGTAGGTGAATCATCTAGACCTTTCAACGTAAGGCTTGGTGAACATAGAAATTACGCTAGAAGCGGAGAATTTGAAAAATCTAAAATGTGTGAACACGCGTGGGATAATAATCATAGAATTAAATGGGACTCGGCGAAGATTTTGTAAAAAGAGAGCAACGGAACTAAAAGAAAACTTAAAGAATCCGCGATTATTTTATTAAACGAGGATAGATGCGTTTCGAATTATTCAATAGATTTTTGTACTAGTTGGTTGCCCATCCTTAGAGGCGAAGTAAGTAAAAATAAGATAAATATAATTCAATGTCTCACGTGACTATGGAAATACATAAACAAAGAACTGTCATGGTTGACGGCCAAAAAAGTTTTGAGAACGGAAGTAGATTCTCTTCCGAAACGTTAACTACCTATAGCTTTCATTTTCAGTTTTTAGTTTATAACACTGTTCTAGTCTATATATTTTTAGGTGTGAGACTTTTTGAAACAGTCAAGTATTCAAGAACCAACCTCTGTCTGATCCGTTTGGCGCAGAGGTTTTTTCATTAAAATTTTTAAATATTTTTCAGTGGCAAAATACCCAATAAAAAGTAAGAAAAGCAAAGTTTAAATATAGCCAAAAGTTATTGCATGTCCGATAACCATTTCAGGTGCACTTAGAATGGCTTCAAGTTAAATAATATACAGGGTAGGGCAAATCTGAAAATCGTACAAGGGCAAAGTGCACTCATGTCGAAAAAAATATATATAAAAATATATGATTAAGAAAAGCTTTTATTTTAAAAAACTTGTAGTAAGTAAACATTTTTTTTAAATTCATAAACCTGGAAACGAAAAGCTTTGGGGGCCGTCAATTGAGGAAAGTAACTATGCAATAGTACTCTATGACCGTCCTCAAAGCTCTTGGTTTCCAGGTGCATGAATTAAAAAAAAATTTTTTTTAGTTTTTAGTAGTTTTTTTAAAATAAAAGCTCATTCGTAAAAGTATTTTATTATACAATTTTTTTTCTTAATATTATTTGCCGATTTATACCAAATATAGCTAAGTTATATGACTAGGGATAATCAGAGAGGGTTTCCACCTCTATTTAGTAAATTGGTAAAAAAAAATGTTGCTACTTTTTGCTTCAAATTGGTTGAATAAGCATTGCCGGGCAAAAGCAAATTATTTTCAACCCGTAAGGGGGTGAAACCATCCCTATTTGGTAAATTGGAAAAAAATATTTATTTATTTTCAGCTTCAAGCTTCAGCTTGAGCTCTCTTAAGCAAAAATAAAATATTGTCACCCCTTAAATGGTGGGGTAAGAGGGGGTAGTTTTATCCCCTTAAGGTAGGTTAGGAATAATTTACTTTTGCTCGGCAATGCCTATTCAACTAAATTTGATGCAAAAAGTAGAATTTTTTTTTACCAATTTACCAAATAGGGGCGGTTTTAACCCTATCTGATTATCCCCAATCATACAATTTGACTATATTGACTATTGACTATATTTGGTATAAATCACCACCTTTGCAAATTAATTTCATAGGATCCCTTTTGATTTTAATTGAAATTAACGCGAAAAACAACCCTCTTAAAAGGTGTTTTTAGCGTTCTTAGGGGTGTTCTCCAATTTTTAGGATTGCGGGACCCCGATTTTCGTAATCACCGACACAAAAAACGAATAGTCAAAGTAGTAGTAGTAGTAGAGAAAATTGTTCGCAATAAAATGATCTACAAAAAACATCTCGTGATTTTTCAATAAAATCAATAGAAACAAAGTAACCCCTAAATGATATTTTTCTTGAAAAATTTAGTCTATTTTTAATTATAACTATTTTATTTTCAATTTTACGGTAAGAAGTATCTCGTTTCTTCAAAAAAAGTCTTGGTAAATTTTTTGTGAGACTTAAGGTTCTCAAAGTATCGCGGAAAAGCTGTTTACACACCTATTTGCAAGTTGTCGGACAATGGGGGGTGGGGGGGCTTTCAACCCCGAAAACCGAGTTTATACTCAACACTGAAACCCCCTACACATCAAAAAAATCTTGTCCAACCCAAAATGCAAGGTTCGCCCTAAATCTTGTAACATTTCGATGGAGCATGTGTTTGAGATTAAAGATCCTCGGGATGTGTTTACATATTGCCGATCCGATTTGTTTTACGTCAATTTAATAAAATACAGGTAATTATTGAAATCGAGTCTTTTACTGAACTATTTCCTTACATCTGCGTTTGTTCAGATTTCCAATGATTGAACAAAAACCATCTACACAGGCGCGTTGAGAGGAGGGGGCGGAGGTGTTTCCCCCAAGCCCGGAGTTTTTTGAGAGGCCTGGTATTTTTGGGGGGCCTGGTGTTCTTGAGGGGGCCCGGGTTCCATCCGAGGTCCAAAAACTGATTACGGCGTGGGCTGCGCCTTTCTAGTTTTGGAAGATACCTACTCTTGGACATTACCACCTATATGGCTAGTATTTATATGGCAGAATTGTATGCGATATGGATGGCACTTAGGTACTGTGAGATGTTAGTATACGACCAGTTTTTAATTTGTACAGACTCTTTAAGCTGCATCCAAGCGTTAGAGAATACTTTCTCAAGAGATCCGCAGGTCCAAAATATCCTTTCATTACTACACTGGATGACTAACATCGGTAAGCGGGTGGTTTTTGTTTGGTCACCAGGACATGTGGGAATCCATGGTAATGAGAAGGCGGATATGGCTGCGCGTCGAGCAGCAGAACATGAATATACCGAGAACGGTATAGCAATAATGAACTCTGACATGAAGCATGATTTTACCTCCAAGACTACTGACGCATGGCAAGCAGAGTAGGAAACCATAATAAGTAAACTACGGATAGTGAAACAAACAGTGAACAAATGGATGGCTCCTAGAAAGCTGACAAGGAGAGAGCAGGTAGTGCTCACTCGCCTTCGAATAGGTCATACCCATATAAGCTCATTCCATTTGTTAAGAGGTGAAAGACCACCTGAATGTCCCACCTGTGGAAATGTCATTACAGGTAAACATCTGCTACTTGAATGCAACGTTTTAGAAAATGTTAGGCAAAATTTACATATGCCAAGATCACTAGTAGAATGCTTAAATAATAACACCGTGAACATAGACCGCGTATTAGAGTTTCTAAGAAAAACTGGCCTCTTCTACAAAATATGAGAATACTGGACCTCAGAATAACTCCTACTTTTCTTTATATATGTATTTGTAGCTTAAACTCTATCACTGCACACTATCTGCGTTTAGGCAGCTAATGACCTAAGATGTCGATGCTGCAAAAAAAAAAACATTTACGCCTGTGACTTTTTCGTCAAAGGATCAGTTAAAGGTTGCTTTTTTTAAATAAACAACACAAATAAGTATAAAAACTAGAAATTAAATATTTCGCCAATGTTTCGGAAATATATTCTTGTTGATATAGTTAACAGTTTTTTAGTTTTTATACAATGTTAAGTTTGTGAAGTTCTTCTTTTATCATTGGCAACCAAGTTGTACAGACATCTACGGAACAATTCCACACGCATCTACCTCATTCAATAATATTATCGCGGATTTTTTAATTTTTCTCTTTTTGCTATCTGCTTCTTTTGTTAAAATTTTTTCCGAGTCCCAGTTTATTCCGTGTTCGCAGATCTTAGTTCTTGGACCTCTGAATTTCATTTTTTCTTATATAATACATGTGTATCATGACGAGATCTAGAACTAGATTATTTTGCGATAATTTCGGTGAAGAGTTGGGGTTCAATAAGGGAAAATAAGTAAAGCAAGCTGATAACAGTACAGAAATTTGGGATTTGGTGTACATACTAGAAGGCCTCAAATTTTTTATAATGTTTGACATTTTTCTATGATCAATTATTTCCACATACTAGAGTGCAAATATAGTCAATATTTTTTCGTTTAAAGATACTTGAATGGTTATTCTGGATGTGCGAGTAGTGATTCCTTAGGCAGCGGTTTTTATAATAATTTTTAACGAAAATTTAACACTTTTCACTTTGAAATCATATTTATGACTCGTTTACACTTTGAGCCTTTTGTTGTAAATTTCAGCTTTGTTTACCAACAAATCAATTTATTTTCTGTTTTCATATAGGGCAAACCTACCTAAATTTTGAACAACGTAAATCCCTTTATCACTATTTAACCTGATTCTCAATAAAAAACCAAAGATTAAGAGGGTCAATAACTAGCAGAACAAAACAACATAAAATAACAAACATCAAACTGGAATTTTTATATGAGAAATACTCTATACTTATCAAGACAATATCATTTAGTAAAGAAAGTGCGGTGACACAAGCCTCATTCGTTCGATATAATTATTAAATCGCTCGGGCCAATTTCCCAACAATCCCCATGTTTCTGTATAATATTTACAGCATCCTGCGACAAAATCGGCAACAAACTTTTGTGACAACGTATGAAAGTGGTGAAAATGAAAGTGTCCCTTTGCTATCTAAAGGAGAGGATTTTAGTGGAAAAAACCCCTACAGAACCGCTTCAAAATGTAAGTACTTAGCGGGCTAATGATAACTGTTATCATAACTTCATAACAAATGTTTATTATTTTGAAACGGCATGGATAAGAAACTATTAAACAAATACCTTGTAGTATTGTTAGTTGCATAACAATCAATATAATTGGATTAAGTTAATGAAATTAAATTGTACAAATCGTTTACACTATGAGTTCAATCAATAAATCGAAATCCTGAAGTTGCCGTAAGTAACAGGAGGCTGCGTTTTTAATAGTGGGTATATTTGAAGGCCCGTGCCTCGAAAAGGACAAGTACCTAGCATCTCTAGAACGGTAGGAGAAAAATAAAAACCAACCTAAAAACAGTTTTTTTGTTATATCGTAAAATTGGAAGATTTTGCCGTAAGAAATTTCAAAACAAGAGTGGTAGAGTAACAAGTTTTACGTTTTAAAGCGTTAAATCATTTTTTACCAAAATTTTGACAGGCCCATCGAGAGGGGGGGGGGTCGGAGATGTTTAACCCCCGGGCCCGGTGGTTTTGAGGAGGCCCGAGTTCGACCCTAAGTTGGGATTACATTTGCATTAGGTAAAACGAGAGAGGTATACTTTTAAATGATTAGTGTAATGTAAATAACAACGAGTTCCGAACAACTTGTATTGTTTATAATGAGATACATATGAAATTTAGGCAGAGGAATATTAGCCCCCCCCCCCCGATCTTTAAAATGTCTACTGTGATAAATATTTAATTCTGAGGAATACCAGCCCTTGCTCTTCAAAATTTTGACCACTAAGATAAATAATCAATTCGAAGGAATATCAACCCCCGATCTTCAAAATTTGGATTAAGACAAATAGTCAATTCAGATAAATGTCCAATTCTAAGGAATATTAACACGCCATTAACACGTCGATAAAATTGAATTTGTTACTGATAATATTTTGCAGTTATTCAATACGCATGCACCTATCAAATCTATAAAATGCTCCAAAAGAAAATATGCTCCGTGGTTAACAGATAACATTAAAATGCAGAAACTACGTGATAAAGCCTTGGCAAAATTCAAACAAACAGGGCAAAATGGCCACTGGGTGTACTATAAACAACTTAGAAATGTAACTAATGCAGCTATTAAGGCTGAAAAGAAGGCTTATTTAAGATATAAATTTAATAATTGTAATATTAAAGAGAAATGGGGTGAATT
Source organism: Stenurella melanura (assembly GCA_963583905.1). NCBI lineage: Eukaryota > Metazoa > Arthropoda > Insecta > Coleoptera > Cerambycidae > Stenurella > Stenurella melanura. Next base: position 117,261,886 of record OY757316.1, on the reverse strand, counting down.
AAAAAAATTAAATATTGCTAAAAATCAAAAGGCTAATATACCTGAACAGTTAAGTAATGTGGACAATATTAATGCTTTTTTTATCAATTCCTCTAATAATAATGATGGACCTAAAGACGAGTTAATAAATTTTTATAATACCAATGTTAAAGAAGGCATAGATGGTTTATTTTCTTTTAAACTTATTTCTGATATAGATGTAATTAAAATCATTCAAAACATAAAATCTAAAGCTTATGGATATGATAAATTAAATATAACTTTAATACATTTATGCTGTCCTTATATAGTTCCATTCTTAACTCACATATATAATGTATGTATAAATACACACTACTTTCCTAAAGCATGGAAAATAGCTTTAATTTTTCCTTTACCTAAAATCAGTTAACCTAGCCAATTGAGTCACCTAAGGTCCATTAGCGTTTTACCTGTCTTATCAAAGATTTTTGAAAAAATCTTAGAATTGCAAATTAGAGAATTTGTGAATCTCAACAATGTTCTACCATTAAAGCAGTCGGGATTTAGATCTGGATTCTCTTGTGCTACGGCTCTTGCAGACGTAACTGATGACATCATTTTAACAACTGACAATAACAAAATAAGTGTATTAATATTATTAGATTATACAAAAGCTTTTGATATGATAAATCACCAATTACTTTTTTCAATTCTACACTTTTGTGGCTTTGAACGAAATTCCTCCAGTCTAATTTTGTCATTCTTGTCGGATAAAATTCAACAAACAGTTCCTAATAATAATATTTCACAACCACTAACGGTAGTTTCTGGTGTACCACAAGGAAGTATACTTGGACCGTTATTGTTTACAATTTTTACATCAAATTTTCACACATCCTTGCAACACTGCAATTACCATTTATATGCTGATGATACACAGCTTTATTGTTCATTTCATGTTGAAGATCTACAGGAATATAGGAATTTAATTAACAGCGATATAAAGAATTTGGTGTCAGTTTCTACTGATCATCTACTTAAAATTAACCCTAGTAAATCATCTGCTATAATATTTTGCAATGGCAATGCTCGTGAATTTGTGTCGAGAGAAATTAATATACAGATTGGTAATAATACAATTGCCTTCAATAACAGCTCTAAAAGTCTTGGTCTCATTATTGATTATAAATTGAGATTTAAACAGCATATTACGAGTAAATTAAGATCAGCATACGCTGCACTAAAAATGATATATTCCCAGAGACGATTTTTAAGCATGGAAGTAAAAAAAATGTTATGTGATTCTCTAGTTTTGTCCCATTTTAATCATTGCGATGTGGTTTATGGCCCCTGTATTGACAGCATCGAGACCCGGCGCATACAAAAAGTACAAAATGCTTGTCTTCGCTTAATTTTTGGAATTCAACGCCGTCAAAGAATATCTCGTAAATTGAAAACTGCAGGATGGCTGAATATGTACAATCGCCGCAAACTTCACATGGCTTGTTTTTTTCATAAAATTTTAAAGTTTAGATCGCCACCTTACCTCTTCAACAAGCTCTCTTTTAGAAATGATATTCATAACATTAATATTAGACGAAGAAATATTCTCACCATACCACAACACCGTAAGGAAATATTCAAAAGGTCATTCTCTTATAACATTGCTACTTCTATAAATACGCTACCCTTTAATGGACTCACCCTTTCGCGTGTAAGTTTTAAAAAAACATTTAAAAAATATTTAATGCGAAATCAGTAATAATAAAATCTTACCTTTTCCCGTAATTTCTATGTTTTTAAACTTTGTTCCTTCTTTAATTTTCTTTGTTTCATTTTTTTTCTAATTTCTTTTCTTTCTCTTCCTCTCATTTCCTACTCTCCTCCCTCCTTCAGCTCTAGTTTGCCTCTTTTTCATTCTACTTTGATGTATTTTTTTTTAATTTTTTTTAATGATTGTTTCGATATGAGTACCTATATTTATTTAATTTATCTACCTCTGATATTATTTATAGGCAATAATGAAAGAACAGTTTACTGGCTTGTCAGTAAGCTGAATTACTCGCCTTTTATTTACCTGTTGTGTAAACATGTATAATTTACTATTGTTAAATTTATCAAATTGGGTAAATAATAAATGCTTTATTATTATTATTATTATTATTATTATTATATATCGAAGACTGGTGGGAGTCGTATGGTACTACCCCGCGGGCCTCGAATTTCTCTCGACGGCCCTGGTTCTTGGTGACTTTATTATGTCCTTCAAGTGTTTTCAATGACAGTGGCATCTGCGGCGCGGCGTTCCCGAAGCCAGAAAACAATTTTTCGACGATAGGAACTTTGGCAGTGTGATATTATTAAAGTATGTTTAATTTTAAGTACTTTTTGTAGTAAACACTTCTTCATTAAAACCAGTGGCTTTCGAGATACGCAAAAAAATAATATATCCCACAGTCGAATATTTGGTATAGTTGACTACATATATAATGCACATAAAAAAGCTCAAAGCTTTGCCGCTTACGTATAAATGGGAGAGCTCTATTTTTGCAGAAAATGTTAAGTCATAAATACAATGTATTACTTAATAAATAGAACAACATTGTGCTCATGTAAAGTATGTTCTGGCATGATAAAAATTAGAAATTGACGAAAACACACCTGTTTGAATTATAATTTCAAATTATTTTGATATAGTTACCCGACTCTCCCCTACCGAAAATATTTTAGGATGTAACAGTTTACAGCAGGTATGTAAACCATATCCATGACAAAGTCGAACTTAATATTGCCAGTGTATCACGGAACATCGAATTCGTCAGTGCTCCACAAATATATGAAATTATTCCCATCTTGACACAAGCAAAACAGAGTAAAATTTTAAATTCATCACTGTACCAAATAACTATTTATTTACCAAAGACAATACTTCTAAATGTCTACTGTTATTGTGCACAAAAATTCTAAGTACGGCACTGTGGGATATCACTCATGCTAACGAGACAGATATTTATGGTCGGTTTTTATGGATTTTTTTGTATGTATTTAATATGTGTATTTTTCTTCCCTTCTTCAATTCTTTGGGACTTCCTGCCACATGTATGTTTTCTTTTTAAGCGGTGCTCGGGGAATCTACAAAATATCACAATTAACCAGTATGTTACTGGTAAATAACCTCTACGCCTGTGACTTTTACGTCAAAGGATCAGTTAAAGCTTGCTTTTTTTAATTAAACAACAAAAATAAGTATAAAAACTTGAAATTAAATATTTCGCCGACATTTCGGAAATCCATTCTGTTTCCTTTTTCAAGGCTTTTTTTGAAAAATATTTTTTGCTGTGTATGATAAATACACAGCTCTAAGGATGTTTGTTATATTCAATATCCATAGATACTTACTATTTACATAGGACTGTTGATATAATTAACAGTTTGTTAACAGTTTTTTTAGATTTTATACAATGTTAAGTTTGTGAAGTTCTTCTCTTAACATTGGCAACCAAGTTGTACAGACATCTACGGAACAATTCGACACGCATCTATCCTCACTCAATAATATTATCGCGGATTCTTTGATTTTTCTTTTTTTGCTATCTGCCCCTTTTGTCATAATTTTTGCCGAGTCCTAGTTTATTCTATGTCCATTCTCCCAAGCGTGTTCGCAGATCTTGGACCTGTGAATTTCATTTTTTCTTATATAATTTTGATGTTCTTACACTAAAAGGTCTGGATGACTCATCCACGTATTGTTTGTTGCACTCACACGAAATACTATAAATGCAATTTTTTGAATTTTGCTCGTGGTTCTTCGGTTTCGTCTTTGTCAGAATAGATCTAAAGTGTTGTTTGTTTGAAATACCGTCCTAATATCAAATCTATCACCGATGCGGCGCAACTTTTCGGATAATCCGCATACATAAGGAATTAACGCTGTGTAACGTTTTTAGGTTTTTATCGTACCTGATTGTTATTTTCAATATTTATGAAGGTTTTATCGTCAAAACCCAAGGGGTATTGGTTATTTATAAGAACTTCCTTTATAAACCGCTTCTCATTGTTTAGTATTTCATCATTAGAAGAAATGATTTTGGCCCTATCATACAAACATTTTACAACACCCCTCTTAACGTGCATCGACTGATTTGAGTTGAAACTTAAATATCTAAAAAAACTGTTAACTATATCAACAGTCCTATGTAAATAGTAAGTATCTATGGATATTGAATATAAGAAACATTCTTAGAGCTGTGTATTTATCATACACAGCAAAAAAGATTTTTCAAAAAAAGCCTTGAAAAAGGAAACAGAATAGATTTCCGAAATGTCGGCGAAATATTTAATTTAATTTCAAGTTTTTATACTTATTTGTGTTGTTTAATTAAAAAAGCAACCTTTAACTGATCCTTTGACGTAAAAGTCACAGGCGTAGAGGTTATTTACCAGTAACATACTGGTTAATTGTGATATTTTGTAGATTCCCCGAGCACCGCTTAAAAAGAAAACATACATGTGGCAGAGTCTCAAAGAATTGAAGAAGGAGGGAAAAAAATTTAGATAATGCCACAAATAACATTTAGACAATATTTAAATATGTGTAGTTATACTAGCAAGGAAATTAAAATTCACTAAAAGGTGATCATAAATAGAATAGGTAATTTTAACTTTAAGTCATTCGAAATTTTTCAAATAGCTGTACAAAGATGGCGCTGAAGTGCAAAATTATTTTGCGATAACTACATTGAATGATAGGGTACCAAATGATACATAATTTTTTTAGAACACTTTTTTGTAAAATTATTAATCTTTAAATTATCTGATATCATGTTTTTAAATTTTGAATTAACCCCTGCAACTTTTTTGTTAAGTATTTAAGCTAGTGGCCCTAAGTCTAATTTAATTATATAAAATCAAATGTAGGTTGCGTAGTAATTTATTTTGATGTTTGTTGATACATAGTCAGTTTTAAAATATATGCGAATGTTGCCTCAGTAGATAGGAACACATTATTGAAAATAATAGGGGAAGCATTAACGGTTTAACATGTGTATCCATGACGAAGGAGACAATTTTAAACGTTTGCTTTACAAATATATGTCGAACAGGCCAGGGGCAAGAGGCGTTTTAGGACGGATCTGTTAGATTTAGGCCACACATTGATAAACACAATAAAAATCACTTAAGTAATAGTCGCATAAATAACAAAGTAACATGATTTATGATTTATCTAACAGGTCTTAGGATTGAAAATACAAACAATACTACCAAAATACTGGAGCTAGCAGCCCACTACTGCCAGTCCTGCGATTTCAACTATTCTCTACCGAGTTTATCTTAAGAATAGGTACTTATCTACGGGACCATCAGGCATGTTGTTCCGCATGTCGGGAAGAGGGTTTCCAGGGACTCCAGAATGATGGTTCACACGACCACATATCGAGATGTTTACTCTTCACATTACTGCAATCGGTACTTGTTGACAATGTTCTCTTGACTTCAATCAATTATGAGTTAACAGGCGTCTACAAGACTGTCGAAAGGCGTTTACGAAAGTATCGGAAGGCGTCCGCACGAGGAACGGGAAGGGGACGTCTCCGACATATATATGTACATATTTCTTATGTAAACGTCAAAATACATTAAGTACTACACAGCAGTTTTCCCGAAAAAGATATAGAAAAAACGTTTTTGGATTGTTCTTATCTTATTAGATCGAGCTCCCAAATTATTATTATTATTTCTTTTCACTATTTCGGGTATGCTCTTGTTACACTATACCTTAATAATACATTTTAAGGAACTTTTAAGCAAAACTCAAACACCACAACCATTTTTATTAAAATCTCGTATAGCAGTAAAATAATGTAATCTTCGGGTGACTGTAAAATCTTTAAAAAAAAACGTTGTCATGACGCTTAAAAATTAAGTATGACATGGTGAAAAACAATTTTTCAATGACAGACAAATTTGTATGCATAGAGGAGATCTTAAACCTCAGCTGTTTTTTAAGGAGGTGTTATGAGATGCCAGTGATTGATCCTGATGCATTGACCCTCCGCATTCAAAATTTAGTCAGACAAATTATTAACAAACATTGTTAGACAGACAAGTTGTAATAGATAGGAGCGATCCTAAACTTCATTTTAAAACGAAAATCAAGATGTTATGAAGTGAACTTTATTCAAAAATAAAAAAATAATAATAATTTATAAAATTAAGTCTGACAAATTAACTAACAAAAGTTGTCAGATACACAAATTTTATCAAAAATGGTTCATTAGTACCACAAATTGCGTACATTTCAAGTAGGTGTTTTGAAAAATAAATCATTTTGTTTGCTAAATAAAAAAAATTCATAAAAAATAATATTTAACAAATTTTTAATAGTTTGGCGGGAGTAACATGATTTTTACATGTTTGGAACTATTTTCACCTTTTAAATTTTAAGTATTCGATGGGATATCTTTTCTGTCATGGGATCTCGGTCTATATGCAATTTAAAGGCTCCTCAACGAGTAGCATGGTTAGTTAACACTGTATATCGCTTTTAAGAACATTTTCTTCTGGCGAAGAATATAATTGCTCATAGTGATTTATAAAAAGGTAACCATGAGCGACCCAAAATCTTAACACTTATTACCAGAGCCCGGCGCAAAAGTAGTTATGCCAGAGACGGTCTTCACACACAGATAAATATAATGGTTTTGTATGATTCACATAAGCAAATAAATACATTATTTATAGGAAACAAATACCTACTTTTGCGATAAGAAATAAAAGTATGGCATACAACTCATAAAATAATTAATAAATAATTTATTATTGGTTTGGAGAAATGTTTTATTTGGTATAGTTGAGCAAGCAGATGTAAGAGATGTTTACTGAAACTGGTGGATAAAAAACACGAGACTTCGGCCGCACATTATATATACCTGCAGCGTCGCGCGTGGGTCTGATTGTTTAATCGAAAACAAAAAACTCGACACTTTAAACGGCATACGCCACTTCAACTTTTTATATCAGTTAAGGAAATGTAAACATCTCCCATATGTTTCTTCCCAACCATATTAAACAATTTTCAATTTAAAATATAATTTTTATCTGTGCACATAATTTAAGGCACTATAATTTAAAAAAATATAAGGAAAATTTTCGACACCACAAAGTCACCGCCACGCTTGTCACTCTCTTTCTGCTTTACGACAGCAAATAGGATACGATAAACAATAATAATAGTAAAATAAACAGCAGATGGCGTTTTATATTTTGCAGAAGACTTAAAAAAAAAAAGTCCAACAATTATTATTAATTTATTATACAATGACCAATATATGCTATGTGAGATTGTTTCATATGCACATACGCATTATGGAGTCAACACTACAGACTTGTCAGTACATTTGATAGAAGCAAATGTGTCGTGATTTGTTATGACGTCGAGTGGCTTTCCATTAAATGAAACAGTACTTTCGTAGATTAAAGATTTTCTGGAACTGCGGTTTAACGGTGTAGAACTTTTCTGTGCCAGCTGTGAAAAAACACTTTCGTGGACATGCAATTCGAACATTTTAAAACGTTTCATCTGAACGTCATAAAAACTAAAATTTAGCTTATTTACATGGATATTTCTCACGGATCCCTCTAGCTACACGCAACGTTCAACGTAAGCCGGAAACAGATCAGTATACAGCAATTGATGCAATGAACATTATACGTATTTGATCTACGTCAATATATTTTTAGAGTATCAGGGGATATTGCTGAGTGAAATAAAATTTGAATACAAAACAGTGCTAAGAAACAACCCCGGGTTTTCAACATTTTTGTGTGTGGCAAAGAAGTGGACTGTTCAATGCCGGGCATAAATCTGCCATCTATAAGAAACTATACTTATTTTAAATATGCGCCGATTACATCGGTAGATGTTGAACGGTTGAACGATCCTTTTTCACAATACAAATGGGATATTCAGTCAGGCGCCGGACTTTTATTTCGGACGATTTAGAACAAGTGCAAATAATATATTTTTATTATTCCAAGGTATGGTTACTAGGCGTTTGTGTTTGTGCATCCAACAATAAGTGCATCAAAGTATGACTTATTTCCGTTTCTGGGGCATTTACCTTTAAATATTACGGAATTCATTAGATACAATTATAAAGTAAAATATTGTATTATTGCGCATGAAAATGTTTATGTAGTTCATATTGCGCAAAGCCGACTCTGGCTTTTACGTCATAACTACCTCGGAGCCGGGGTCTGCTTATTACAGTGAATCTCATTCCTTTCAACTTCGAACCAAACAAACATATTCTTCAAGGAATTACATTTTTCATGCAAGTCAACGTAGCACCTTTATCCTACGACTGCATGTAATTGAGATTGAATATTCTCGGGATGTGTTCTATACTTACCATGGGTAATACGCAGATCTATTTGTTTGATAATAACAATAATAATAATAATAGCCATAACTTGGCTTCCGAACATTACAATATAGAAATCACAATCCAAACACACTATAAGTGGGTGCGTCTATGATTATAATGTCTTATTCTGGAAATAATTACACGACCATAGGTCCATACAATGGAAGCAGTGCAGTAAAAAAAGACCAAAAAAAACCTGATGAGATATGCATAGTTTTCTAACAGCAAAATTATGATTTCATACCTTATGGGGTATCACCAGGAGTATAAATCTGAGTTTTGTGCTTCCAAAGCATATTGCGTTTTTTTTTTAAATAAATTAGTTTTTGAACAGCGTCTTTTTAGGTAAATAGGTGAATATCACAGGTTCTAGAGGTCCGATGAGGATAAACAAAAAACCAAAATCTTCGGAATTAACATTCCTGCAAATCTACGTTGCTGTTGGGTCATTTGAGTACGTACAGTACATACAAAATTGAGTAAACTAGCAAAAGAGAATCTTTTTTTCATTTTAACGCCCAGGGACATTGAAAGCACCGATCGGATTCAAACTTTCAGAAAATATACCTCTTGTTGAAAACAAAACACCTTGAAAATTTGGTGCCCAAATATTGAACCCTGCTGACCCAAATGAATTTGTTATCTAAAATTTGAATTACCCACCATTTTATGCCATTAAGTCCAAATTGGATCATTTTTTTCAAAATGTAGACCTCAATGTCAGCAATGTCGATACCACAACAGCAGCGAAGCGTTGGTGCATGCACTCGAGGTGGAAGCTGTCTTTCAAGATACCCCGAGTCCAAGAGTGCGAGCTGACGAATCGCAACCAGAAAAGAACCAGGACCCTATGTTGGTGGAGACGTATAAAATGTGCAAGCAATTACTGGCTCAATGGGATCCTCCAGCAAGACAAGGAAAGCCATGCGAGGGTATTAAATGTCTGTGGCAGAGCAGGGCATATCAAACGAGACTGTCGACAGCAGAACTCGAGAAGAACAAATGCTGAAAAGGTTGAAGAGACTCAGAATAGAGAAAGTGGAAGGCCAAGTCGACGGCGTATCAAATGTTACAGGTGCGGAGAACGAGGACATATCCAGCTAGAATGTCCACAGAGGAGCTTGGAGAGAGTAGAGGCCGATGATGTGAAGCCGATGGGAAAACCAGAGGAAGCCGGTACCAGTGAGGCTGTGTCATAAGGAACGTGGTGCCCCTAGAGAAATGAAGATTTCCCAGCTTCGGAGCATTACGAGAAGTCCACCACTACAAGGATATGAGAATGAAATAAAAACCCAGAAAATGCAGATATTTCATCCGGAAGAAGGTGCAAGGAAGATTGCAAGTACTACCACCAGGAGAAACTGCAGGTCACGGGAGCAGTCAACACTGTCAAGGTGGAGGTACCGGATGACAGGACAGATGAAGCGCTCAGACAAGAGCAACTGAACGATGCGGAAATTGGGCCTATATTGAGAGCCAAAGAAAGGGGAACTCGTCCAAAATGGAAGGATGTTTCAGGCAAAAGAGTGAAACTGAAGGCACTATGGGCGCAATGGGACTCGCTGAAAGTCATGAACGGGCTGTTGCGGAGAGCATGGGAAAGCCCGGATGGAAAACAGATGGTTATGCGTCTGGTGATTCCCAGGTGTCGAGTAGCGAAGGTGCTTCAGGAAGTGCACAATGGAACACTGGATGGACACTTCGGTGTTAACAAGACCCTTAAGAAAATACGAGAACGATTTTATTGGATAAAAAGTCGTTAGGATGTGAAGGGTTGGTGTCGCAAATGCAAGATTTGTGCAGCCAGTAAGGGACCACAGACTGGAAGTGAGGGTGAAGGGTTCAACGCCGGAGCTCCTTTCAAGAGGTTGGTTAACGATATAGTGGAGCCATCACCAGCCAGTGACCGAATGAAGGCTCGATACGGTCAGAAGGGTACTTCGAAAGGGTTCATCAAGGTGGGAGAGCTGGTTTAGCTGTACAACCCGCAGCGAAGGAAAGGAAAGTCACCGAAATCACCTTGGGATGGACCGTACACGCAGAAAGTCCAGGATGAAGATCGTGCATTTGGATAGACTGGCGAAATACACTGATGATTCTGAATTGCCTGATTGGGACGATCAGGCTTAAGGAGGGGGCAGTGTTATGTATTACACCCTCTTGAAACTGGAGATTGATACGCCTATGCCTAATAATGACTGGAAACCTATAGAAAGAGATAGAGTTTTGAGATAGAGTGTGGTGGGAGAAGTTTTACTAAAGGGAAGTTAATAGCGAAAGTGAGGTTATAAAGTCGAAGTGTAAATATAAACATTGTAATTTGTAAAAGTTAGTTTGTGTAATCAGTAAATTATTAAACAAAGTGTTAGTGGTTTACCCTTGTTAAAATTATTTAGAACCCACGGATTCATACAGGGTGTTTCCTAAAAGGGTAAACTCGTAATAATATACTCCTGGTGATACCCCAGAAAGTATGAAATCATAATATTGCTGTTACAAAACTATGCATATCAATGTCCTTGTATGGATTCTGCTCATAGAGCCAGAAAATTCAAAATAACGACGCATTTGTGCTCTTCGGATGTGAGTCTGGTTACGTTTTTTGTTAACGCCTTGGATAGCCCATCGCAGCAACAACTTGAATCTCAAGGAGATATAGCTTCTAAAATTACTCCGGAAGACCAGATGATAAGCGACGAAGAGGATGTCCTATAAAGCGTTGAGCTGATGCCACCAAGGAACTAATAGGAAAGAATTGGATCGTATACCATGACAGATGGCATGAAGCTGTAAGACGTGCCAGAGAACAATGGGAAGCCCATCAGATAATTTACCGCTCATAAATCTTAAAATCAAATGTGTTGTCAAATTACAAAGCTATCATTTAAGTAATCACATTTTCTTTATTTTTTATAACTAGGTTTGGGTCGCATTAAATGTTTAAAATCATTTTAAAACCAGATTTTACACATGTGCCATTTTTTCATACGTTTGTGTTACAACTATGCCTATCCCAGATCCTTTTAAAACCTACGACATTTTTAAGCTAAAAGCTTGTCGTCTTAAACGTATTCCAAAAAAATTCATGCTTGCTTCACGTTCACTACAATATAATTTATGCAATACAACTTTTAATAAATGACATTTTTTATTGTTCTAAAGGAGGTGAGGCCAATGAGGAAGTAACGTTACTATTCAAAGAAAGAGCGTACCTAATGATAACTCGTCATTTTTCCAATATTGTCAACAAACTAAAATATAACCCAGAGGTCGAATATATAAAAATATGGTTTTCCTGACGTTTTAACTGAAAATTTCAATTTTATTTAGTCAGTGGTGTACATAGAATTTGTTAAAGAAAGTCAGACTAAAAACTATGATGTAAATATTATTTATTAATAATAAAATGTATTTCACAAATGATACATGTAACAAATAATAGTTAATACTTAATAATAATAATATATTCAAAACATATGTTTTGTGTGTTTTGTGTTGTGTTTTAATAATAATTTTAGGGGTAAATAAACGAAGCAACGGCTCACGGAAGTAACCTTGTAAATGAGCCCGTGATGAATTTAGATCTAGAATTAACACTTAAGTGTGGACACAAATAATATATCCAGAATCTACGTACAGCTTATTGAAGAACTTAATACGAATATAATAAATAAAGAATTTAATATAATTGCTTATACCGGGTGGCCACGAGTCAATGTACGCCCCCAATATTTTGGTTGTTTTTGTATTCAAAAATTTGGTTCTTGGTACAAACAAATTAGACAATAATAGGCTACTTTTAGACTAACAGGAATGAAAATATCACTTCCGGTTGAACCGGAAGTGACATCATTTTTTTTTTCTTAAATGAAATGACTAAGTATATTTTTTTGATGGTTTCTCATTAAGCATAATTTGTAAGTGCAACAGTTTTTTCAGATGTAAAAAATTCCAAAAAATAAGTGAGATACGAACAATTTTTTAATTTTTTCAAAATGGCCGCGTCAGATGAATGCGATATAAGAAAATTACTAAGTAGGCTATGGAAATTATTAGTAAGGTTGTAGACTTGTCTGTAATGCAGAAAATAGTTGTTTAAATTACTGATAGGTACCAGTATTTTAATTTTTTTTTCAAAAGAAAACGGAATTTCATTTTCATCTTCATTTCCGTAGGGGTCCCACGGATTATTTTTTAATGGAACTGTGCTATTTCTTTAATCAGAAATAATGATTCATAAACTATAATTTTTTCGCCATTAATCATTTCTTAACGATATCGTTCGTAATAATAGAAGTATTTTTAAAAAGTAAACACAAATTAAACAAGAAATAATTTTAATAGGTATAATGTTACAACCATGAATAAATTACCAAGAATAACAAAACCATTTAAAACCTAAATTATAACAAACCATTATAAAAATTGTTCAAACTGTTCACCGTTATGATTAATACACAGAGTAGCGCAACTTATCGTTGCACGTCTAACATTCTGTAATTGTTGAGGTGGTATTTGTGTTGAACTCTTTCTTCCAGATCTTGCCTTGTGGTTGGAGCAGTCATGTAGACTCTATTTTTCAAATGCGCCCAAATAAAAAAATCGAGTGGGGTTAAGTCAGGCGACCTTGCAGGCCATCTGACTGGACCATGGGTCCCAATCCAACGATCTGGAAATAATTGATTTAAGTAATCCCTAACGATAATAGCATGGTGTGGTCCAGCCCCGTCTTGTTGGAAGTAAACCTCGTCACTATTGGTATTGGGAATTTGATTAATCTGTGGAACTATTATATTTTGGAGAAATTCTAGATATCTTGGTCCAGTCAGAGTTTCGTCAAAAATTATTGGACCTATGATATGGTCGCCCAGTACGCCTAACCAAACATTGAAGCCAAACCGCTCCTGAAACCGCCCCTGTCTCACAATGTGAGGATTATCGATTACCCAATATCGAGTGTTGTTTCGATTAAATAACCCAAGGTTTATAAATCTCGATTCATCAGTGAACAAAATGTTTTTGATAAAATTCTCATTTCTTAATTGGCGTTAATTACAAAAGGTTATTCTTCGTTGATAATCATTCTCATACAAAAATTGATGCAATTGATATTTATAAGAACGTTAGCCGTGTTTCTTTAAAATTTTTCTGGCAGATTCATGGTAATTCATGTTCAATTTGTCTTATCGAAATGGTTGGGTCAACATGCACTAAAGCTAATACATTAATTTCCGTTTCTTCATCCACAATAAATCTTTCTTCAATTTCTACATTAGGTTCAGTTCTAAATTGTTGCTCCAACCGGGCGAAATAGTTTCTTGGAGGTTGTCTTCTTTCTGGATATCTCCGTCCATACAGACTTTGTGCTCTAGTTGCATTACGTCGAGTCTCTCCATAAATAATGATCATGTCAACTTTTTCATTTCTTCAATAATTTTCAGCCATTTTATACTAATTTTCTTGTTTATAACAACTTTAATACACTTGCTTCAGAAAATTAGTGAGTAAGTCAAGACTAATTCAATTGTTACGAATGTCTGTCATTTTCATGGCTATCTGCAATTTTGGATTTAAATGTAGATAGGTACCTTATTAAAATGATTTGTTGGCGCTTACTTTTAAAAAATACTTCTATTATTACGAAGGATATCGTTAAGAAATGATTAATGGCGAAAAAATTATAGTTTATGATTCATTATTTCTGATTAATAAAAGAAATAGCACAGTTACATTAAAAAAAATTCCATAGGACCCCTACGGAAATGAAAATGAAATTCGTATCTCACTTATTATTTGGAATGTTTTACATCTGAAAAAACTGTTGCACTTAGAAATGTATGCTTAATGAGAAACCATCAAAAAAATATAGTCATTCCATTTAAGAAAAAAAAGTTAATGTCACTTCCGGTTCAACCGGAAGTGATATTTTCATTCCTGTTAGTCTAAAAGTAGCTTATTATTGTCTAATTTATGTGTACCTAAAACCAAATTTTTAAATACAAAAACAACCAAAATATTGGGGGCGTACATTGACTCGTGGCCACCCGGTATGTACGTTCATAACAGAAAGGAACTAAGCTAACCTTGGGAATGGTTATACAAGAACAAACCGTAGCAGTGATGATAAGGCTGAAAATATAGTTTTTCTATGTTTTACATTTAGTAAGTATTTCTTTTATCTATTAATTGATGTATTTTTAATCTTGGTGTGGTATCTAGACATACTTTTATTTCCTATTTTAGCAATCGATAGAGTTTATTTTCTTAAAGAATAATGGAGTTTCAGGGAAAATGATGGGACTAAGGTAGGTGTAACATCTTTGACCCATAATTTTTTCAGCTTTGGGAACTACAGCCGATTTACTTTTATATTTGGTGTCATGTGGATGAGGAACTTTTACGTTTAAATTGTCGAATAAGCAAATTTTGAAGAAATAATTATCTTGTATCTTATAAAAACGTTTCACTAAAAACTTGATCTGTTGAGTACCGATAATCTTTTCTGTATATGATTTTAATGATCCACTTTGTAATTCCAATTTTTTAACGTAATTATTCGTTACTCCACCCCATGCTATAATTCCGTATTGGTTTGGGATTGTACGAATGCATAATATAATATTCTCAGATGTAGTTCAAATACATCTCGATAATATTTGAATCTACCTAACATATTTTTAAGTTTTTTGACAATAAATTCAATCTGCTATTTCCATCTTAGATGATTGTCAATAAATATGCCTAGGTACTTAACTTTATCAGCCATTTATATTTTTTTTATGCTAAATTGTAGTGTATTATAATTTGATACAGCATCATTATAACAGCTAAGTGGTAAAAAGCGTGTTTTTGAAAAATTAATAGTTAATAGTTGATTATTAAAAAAACTGTAATATGTTTAAAAAGTCATGCTCTACTACTCGTTTCAATTCTGGCCAACCCTCGGCTTTATAGATCACCGCAGTATCGTATGCGAAACTTATGATTTTTTCCCACTGACAACTCATTTATATAGATATTAAAAAGTATAGGGCCTAGTACCGTTCCTTGCGGCACTCCATACAGTAATGTTTTTCAGAACTTACAATATTATTAACCTTTTCCCGGTTTGCCCTGCCTATTAAATAACTTGTCACAAGTTTCAATGATGACTCGAGAACCAATATTTTCAAGCGTTTTTAGGAGTTTAGTATGGCAGATCGTATCAAATGCTTTGGCTAAGTCAATGACGTAACCTCTTTGAAACCATATTGTTTTTCCGACATGATGTATATTTGTCTAGATAAGCTACAATTCTCCTTTTCAATATTTTTTCAAATATTCAGATAAATTACTCAATGGGGAGATCGGCATGTAATTTGATACTTCAGAGTTATCTCCAGACTTGTACAAAGGTCTTATAAGTGCTTCCCTAAAAGGTTTCGGTAACACACCAGATTTCATGGAATCATTTATTAAGTGGGTTAAAGGTACCACAATAAACTCTTTAATAGAAAGTATTAAGCGCATCGTGAGGCACAAATGACAATGACAATTGTTTACGCCTAACCACGAGACCATTTATTTATAAACATGATTACTAGCATAAGGCTCGTGTTAGTTGAAATGGGATTTGAATTTTAAATTTATATAATATTTAGTACTGTTAATACTTCTCTTCTAAAAAAATTTCTCAGTCCTAACAATATATTACATAATTTCATGATGATGTCTTTAACTTACACAAATGTGTCATGAAATTGCATGCTGGCACCTCTACTATTATCTTCAAATAGCTGAACTAAGCAAAATAGAATTAAAATTCACCTGTACAGGTGATGTTAATATTAGTATTCGCTTAATGTATAGAAGAAAGTAAGAGTATACCTGAAATTAAGAAGCAAGTGGCAATGAATTTTTATAGTACGCGAGTAGTACTGCATTTTATAGCAGCAACTGTATTATTATGGAGAAATGTAGGTGGGTTCAAAAGTGAAAAGAAAATACAACTCACAGGATGGGCATCGCAAACATCGAAAATATGCAAAGGTTGTGTCCTATTCTTGGGATGAGAACTCTAGGAAATATTGAAATCAAATTCCCATATAACAATCAATCTTTATATGGCCCTGCAGGGAACTACAGTGATCTCGCCTCATCTTCTACCGGGTTGTATAATTGTATATCAGCCCATACGTAGAAGGTATGCAATTTTAGGCGAGAATTGTGTAGCGCCCTTCGGATAGGATATAAAGCTGTTGGTGGCATTCACCCCCAGGGCTAAAGCACAGCTTCGGACCACGTAGACTTTGCAATACTATCAATTGCGAATCGAATGTCGTTTATTTCATAAAAATCGATCTTTCCTAACCGAAATTCGAGGTTTTGCACTTTTTGTCTTTACTGACTAGACTAAACCCTTTTTGGGGGTTGGGGGTTAGTTTTCGCCCCTTGCAGGATGCGATCAAGGCAATTGAAGGAGGTTCTCGTTAACGCACTGCGAACATTCTGCAGTAAAAACAAGAAACACTTGCTCTCCCAGATCTCCCTTCACCCCTGTGTTCTTCATCCAGCAGGGGGTAGTTTACACCCTTCTGAAGGATTGGTTCCAGGGTTGCATTCACCCTATATCTTATTTTTTTGCATTCTCAGGAGCTTGTAAGCTAGAAGTTTTTATGACACAGTTCTATGTCCAGAGGCAGGGTTCCCACCAACACTGGAATTTTGAATTCCCTGACTTTCCCTGACTTTCCAGGAACAAAATTTAAATTTTCCAGGACCAAAATATGAAAATATAGTACATTCCAATACGACTTTGTATATAAGTGGATATTAATGTATTTGTATTATCATCAGATCGGCATGGAAAAAATATGAGAAAACCGTTAAAGTAATTTTTGTTGTTATTTATTTTAAATAATGAATAGTTAAAATTACACCTATATTTCTTAGCGAAATATATAAAATTCAAATCTAATAGGTAATAACTTCCACATCCACTTAATAGATTGGAAGTTTGGTAATCGTAAAAAAAAAATTAAATCTTTAACATTGGAAATGTATGTTCGCATATGGGGGTCGAGATACCAGTTTTTGTTCAAAGTCAAAAGACAGCGGTGTCGCGGTGGAGTGAGACTGTCGTATATGCAACTGCTGATATATGCAAATTTAACATGGGTTGCATATATCACAGAGTGTCAAGTTACCAGTTTTCATTTAAGGTCGAAATACAGCGGTGTCGCAATCGAGAGTGGATTGTAGCTGGGAAAGTTTATGTTTTATGTATGGTGTTACCATTTTCAATGTCCCGATGGTTGCAAGAATTGCGAAATCTGTGAATTTCTTTTTCTTGAAACAGGCTTAGAATGTCATGGAACGTCGAGATTTTAAATTTGAGCGAAAAAAATTGTGTTTGTCGGTCTGTCTGTCTGTAACTTTTATTGTCCGCACGTTTTCTCCGTAACGGTTTAAGATATTGACTTAAAATTTTGTACACGTATACATTATAACAAGATCTGGAAATGGATTGTTTTTGAACATTTCCGCTGAAGAGTTGGGGGGCAAATAGGGGTAAATAAGGAGAAATAAGTAAAGCAAGCTGGTAAGAGTACAGAACTTGAAATTTGGTGTATGTACTAGGAGCCAAGGCCTCAATTTTTTTTTATAATATTTCCCATCCCACCACCCCTCCACTTTTATCAACCCAAGGGGTCGATAAAAAAAATTGAGACATTCACTTGAAATTTGGTATACGTATATATTATATAGACATAAGGAATTAGATTATGTTTTGGTATTATTCCGTTGTTAAATTAGGGGGAAATAGGGAAAAATAAGTAAAGCAAGCTGCTAAGAGTACAGAAACTTAGGATTTGGTGTATATACTAGAAACAAAGGCCTCAGATTTCTTTCTAATATTTTTTATTCTATGGCCAATAATATCCACAGACTAAAGTCAAATATAGTCAAGATGTTTCCATTAAAGTGACTTGGACGGGAAATCTGGCTGTGGAAGTAGTGATTCCTTAGGCAGCGGTTTTTTGTACAGTAGAAAGTCAGTTCAAAATATTTTACGTGATGACTGGAATTCCAGGATTTTATTGAAATTTCTTGGATTCCCTGACTTTTCCAGGTCTCCAGGACCACATTTTGGATTCCCTGACTTTACCAGGTTTCCAGGTTTTTCCAGGTTGGTGGGAACCCTGAGAGGGGTATAGAAGGGGTGCAGAGGGTGTATCAACCCCTTCCGGAGAATTGTTACCCCTTTGCTGAAGCCCTTGGCATTAATGAAGAAGAGTACGAGAGATAAAAGTCCCCATTCATACTTCTTTCCATAACGATACTTATTCATAAATTTACCTTATTCAAGGGATGTTCTTGCCCCTACACGAAAATTGAAGGGTATAGGAATACCAGGGTCAGTCATCCAGATACGAAACTCTTTTTTTTGGTGCTGTGTAATTTTCTAATCCATAACTTTTATCTAAAATATTTTTTCAAACTTCTTTTGGCCATAAAAATATAATGAGAAAATATTTTTATTCGCCCGTCTAAGTACACGTTTAGAATCACGAAATCCAGCAATTAAAAAAAGACAGCAACCTTGTAGCTCACTTTGACGCAAAAAATTCACTGCCGCTGAGGCTACGTAGAATTTCGCATAGAATATTAAAATTGTCAGTATTACCACCGATCCTAATTACTATTCGCCAAGTAAACTAACCTTCCTGATATCTCCATTAGCAATATTAGCCTACAAAAGATTCCTATGAGACTCAAGTTTATGCAAAAACGATTCCTTGGCCTACTACTACAGTGATCTTCGGATTCATCGAGCATAACAATGTTCTATTTTGGTAGTTCACCAATTAAATAAAGCCTAATCATCCATGTAATTACATATAAATAATTCAAGTATGCGATACGGAGTACCTTGTAGTTGTTTATATAATTCAAAGCTTTTCCTTCCTCAACTTCCCGTTTGTAATTCTCGAAATGAAGACATTTTATGTTTTTCCAACGACCGCAGACCTTCGGTGAATGATTGATTGAATAAAACGTTTTATCTGCTAATACGAAGTCGAAGGTGTATGGCAAGGATGTGGTAGCTCAATGTGCCTGAGGGTAATGTATGAGAAAAACGTGAACGGAAGTACCAACGATTTTTTTTTTATTCAAATCAATAAAATAGAGAAAATAAATTCGGTGATTAAATTACAAAATGATGTCCATTGGGCGCTCATAAAGTATTTCTGTTGCGAATAAAAATAATTTTCTACTTTTTAATGCAATTCAGTTTTAAAATAAAACCATTTTCATAAATATTGAAAATAACAATCAGGTACGACAAAAACCTGAAAAACGTTACACAGCGTTAATTCCTTATGTATGCGGATTATCCGAAAAGTTGCGCCGCATCGGTGATAGATTTGATATTAGGACGGTATTTCAAACAAGCAACACTTTAAGATCTATTCTGACAAAGACGAAACCAACAAACCACGAGCAAAATTCAAAAAACTGCATTTATAGTATTCCGTGTGAGTGCAACAAACAATACGTGGGTGAGTCATCCAGACCTTTTAGTGTAAGATTGGGCGAACATCAAAATTATATCAGAAAAAATGAAATTCAGAGGTCCAAGATCTGCGAACACGCGTGGGAGAACGGACATAGAATAAACTGGGACTCGGCAAAAATTTTAACAAAAGAGGCAGATAGCAAAAAAAGAAAAATAAAAGAATCCGCGATAATATTATTGAATGAGGATAATTGCGTGTCGAATTGTTCCGTAGATGTCTGTACAACTTGGCTGCCAATGTTAAAAGAAGAACTTCACAAACTTAACATTGTATAGAAACTAAAAAACTGTTAACTATATCAACAGTTCTATGTAAATAGTAAGTATCTATGGATATTGAATATAACAAACATTCTTAGAGCTGTGTATTTGTCATACACAGCAAAAAAGATTTTTCAAAAAAAGCCTTGAGAAAGGAAACAGATTAGATTTCCGAAACGTCGGCGAAATATTTAATTTCAAGTTTTTATACTTATTTGTGTTGTTTATTTATCAAAACCAACCTTTAACTGATCCTTTGACGTAAACGTCACGGGCGTAGAGGTTTTTTTACCAGTAACATACTGGTTAATTGTGATATATTTTGTAGATTCCCCTAGCACCGCTTAGAAAGAAAACATACATGTGGCAGGAAGTCCCAAAGAATTGAAGAAGGAAAAAAAAAAAATAAATAAATTAAAAAAAAAAATAAAACCATTGTTAAAAAAATGTTTTTTTATTTATTTGCTTTTTACTTTTTAGTTTCCCGTCTGCCTCTTTCTTTTTATTGAAACGCCATCATTTCATTCACTCTTGTCTAGCTCTTTCATATTTTTTTTCATTTGATACCCATATCAAAGTGGTTGTAAAGAAACAGGTAATCCGCCATTTTGTGTCGGCCGCCATGTTGGATTTAGAATAACGTTACCCATTATATTCTACTTGTCATACCCTTTCATTTGATACCCATGTCAAGGGGGTTGTAAAAAAAATAGATGATCCACCATTTTGTTCCAGCGGCCATATTGGATCTAGAATGACGTCACAGAGCTTATTGTATTCTACTTGTCATACCCTTTCATTTGATCCCGTGCCGAGGGGGTTGTAAAGAAATAGGTAATCCGCCATTTTGTGTCGGCCGCCATATTGGATTTAGGATGACGTCACATAACCTATTGTATTCTACTTTATATACCCTTTCATTTGGTACCCATGTCAATAAAAAGGTTTTCCGCCATTTTGTGGTGACCGCCATATTAAAACTACCATTGAATATACCATATTGTATTGTCTTCAGAACCAGAGTTGTGTAAAAAATTTCAGCATGACTGGATATCGGGAATTGGTAAAAAATTCGATCACCAGATTTGAACATACACACACACACACAACATTTCGAGTTAAAGAAAACCCTTGAAAACAAGAGATAATTTTACACTGCCATATATGGGATGTTTCTAAATGTCGGTCCTGAGATTTGGAGAAATCAAGTGTGTGAAAACATATCTGATAACACTTCTTAATGAAGCTGTCCCGGAAAAATAGGAAGAAGTAATAGTTTTTATATAAGGGGATTCATTAAACATGAGAAATTTCTAAAAATATACTTCCCCTTCACTCCAATGATCCGATGGATAGGTGTGCTAAATAATTTTTTTTTTATAAAAGTTATTAACGTTTATGTTGCTCCTAGTTTCACGAATTTTGGAGCAAAGAAATATTTTTATTTTATTTTCGTAAAATAAAGAGGGTTAATTTCATTTTTAAGTTAAATCCCCTTAAAGCATCATAAAGTACACATTTCAAGCTTTAAAAATCGCACTTACAGAAATCTAGTAACGCGATTTAAACCAGAGTAATAGGTGGTTAAAGTTAGGTATACATATAAAATTTTACAGCTTTCTCAAAATTTTGAAATTTAGGAAGTGTATATCTTCAATAATAGATTTTTAAGATTGTTTTCACCCAACATATCCTCTTATACATTGCTTCAAGAGTAATATGTGAAAGTTCCAGGTTTTTATCTTAAACATTGTAGAAATGGTAAAGCTTTTACCGATTTCATCGGAAATCTCTTTATGTTCCGATTTCATATATATACTATTTCTACATACATTCACTTTTATATTTGAAAATATAATAATCCAATGGTCACATGTTTCTTCTTTCATTTAAGTTTGTTGAGTTCAATTTCATTAATTAGTTTAAAAGTTATAACAAATTTAGTGTAGCGCGTCCGAGATCGCGCATACTGCGCGCCGTACTTACGTGTCACTGCGTTTCATTTTCGTGCGTTAAACAAAAAGATCTGGAGCCTACATTTTTGATCGTACAAAAAAACTTCATATGCGTTTTTTATGTGAAATTTCCCGTACTTTCAATTGGCGTAAGCAGTTTTTTTCGAACAAATTAAATTTTAAAAGTAATTCGCGAAAAACCGTAATATTACACCTATTTTGTTTAATAACTTTTACAGCGCAGCTTTTTAGGAAGGAAACTTTTTACCATATATTATGGATACAATTTAGAAGAGAATGGAAAAAAGTCCGCCCAGTTACAAAGGATTCCGAAGCCGATTCCTTATTTTACTGCAATATAAATAAAATGTTACAAAAAGATTATTCTGTATTAAAATTAATATATAGTGATCGCCATTATCTCCCACATAAAACCAAAGTTCTCCTTTGTGAAACTCTTGTTTTAGCTATTTTAAATTATGCAGACTGTTTATATAGCTCTTGTATAAATACACTGTATGCAACAGAATTTCAGACCTGTATGACGGATATGTCCCAATTTCTATAAAGAATGTTTAAAAGTGAATTATTTATTATTTGTTTGCTTATAGTAATGAAATTCATATTCTTTATAGGATTTTGCAAACAGTGGAAAGAAAAGCTATCTATGAGAACTAAAGGAAAAAACTATATATAAAAATATTAATGAAATCTTTGCATTCTTTCGATAACCTGACTTCTGGTTATGCTAACAAGTAAAATATTTTTTTATTTGCCATTCTCATTTTAACACTAGCATCCAACCTAGTCCCCTACGGCTAAGCAGGCTAAACTAGTATCCACATGATCCCCTACGATATGTAAATTCAGTTAAAAATGAGAGCAAAGGCCTGAAATTAATTAATTTACGTACCTTGTCTTTAAAATTTTTTCATTCTAATGAATTACATTTTCATAAAATCTCATTCAATTTCTTGGAAATGCTTAGCCTTTGAAACGTTTTTCGTCCTTATTGTGGACTCATCAGAAAAGCCTAAAGCCACTCATAACGATATTCCATGCAAAACTAAGACAATATCCATGAATAAAATAATTATAATTGACATTGACTGATAAAAAACAACAGATCTTCACCTATCTATTAGCTAACTAGTATTGGAGCCTATATACTCTATGCATGTTTAAAAGTGAATTATGTATTATTTGTTTGCTTATAGTAATGAAATTCATATTCTTTATAGGATTTTGCAAACAGTGGAAAGAAAAGCTATCTATGAGAACTAAAGGAAAAAACTATATATAAAATATTAGGTACGTAAATAAATTAATTTCAGGCCTTTGCTCTCATTTTTAACTGAATTTACATATCGTAGGGGATCATGTGGATACTAGTTTAGCCTGCTTAGCCGTAGGGGACTAGGTTGGATGCTAGTGTTAAAATGAGAATGGCAAATAAAAAAATATTTTACTTGTTAGCATAACCAGAAGTGAGGTTATCGAAAGAATGAAAAGATTTCATTAATATTTTTATATATAGTTTTTTCCTTTAGTTCTCATAGATAGCTTTTCTTTCCACTGTTTGCAAAATCCTATAAAGAATATGAATTTCATTCTATAAAGAATGTTCTGATATTGTATTTTATATGTACCAAATTTTAAAAAACATTAATATAAGCTTATCATGGAAAGGATTTTTGTACATTTTTTTTTCTGGGATGGTTACTAAAAATGTTTTTTCGGTTATAACATTTGATTACGTCAATATGGGCATATAAAGGAGTTTAATTAACTAAACACACTGATATATGGCCGGAAATTAAGGATAAACAAGCCGATTTTTCACCTGTCATTTAAATGACGTAATTGGATTCGAATATTGCCCGCAACTGTGATTCGCGTGATGCATAAGCTTTTAATAAGCTCATTTTGTTTCTTGTCGAAATCATGTGTGCGATACGAAATAATCCGAGGTCTTAAGCCAAATACCATAAATTCAATTGATTAAAATGATTCTTATTTACCAAATTTGGTTTAGCAAGAGAACCGAACGTATAATCAGTTGATACATTCTGAGAACAACAGATCAAATGACTTAAATTTAAATTACTGTGCATAAAGCACGCAGCGTTTGTTAAAAACAATTAACACTACATCGACACACACGTATTAACTTAATGGTTGCATTTGAATGATTTGTAAAAAAATCGCAATTTAGGTAAATAAGTTTGATATCAGAAAGGACACTTTGCTTTCTATCAATAATTGATTGTAGGTTCATTTGAATCAATTTTGAAATTGGCAGTTAATGAAGGGCAAACTAGATAATAAGGGATTATCATTACCTAGAAAGAGACATATTTACGTAGAAATATTTATTATTCTTGGTAGTGTTGCCGCGAGACGAGACGAGACGAGATTTTGTCTATTCTCGATCTCGAAGATTTTCAAAAGAAGGTTCTCGATCTCGATATCAGTAAATCTCGAAATTCAAATCTCGATCTCCAGTTCAAGATTCTCATATCTCGAGTTTTAAGTACGTGCATACGACATGTTGTCTATTGCGACGGTGGAAGCATATGTTCCATGCTCTGTATACCAGACCAGTCGGTACACGTTTCTGTTACGAAAAATAAGTATTATCGTTTCGTTGTTGTGACTCGTAGATTCGTGATTTAGTGGAGTAGATCTGGCATTTGAAAAACAACAAAAATTATTGCCTGTCTTATAGAGGACGACTTCCCCCAGTTCCCTGACATTTTCACATCCGAGATCTAGGTGGTGGGGGGGGGGGGGGGAGTGGCTGTTAAACATATGAAAAATCGGTTTTTCTTAGTGTGCGCCCGATTGGGGAGACGGACAAACAATTGTTTCGAATAAAAAAGGAAGGTCTCCCCGAGGCGCGTAAACTGGTTTTTTTTGTTTCTTAATATCGACCAACTAGGGCCGGAGATACGGCCGTTTGAAAGGATTGAGTTTCAGGGTAGGAAATGAGATCGGGCAGGAGGTATGAGGGGTGTTTAAGAGATAATTCATGGAGTTAGGACGGTATTTTTTTAAATTTGTTGCGGGTGGTTATAAGAATAGGTCGAGGCCGCGGGGGGAGCCCTATAGGGCAATGAGGGAAGGAGAGGGAGGGGGGAACGTGCAAAAAGGGGAAACGGCCATATCTCCAGTTCTAATAGGGCGATTTTAAAAAATCAAAATGGGGGGCAAAAGAAAAAATGTTTTTTTTTTCAAACCGATTTTTTTTATTAAGGGAAAATGTCAGACTTACCTTTCTGACCTTCGATTTCCCTACCCCCACAAGGGTACACAAAGAATTTCTCATTTTGTGAAGGAGAGCGGCGAGAGAGTAGAGAGGGTAGAGGACAGGCCTTTTCTCCCGCCGCTGAAGCTGCTGATTGAAAAGAAACAAATTTACAAGCGAAACTCGCGCGCGTAGCGCAAGTTATTGCCCGATCGAATTTATTTATTAAAAAAAAAAGGGAAATTTCTTCTCTTAAAATGAGCCCTGGCAGAAGGGCGTAGGACTTTCCCTTGCCCTTCTGCAGGGCTTAAATTTCAAGTTGTCGCCGTGCCTGTCCTAATGAAGGAATATGAAAAATCATTTTGAAAGGGAATGAAAGTCCCCGTCTCTTGAGGAGCATTTTATCTCCCCCACTTCCCCTTCATAAAAAATCGTTTTGAACAAAAATACATATCTTTTTTTGCCTCCTCATTTTTACATTTTCGGCGAAAATTATTTCCTACCTATCTAACATTAACTAAAATTAACATTATAGCTACCCAAAAAAGGGAGAGACCCGATTTTATTTTTTAAAATCGTCCTATTAGAACCGGAAATATGGCTGTTTTCCCTTTTTGCACGTTCCCCCCTCCCTCTCCTTCCCTAATTGCCATAATTTGGTCATCCGAACTTTCGGGGAAAAACAAGGTGTCTGCGACTAATATGCTTGCTGTTCCTGTTCTGCTCTACTCCTTTGGGGTGGTTAAATGGACAGTGGACGAGCTGCGCCAGTTAGACAGAGGTACCCGCAAGATGATGAATATCCATAGGAGTATTCATCCTAGATCATCCGTTCCTCGTGTGTACTTCCCACGTCAACGGGGGGGCCGAGGACTCTTGAAGTTGGAGTGTATGCATGGCAGAGTAGCACTGAGTATGGCATGCAATGTCCTAAGGAGCTCAGACCCGCTTCTGCAATTAGTGCGAGATCACGAAAATGCAGGGGTGGGTGCAGGATTGTTTAAGGCGGCAAAAAGAGCCGCAGATGAACTTGGTCTCGTATTCGACGACATGCGAGGAGGCCGGCGCGGTGCTGACCGAGAGTCAGTCACTGAACTTCTGCCACCTCGCCTGAAGGCCCAAATAAAAGCTGCCGAACAGGAACATCTGTTTAGGCAGCATGTCGATAAACCCATGCACGGTGTATTCTATAAGAACCTAGAAACACTGGGTTTATCGACAAGGCTGACATTTGCCTTTTTAAGGTCAGCTGGGCTAAAGTCGGAGACCGAGGGATTCATTGTGGCCTGTCAAGATGGTGTAATTAACACGTTGGTCTACCGAAGCCGCGTAATGGGTGTAGAGGTTCCTGATATTAACTGCAGGACCTGCCGTCAGGCACCGGGATCGCTCATGCATTTACTGTCTGCATGCCCAGTATATGCGATTTCGGCCTATATCCATCCCCATAACGCGGCGTTACGGGTGCTGTACTATCATCTACGACACTCGTACGGAGTAGACCAGACACCAGTGCTGCCTTACGTCCCCGGAGACATTGAGTCCGTTGTCGAAAACGAGAGGTGCCGAATTTATTGGAACTTCTCGCTAATCCAAGCCAACAAGCCTGATATAGTCCTCCTCGACCATCAAAACAAGGTGATGTTTGTGATCGAGTTCTCAGAACCTGCTGAGCCAAACATCGCTTTGAAAGAGGAGGAAAAACGGACCAAATACCGTGATCTCCGGTACGAGCTCCAAGTGCTGTACCCGGGCTACTCGGTTAAGATGGTCGTCCTAATAATCGGTGTACTCGGAGGTATGAAGCCCACGCTGCTCTCAGAACTGAAGACAATACCAGCCTGTTAGAAATCAGCCGAATGGCTTGCGGGCCAGGTGCAGAAGGCGGTTATCTTGGGGTCCCTTCGTCTACTTAGGGCACACGATTCAGGAATATACCGTCACTAACCTCACAGGTCGTGGGGAGTGGCCGTAATTATTGCCGGCGCGGCTACCGTGTGGTATCGGTCGGAAAACACGGAAGCCCTGTCCGGTAACGGATTAACCGACAAAAAAAAAAAAGAAAAAAAAACAATAGTTCGCTGGCGCTTCCGCCGTGAGAATGTCGGAGACACGGGAGAACTGTCCAGCATCGCTAACGCGAAAAAAAAAAATTTATTAGTCCATTCGATCATAAAGTATGATATAGGATAAGTCAATAGGGAAAATTAATATATAGATATATAAACATAATAACAAATAGAATGAAAAATAAGAAAATATGTAAGTAAGGATACAATATTTTAAAAACACAAAGACGACAATAAATAAATAATAGTATATAAACAAATAATATAAAGGTAGCCTCACAATATCAAATATAACATAAAATGACATTCAGTTCAAAAATAAGAACAATCCTATTATACTTGGGATTAAAATAGGATCACACTCAAGATTTCCTTAAAAAGTACAACACATAGAATCAAAAATATTACTACACACGGAATAATAAAGAACATTTATACAATACATAATATACATATATCACAGAACATCATTTAAGTAATCATTTAATGAATAGTAATTTTAATTTCACAACATATTTTTACCGTGTGTTTTGTACTTTATTAAATCGAGTTCTTTGAATGAATTTGGTAATTCATTGTACACCTATATTGCCAAATAGTACGGGCCTTTTTATAATCTATGATTTGGACCCTCCAGTATTAATTTATTCCTAGTAGTAGTTATATGAATGGTTATTATCTAGAGTAGGTATATTCTGTAATTGAGTTTTACCATAAATGAGTAACTGTAAAATAAATATACACGGCAGAGTTATTATATGTAATTCTTTAAAAATGTCTCTACAGCACGTTCTTCTGTTTGCCCCTATTATAAAACGTACTGCTCTTTTTTACAACTTGAAAACGCGGACGCTTTCTGGTGATGCACCCCCAAGTCAATAAACCGTAAGAAATCATAGAGTGAAACTGCGCGTGGTAGTAAGTCAATAATACTAATCTACTTACTGTCGCTCGCGGTTGATTAATACAATAACATATTGCGATCTTTTTACTAACGGTATCAATATGAAAGGGTCATGAACCATTCTCTGATAAGTGCAAGCCGAGAAATTTTACGTGTTTGTCTTGTTTAACGGTGCCATCCTTTGTTTTAATTAAGTAGCTATGTTTAAAATTAGTGTTTGAGGGATTAAATCTTATAAAAGAGGATTTTTTAATTATTTAAAATAAGCATATTGTCGTTATACCACTCATGCACCCTTTGTAACATAAAATTCGCTTTCTGAACTGCATTGTCAGTTTTGATATCAGAAATAAGTATGGATGTATCGTCTGCGAATATTATGGATTGTGCAAAATGAGTTATTTACATACATAATGTATAATAAGGGCCCTAAAACTGATCTTTGAGGAACACCATGCGAACTGTCTAGAATATTAGATGAGCAATTGTTTATTTCAATATAGTGTTTTCTACCTTGTAGATAGGATTTGAACCAATCTAACGGTTTACCTCTAATTCCATACAGTTCAAGCTTATTTAATAGTCGTTCATGACATACTAGGTCAAAACCTTTAATACGGTCTAGAAATACACCAACACATTTTTTTTATCATCTAAGTTGTTATAGAGAGCATTCAGAAATTGAGCACATCTTAGATAAGTTGAAACACTAGTATTTTTTGATAATAATATAAGCATTTCCTTTGTTATAATGGAATATTACAAAGTTACCGACATATCCACTAATTTCTCAAGTAGTTTTCTTTACTATTTTGACCTACTTTGTTGCAGCTTTAAAAACCAGGTAAAACATAACTACATCGTACTTGTTTTACTCACCGTGTATAACCGCGCGCTTTAAAACTGCCAATTTTACATCTTAAATATTAATATAAGCCACGGGACACACCCCACAAAAAATGAATTCTACAACATTTACTAAAAGTTAATTTGACTTTCGCCAAGCAAGTGTACACAGTACACACATTCTAAACTTAATTATGTGCATATATAATTAAGAGGTAATGGTATATTTTGCAAACAGAGTCATACGTGTGGAGAAATAAATATCCCCGAATAGGTATTTACTGAGTATTTTAATTTTAATTAAGTCATTATGTACTTCGGTAACGAGTTATAATCCAGTCACATTGCATTAAAAAATGCTGTCTGAATAAAACAATGGCTGCCTAAGAAATGACTATATTATTTGCACTCTAGTATGTGGAAATAATCGGTCAAAGATTTTTAATAATATATTACTTGAGGCAGATGTCAGAGAACAATTTGTTTTTAGTACATACGCCAAAAATGAAGTTTTTGAACTTTTATTAGCTACTCTACTTATTTTTTCATTCTATGCCACTACAATACATACGTGTACCACATTTCAAGTAAATTGTCTCAATTTTATTTTATCGACCCCTTTAATAATGAAGTGGAGGTGGTGGGGGAGTTGAAAAATATTATTAAGAAATTTTCGGCCTGATGAGTACCCGGCAATATTTGGTGTTCCGAAAGGATCAATTCTAGGGACCTTGTTTCTAATCTCTTTATAAATGATATCGTGGAAGTTATTCAAGTTGACTGTTTGTTCTACGCAGATGATCTCAAACTTCTTAGAACTATTAGTTCCATAGCGGTTTGCAATCTATTACAAAAAAGCCTCTTCAATATATCAGATTGGAGTGTTCGAAATAAGTTAGACTTAAATATGTGACATGTATAGGCTCCCGGGAGCGACTTTCGTCTGTCGTGAGAGGGAACGGCTGTTACCGAGCGCTCTCGGAGTTTGAAAGGGATTTGAGGGTGTCGACTAGTCGGAAGCCCAGGGTGCCAATTGGCATCATGTGCTCCGATTTCGTCGGAAGGAAGTGTGAACTGTGTAGCACAGGATTGTATTCGGCCAGAGACGCTTTCTTATCGTCAGAGGCCGGCACGAGCTAGGGTAAGGGTACCGAGCTGGTTGTTTGCTTGGTACCCCCGGGATCGGGTAATTGGATGTTTTTGGTCATTGTCTCCCTGCGGTGTGGCTTGCAGATCGGGCTGAAACAGATAAAGGGTTAGTTATACTTATCCATCCAGGGGCTCCAGATGTCATCTGGTTCACACGAGTACATATCGAGATGTTTGCTCTTCACATTACTTAATGCAACCGATACTTGTTGGCAACGTTCTCTTCACTTCAATGAGTTATGAGTTTACAAGCGTCCACAAGACTGTCGAAAGGCGTTTACGAAAGTAACGGAAGGCGTCCGCAAGGGAAACGTCTCCGACATATAGTTTTATTATTATGCTTATCTTCCTCTAATGTATATCATAAACATTTTATTATTTGCTTTTTGTGTACCCATCCTGCTTCGTAAATGGGTAATACCTGTTGAGCAGTGTATGCTAAATAAATAAATAAGCAAATAAATAAATAAAGCTTACAGTTTCCAAGATATTTGAAAAAAGAATTAAATTGATTTGGGCATATTCAGTGGTATCTATAAGGATTTTTGGCATTTTCTTTGAAATGTCGAAAACATGCTTTATACAAACATTTCGCTGAATGAAATGTTTATTCGTACAATTTTACTCGATTAAAAGTTGACATACATTTACTGACGATTCGATCAAATGAACGCTGCTGATCGGAATGTTGCTCTGGTCGATTTAGAAAAGGGTATGTCTGTCAAGTTCAAGAAAGTGTTATATAATTTGTTGACCTAGGATTCGCTCATTTCAGTTTGTT
This sequence comes from Stenurella melanura, assembly GCA_963583905.1. Classification (NCBI taxonomy): domain Eukaryota; kingdom Metazoa; phylum Arthropoda; class Insecta; order Coleoptera; family Cerambycidae; genus Stenurella; species Stenurella melanura. Next base: position 117,230,727 of record OY757316.1, on the reverse strand, counting down.
TAATTAATTGAGGATGTGTGTTTAAACTAAATTGGCGGTAACCTTGTGAACAGGGTACTGTTATCTTTTGGACAGAAAGTGCTTTCACATACAAATTTCTAAATATATAGGCTACTTACTTTACACCGTCTTGGTTAAGTATAATTAAAGTTACGTAAAACTTGAGACTAGTCCTGCCCAATTAGATGAATTTACCGACGCATGATTCTTCTAAGGCTTGGTGTTCATCCAGCCCTTTAAAAAGTTCTATGTGTTTCTCCTAATTAACATAAAATGACTTCTCTTTGCAGTTTAATTATTTCTACATCTGCGTAATAAAGTGGAAGTATAATATATCGGGAAGTAAATCATATTTTGAGCCTATACCGGTGAAGGGTTGGGGGTAAATAGGGGCAAATAAATAAAACAAGCTAGTGAGAGTGCAGAAACTTAATCTAATTTTTTTTATGACATCTGCTACCCCCACCACCATCCTCTATTTTAAAGGGGTTAACACAACAAAAACCGCTGCCTAAGGAATCACTACTTCCACATCCTGATTTCCCCTCCAAGTCTCTTTAAAGGTAAACATCTTCAACATATTTGCACTCTACTATGTGGAAATAATTGGTTATAGAATTTTAATATCTGAGGTAGACGTCATAAAAAAATTTGAGGCGTTAGCTTCTAGCATATACGCCGAAAATAAAAAGTTTGTGGACTGTTATTAGCTTGCTTTACTTATTTTCCCCTATTTACCTCTCCCACCCCTTCAACTGAATCATCCCAATCAGACATCATTACACAATACATATGTGTACCAAATTTCAAGTGAATATCTCAACCTTATTTTATCAACCCCCTTCATAATGGAGTGGAGATGGTGGGGGGTTCAAAATATTATAAAAAAGTCCGAGGCCTTGGCTTCTAGTATATATACCAAATCCCAAGTTTCTGTACTCTTACCAGCTTTATTTATTTTCTCCTATTTACCCCATCAACGTCATTTAAAATATAATCTACTTCCAAATGTCGTCATAATACATACGTGTACCAAATTTCAAATGAATATCTCAATTATATTTCCTCCGGCCTATTAAAAATGTAGTGGAGGCGGTGGAGGGGTTGAAAAGTATTATAAAAAAAATCTGTGGCCTCGGCTTCTAGTAGATACACCAAGTCCTAAGCATATGTACTCTTACCAGCTTGCTTTACTTATTTTCCCCTGTTTACAGGCGTGCGGGAAAAAAGTCAGTTGGGTTTAGAGTGCTGAAATCGAAAGTCCACCGGCTACTGCGTGGCCAAACTCCTTCCCCAAAATGGTCCGACCCCCGCACGCCGGTACCGTTATTCATTTTCGTTGACTTGACACTTTTGCCCTGGCGACAATGTAGTGCGGTGAACCTGCTTCCCGCGAACTCAGCTTTTTTGATACAAAGTAAATGCAATGATATCCATTACTAGAAACCGATGTAACGGGTGGTCAGAATAAATTTCAAGTACTGCGTGACAATAATACTCACAGTTTTTTTTATTAAGTCGATTAATTACTTCCACATCCATGTAGTGGATTGATATGAAAATATTACCGGTTTTAGAAATGTGCCGATTGAATGCAATATACTCTTCGTTTTGTATTTGCGAAAAGTATAATTAAGGAATACGAAGTTAACCTAAAACAGAACGATGTTAAAGTAACAATTTAATAGTATTTATGAAATTAACCAATACGTTGTAGACTTGCATATTTTTAAGGGACAATAAATGAATAGCATTAGTTGGTAGAGGAACTTGGATGTCAACTAAGTTATTTAATATTGCATTGGTAGTAATTTGGAGATTCTGACCAAAGAAAATATTATCGCCCGTAGTACCACACATGCACTACAGATAACTGAATCAAGTACACCAATTCTATTTAGGTGTTTTGGAAACCAAGCGTGATCGAACCTTATTCTGCAAACTGAGATGATAAATTTTCTACGAGCGTTAATGCCGTTAACCGTTTCACTACTAAAGGTACTTTAACGTATCCCTAAATTACCACACCCTTGATTACCAAACCCGGAATTGTTTAAGTTAAATGCCTTATTACCAGAGCCCGGCGCAAAAGTAGTTATGCCAGAGACGGTCTCCACACACAGATAAATATAATGTTTTGTATGATTCACATAAGCAAATAAATACATTATTTATAGGAAACAACTACCTACTATTATTTATTTGGTATAGTTGAGCAAGTAGATGTAAGAGATGTTTACTGAAACTGGTGGATAAAAAAACGACTTCGGCCGCACATTGTATATACCTGCAGCGTCGCGCGTCGGTCTAATTGTCTAATCGAAAACAAAAAACTCGGCACTTTAAACGGCATACACCACTTCAACTTTTTATATCAGTTAAGGAAATGTAAACATCTCCCATATGTTTCTTCCCAACTGTATTAAACAATTTTCAATTTAAAACATAATTTTACTATTACTGAATTTTTGTTTAATTTGGCCCTCGGCCCTTTTTGTATATTGTACTGTTACTGATTTTTTTTTTTTTTTTAATTTGGCCCTCGGCCCTTTTTGTAGGTATATTATGCTGTTACTGAATTTTTGTTTTATTTCGCCCTCGGCAATTTTTATAGATTATACTGTTTAACTTACTATCATAGAATGATTACAGTGTAATGGTGAAACCCTCGGCCTCCTTATTGAATCCTTTGTTTCGTTAGGCCCTCGGCCTGAAGTAATATATTTAAATATATTATTTGTGTATCCTAAGGTAATGTACTGAAAGCGGAAATGAAGAAATAAATTAACTTACTAGAAGCTGAAACCGGCAGGGCCTTCCAAATTTTTTCTTTTAATTCCTTCAATTATCTGAAGATTTTATCAAATTTAGGTTGTTTTTTTTTTTGTGTTGTTTGTTTGTCCCACAGGATGGTAAACTTCTTTTTGGCATAGTTAAATTTTACTGCACTACTCCACTTCCACTGCACTAATTATAATCACTTGTTTTGGAACACAAATTTTAAGACGCGCTTCGATAGATACGAAAAACAGAATGAGCACTCAGCCGAAGGGATAGCATCGGGGCGATAAAAAATGTTTATCTTTCAAAGCGTATCGATAGGTAGGAAGAGTACGAAACTACAACGTAATCATATCGGAAGACAGGCGAAGGAAAATTTAAAAAGATATAAGGAGAATTTTCGACACCACAAACTCACCGCCACGCTTGTCACTCTCTTTCTGCTTTTTTACGACGGCAAATAGGATACGGTAAACAATAATAATAGTAAAATAAACAGCAGATTGCGTTTTATATTTTGCAGAAGACTTCAAACATACAGAAAGCATTTAAAATAAAAAAGGTCCAACAATTATTTTAATTTATTACACAATGACCAATGACATGTGAGATTGTTTCATATGCACATACGCATTATGGAGTCAACACTACAGACTAAGACTTGTCAGTACATTTGATAGAAGTAAATGTGTCGTAATTTGTTATGGCGTCGAGTGGCTTTCCATTAAATGAAATAGTACTTTCGTAGATTAAAGATTTTCTGGAACTGCTGTTTAATGGTGTAGAACTTTTATGTGCCAGCTGTGAAAAAACACTTTCGTGGACATGCAAATCGAACATTTTAAAACAAGTTTCATCTGAATGTTATAAAAACTAAAATTTAGCATATTTACATGGATGTTTCTCACGGATCCCTCTAGCTATACGCAACGTTCAACGTAAGCCGAAAACAGATCAGTATACAGTAATTGATGCAATAAACATTACAGGTATTTGATCTACGTCAATATATGTTTAGAGTCTCAGGGGATATTGCTGAGTGAAATACAAATTGCATACATAACAGTGTTAAGAAACAACCCCGGTTTTTAAACATTTTTGTGTGTGGCAAAGAAGTAGACTGTTCAATGCCGGACATAAATCTGCCATCCATAAGAAACTACTTATTTTAAATATGCGCCTATTACATCGGTAGACGTTGAACGGTTGAACGATCCTTTTTCACAACACAAGTGGGATATTCAGTGACAGGCACCGGAGTTTTATTTCGGACGATTTAGAACAAGTGCAAATAATATATTTTTATTATTCTAATAAGGTATAGTTACTAGGCGTTTATGTTTGTGCATCCAACAATAAGTGCATCAAAGTAGGTATGATTTATAACCGTTTCGGGGCCATTTACCTTTAAATATTACGGAATTCACTAGATATAATCATAAGGTAAAATATTGTATTATTGCGCATGAAAATGTTTATATAGTTCATATTGCGCAAAGCCGACTCTGGCTTTTACGTCATAACTACCTCTGAGCCGGGCTCTGCTTATTACCTGTCACAAGGACACAACTTATGTGTGCTGGCTCGTAGGGTTATCAAATTGATAACAAAATTGTCATAAGAAGTTGACCAATATTTATTATTAAATGCTTTGTATCTGGATGAATTTATAGCGCCCAATAGGCATACTTTAAAATTCTTATATAAGTTAGCTAAGGCACTTTCTTTAGCAAGGTTGACCACACGTTCATTATGAGGGATTTCTATGGGCTTTAACCCAAACAAAATTAACAGGGAAATTATTCTTACTTGACTAACATAGAAGCAGATTTATATGCATTTTTGTGAATGTAATTAAATGCCCCCCTTTTGATGCTTACATGAACCCTTAAAGAGTTTGTACATATTACTACAAAATATTGTTTGCCTGACTTGATTTATTTTAATATATTCTAGAGCTTTAAGAATCGCTATGGCTTCTCTAACAAATACAGATGTATTTTCTGACAATTTCGTGTTGTGTTCTTTGTTGGATGGAATGTAGACAGTCTATCCTACGTTTTCTGGAATTTTCAACGCATCCGTATAAATTTGTAGATAACTTGAGAATCTTGATACCAGATCCTTTAATACATTCTAAATCCTAAATGTTTGTGTAAGTGAAACATAGTTTAATTGACCCAAGCAATTTGATTCTTCAAAAGGCAAATTGCAATTTTTATTTTTATTTATTTTTTTATTTTAATGCCTTGTTTTTATTAACGTCCTGGCGGAGTTCAGCTATTGCTGCTCTACCACTCAACCAGGACACGTACACATAGACATCAGCACAACAACCATTCCCTGCGATATTGCCATCTACCGCAGCTGAGACTCGAACTCAGGAGAGATAACAGCGACTAGACATGTTGTGCCACCCAACAGCGGTCTAGATCACTGCTACCGTCTCGGTAACACATGAAAAAACGCCACCAACATCCATACCCTGGCCAGGATTCGAACCCGGGACTCCGTGATCGCAAGCCAAACACCTTCAGCATTGCGCCACCGAGCTTATTCGGTTCAGAGCACGCGAACGCGCCGCAATTGCCTTTAAAAATAAATTGTTTTCCGGATACCTTAAAAATTGTTATAAGTGTCTTCGCATCACTGTGATCTTGCACAGTCCCCTAATTGTATGGTTCAAGAAGGAATCTGGCCCCAGGAGCTCCGAGAAGAAGCTAGATCGATCAGCAGGAGTCGACAAGAAAGCAAAGATCCTGTAAGTGATTACACCTTAATACAGTCTACTTTTCTTATACCATGATTCGGCTATCGAAGCCGTAACATTGGTTTGCGATAGCATATTGTTAAATAAATTTAATTATACTTACTTCGGTTACAAGTAACGCACCCCAAGACGGATCTAATACACCAGCTATCTCTGTAAATAAACAACATTAAATCAAGTAAATTGTCTCCAGTTAGATACGGTCTTATAGAATAAATAAAAATAGTTATTCAAACAAATTAAACGCTCAATTCATTCGGCCTTAGGCGACACGTCGTTAAAAGCGATGCATTTTTAATTAGTTTTTTATAGTAAACAAATAAAACAAGACTTAGAGATAAATATGAGGTGAATTCCTTGCTAATTAGTAATAGGTGGGAAATATTTGGAATACTTATGTGATATATTATACTGGTATATGTACCCTCCTTATTAACACAATCAATGCAAATAATTTTGAGGAATTTTTGAATAATGACTCGCGTGGTCATGTATGTCAACCTTAATGAAGTAATAGGCCAGTAGGTGAAGATTTATAATTGACAATAAATTATAAAAAATTATATGCGATTAGATATCATATTTTTAACGCGTTTTTATTAGCTTGAACTGTAACTTTCCATATAAGAAACCTTTGCGATTTAATTTCATCGACATCCACACACTGATAGACTTTAATATGAGAACAACAAAAATGAAAAGGACACAAGGGGAAAAAGTACATTTATTTAATGTCCCATGACAACTTTTTTAAGACCATATAAGCTAGTGCCAAACAGATGGTATTCAGTGAAATTGTCGTTAAAGTTGGCCTCCATTCTATCGCAAAAGCTTGTTGTTCATAGGTAGTCCCATGAGGTCTGATGGAAAATAGTCTCTTGTGGCGGGGGTTGCAAGGGGCAGCATGAAATAGTTATTTTTCGCTGATTGACAGCAAAGTAATAACTTTGCTAACTAATGTCAATCAGCAAAGTGTCACTTTCCTGCCTAGGCAGGGAAAGTGATTGGTCATCAGTACAAGTAAATATTTGACACTTTTAGGTAACATTTATTAAGAAACAGTAATTAACTGACATTTCCAACAGACATTTAGTTATTAACATTTACAGTAAAATGAGTACAATTTTGTATGAGGATCCTTCCTTTCTCAACCTCTCCTACCTTTCTACTAACATTTGGTTTGATTTGCGTCAGTATTAGTTACTACATTTTTTAAATTTTTTTCGCAAATACTAGTTTTGCTTGCTCGTTTCAAAGGATAAGCATTTCCAAGAAACAAAATGATAGATTTCATGAAAATGTAATGCATCAGAATGAAACATTTTTAAGACAAGGTAGATAAATAAATTCATTTTAGGCGTTTGTTCTCATTTTTAATTGAATCTTCATGTTCGTAGGGGGTTATTTAGATACTAGTTTAATCTGCATGGCCGTAGGGGACTGTTTGGATGCTAATGTTAGAATGAGAATTGTCAATTAAGAAATTAGACAAATTCATTTTAGGATTTGAATTTGCTAGCAAATCAGAATTCAGGTTATCGAAAGAATGCAAAGATTTCATGAATAATTTACACATACTTTTTCTTTTAGTTAGAGATAGTTATTTTTCTGCTGTTTGCAAAATCCTATAAAGAATGTGTTTCAATATAGATATAAGCAAACAAATAATAATTCATTTTAAACATGCATAGAGTATAAAGGCTCCAATACTAGTTAGCTAATAGACTGTGAGGTTGTTTTTATTAGTCAATGTCAAATATAATTATTTCACACTTATTCATAGAAATTGTCTTGGTTTTGCATGAAACATCTTTAGGAGTGGCTTTATGTCTTTCTGATGAGCTCCAGAATAAGGGCGAAAAACGTTTTAAAGGCTAAGCATTTCCAAGAAACAGAATGATAGATTTCATGAAAATGTAATCCATTAGAATGAAAAATATTTAAGACTAGGTAGATAAATAAATTCATTTTAGGCCTTTGTTCTCATTTATAACTGAATCTTCATGATCCTAGGGGGTTATGTAGATACTAGTTTAATCTGCATGGCCGTAGGGGACTGTGTGGATGCTAGTGTTAGAATGAGAATTGTCAAATAAGAAATTAGACAAAATAATTTACACATACTTTTTCTTTTAGTTAGAGATAGTTATTTTTTCTGCTGTTTGCAAAATCCTATAAAGAATATGTTTCAACACAATTTTAAGCAAACAAAAATAATTCATTTTAAAATAATTCTAGATCGTCTGCATACATAAGAACCTTGCAGGTTGAAAATACATTAATTACATCATAAATAAAAAGCAAAAAAGTACTGGACCAATGAAGGAGCCTTGAGGGACGCCTGATGTAACACTTATTATGTTAGACACTTTATCACAGATTTCAATACGCTGTTGTCTAGCTTGTAGGTAGGATACATATCGAAACTCAAAAATTCAAAATGGCGGCATCAGTATGGCGGATAAGGTTTAACTTTTATCGTCTGACTTCACTGAAAATCGGTGTCTGAGGGTTATTGATGATGCAGATTATAAATATTTAGTCAAAATTTAACAATTCAAAATGGCGGCGTCAATATGGCCGATAAGATGTTTTAATCTATGGTCTGATTCATCTGAAAATTGTTCATAGAACAGGAAAAATGTATTTTTTTTTGACATCGTGTAATGGCGAAATGCAAACGCATCAACAATTAGTTCTAGAAAAAAACTAAACTAAACTGCTGATGGGTGAGTCGTAAATTATACTAAATTTTGAGCCAATTTAACCATAAAGAATGTCTGGGGTCTATTAAAACAAAAGTGATTGTATGGTAATTTTCCTGACTAGTATGTAGTATGGCTGCACAAACTTGATAAAAGCTGACACAGGACTGTACTATTAGAAATACACCAGATAATGAATTCCGGTTTTGTCCATTAAGTTAGAATTATCGCTTATAAAATCAAATTTAACTTTGATAACAAAAAACATGAAACATACTGGATTTTTTATATTAAAGCTACTCATTTTTCATCACAACAAATTCGTTTCGTTTTATACTTCTGCTGGACTATAATCCAAAAATAGAAAATAATATTATTATCTATTTAAAGGCAGAGCAGTTAGTGCTAAAATGTCATGTACGTGGTCGTAGGAATTATAATTTTTGGGATATTTACTCGCTGTATTATCATCTTCATTGCAAATACTTTTACGCATCTTTAACAACAATGAGTCTCGTGAGCCGTGATCAAATTTTCCGTCATGTTGACGTAAATAGAAATTGTTTTGTTTTCATTTAAAGCCAGACCAAGTAGGAGTATGTTATGCTTTAACATTTTATAGAAGAAATTAAAAAAATCGCCAAGATCACGACCTTCAGCTTTTCTGAAACATTTGAACAATCGAGAAATGTTACCACATTAATCACTTGCATTTTGAAAAATGTCTTTAAATTGAGTTGTTCTATGTTTATCGTTTTTTATTATTTTTGTAAACCATAACTCCAATCAGATTATGATTAGTAGGTATATAGAAGTAAACCGATACTATAAAGAAGCTTAAATATATAAATACATAAAAGTGTGTTTGTAATCGTGATAAAATTATTGCGACAAACATATAATCAATTTAACTGCTTAATATCAACATGATACTCTTTTTTTCTTTTTCCTTTTTCAATTCTTTGGGACTTCCTGCCACATGCATGTTTTCTTTTTAAGCGGTGCTAGGGGAATCTACAAAATATATCACAATTAACCAGTATGTTACTGGTAAATAACCTCTACGCCTGTGACGTTTACGTCAAAGGATCAGTTAGAGGCTGGTTTTTTTAAATAAACAACACAAATAAGTATAAAGACATGAAATTAAATATTTCGCCGACGTTTCGGAAATCTAATCTGTTTCCTTTTTCAAGGCTTTTTTGAAAAATCATACTGGTTAATTGTGATATATTTTGTAGATTCCCCTAGCACCGCTTAAAAAGAAAACATACATGTGGCAGGAAGTCCCAAAGAATTGAAGAAGGAAAAAGAAAATTAAGATAATGCTACAAATAACATTTAGACAACATTATGATACTCTTTTGTTTATTTACTTATTAAGTCCAAAATGGCGGATAGGGGATTGGGCCATTCTCCAGAAAAAATGAGAATGAATATTTTGACTTTGAAAATCTGTACTTTTCGACATCGTTGATTATGAATCCGAGGTCTAATTTGCTAAATTCAAAATGGAGTACTGGAAGTACAATCAATTTGCAGGAAAAACTCATGCTTTTTTCGTTTTTGGGCTAAATGTGGGAACTCGGGGCTTTCGTGGTCACTGATAATGAATACGACGTCCAATTAGGAGAAATTCAAAGTGTCGGACCAGAAACAGAATCAATTTCTCGGGAAAAACTCGTTTTTTCTTTCTTGGGGGGTTCTCGTGGTCGCTGATAATGAATATGATGTCCAATTAGGGCAAATCCAAAATGGCGGGCCTGAAGTAGAGCAATTTCCTCGGCAAAGACACGTTTTTCTTCTATTTTGTGATTTTGCAAAAAATGTTTATACAATTACTCGAAATGATAAGTTGAAAAAATATTAATATTTCTCTGCCAGAATCATTCTTTCTTGATAAATGGTGTTTCTGAATTAATAGGAAAAAGTTAATCATGGAACCGTGGAACCCTCAAGTTCCCACTTTCTTCCCAAAAAAAGAAAAAAATACGAGGTTTTCCTGAGGCTTTGGCTCTACTTCTGGTCCACCATTTTGAACTTTCCCTATTTGGACATCCGATTCGATATCAGCGACCACGGAAACCCCGAAAAAAGTAGGAGTCTTTCCTGAGAAGTTGACTCTATTTCCGGCCCGCCATTTTGAATTTCCCCTAATTGAACCTCGGAGACGTGATTAGCGAGCTCAAAAACACCCGAGTACTTATTTTCAGCCTAAAGACGAAAAAAAAGAGTTTTTCCTGAGAAATTGACTCTACTTCCAGTCCGCCAAAAATATCCATTCCCATTTGTTCTGATTTCCGGTCCATCATTTTGAATTTACCAAATTGGTGCTCAGCGACCTCGAGAACCCCTGAGTAGAGATTTCCAGAACGAAATTTTCATTTTTAAAGTTTTCTTTTCAAAAGCTTAATTTTTTTGGCTTATAAACGCCATAACTCCCTCATTTTGTCCGTTCGCAAAGATGTTAGTGATGACGAATGATCCTGAAGGTTCAAGGAACACAACGCAGAATGAATGTTTAAAATCGATGCTGCTTCCCCAGTTTTACACAATTTCCGGCTTATTTACTGGGGTATGTATTTTCTTGATATGTTACACATACAGCGTGAACCTAAAGAAACACAAAATTCATATCTTTCGTATGTGTCATTTTTCAAAAAAACCTCGAACAGGTCGATTTTAGTTTTGTAAATGCTACACTTTGTCACTATACCAAAATTTATGACGTCATTGGTTTTTGAGTTATGACGCCAACATAATTTTTTTTAAATTTAAATAGATATTTTTGTTTACTATTTTTGGTGGTATATTCCTTTAGCTTTCTGGTGATACAAAAAAAATGATAATACCTAAGCCATTCTTTTGGAAAAAAACATTTTTATTGATTGACCTTACATAAGTAATTGTGAGAAAAAAATATCTCCATTGCTCAAATTGCGACCCTCCAACCATTTGGCATTGACCAAGACGGGTGTAGACACTTTGCACGCTGTTCTGAATCAATTCATGGGCAATTCGTCTCATCTCCAAGCCAATTCTGTCTTTCAATTCTTCTATGGTAGCCGGTCTGTTAAAATACACCCTTGACTTTAAGTAACCCCAAAGAAAAAAGTCTAAAGGGGTTAAATTCGGTGAACGCGAGGGCCACTCAATCGGATAGGGTTATATCCGTATTCCTGAACTACGAGCAATATAAAAATTACTTTTTAAAAACTAGGAATATATTACAAACCAAGAAAGGAAACAGTATCTTGTAGCAGTTGGGGTACTATGCCCTAATACAAAGATATAAATATAGGTCAGCATATCACTTTATGCAATAAAATAATAAGCATTTCCCAAACGTGAATTCAGGGTGTACTTTGTTTCCAGATGCCGTGATCTCTTCGTTATCTCTTCTATCATATCTCACTTCCTGCAGAATATTCCTGCTACGTTTAACTTTACTTCATTTTGGTACGTCCATTCGTCCGCAATTGGATCACTGACTTGCCACCGGCCGGCCAAAATGATTAATAGCGGAGTTGGAAAATTTACCCAATGTACAACCCAATTTCTCAGTAATTAAATCCAATGATTCAGTCAATACCATTATCAAGGTACAATTAAATGCAGGAAGGTGATATTTCTTTTTTGTAAAATAATAATAATAAAAATATCTTTGTAGGCGAAGCTCAATTACAAAGAGACACGATTTACATGAGAGACTAAATAAATGGTACAATCATCATAAGAGAATAACAAACAACGATTTACAAGGAATGAACAAAAAGAGAAAGACACAAATATATAATACCTTACAAAACATACAATCACATACAGTGAACACAGTAGGTATCGCTCAACAGTTGCAATAACAATTAGGTGTATACTAAGTAACAAGGTATAGATATAAATACAAAAAAATAAGTAACAGACCGGTTTAAATGCGGTTTAAATTTCGTTAGGAATGATGGTTTTAACATATTTTAAAAAATTGGAAGGGCTAAGGGCAAATAAATCGAATCTCGAGTGGGCAATATTACCTAATACGCATAATCTTACTAAAGTGCTGGACAGGTACATATTCGTTTTAAACTGTGGAATATAAGAAAGGTCAAAATTTCTACCTATTCGGTTTGGTACATTAAATGGCAATTTTGAAAGAAACTCGGAGTTGTCAGAAAGGTGATTTAGTAGTTTATAGATATAGATTAATGAGGCATGAACACGCCTCCGCTCAAGAAATTCATAGTCATATCTAAGCAACAGTTCATTGTAGTGAGCAAAATGATCATACAAATTCGCTTTTTTATATAGAAGATACTTAAGAAATTTTTTTGAGTGCTTTCTACAAGATCAATAGAATTGCTATAAAACGGTGACCAAATGATTTGATAATAATCAAGGTTAGACCTAACAATGCTGTTATATAATACTTTGATACACTCTATGTTAGTAAAGTCTTTAGTACTTCTAACAAAGAAACCCAGCTTTTTTAGACTTGAATTACTTATTTGCCTTATATGACTATTAAAAGATAGTGTTTTGTCAAAAAGAGCACCAAGATCTTTAAACAGGGCGAAGTTCAGTATTATCAATAGTACAAGGGAAATCGATGGTTTGATTTTTGTTAGAAAACGCCATCGCTACACACTTTTTAATGTTCAGATCAACTTTGAAGTCATTGCACCACGTACAGATATTGCCTAGATCCTGTTGCAATAGGATACAGTCGTTAGTATTATCGATTCTGCGGTATAGCTTGCAGTCATCTGCAAACCGAAGGCAAGTTGAGTGACACAATACATCAGCCAAGTCATTAATAAATATCATAAGACCCAAATTTCTTCCTTGAGGTACGCCGGAACTGATTTCAAAGTTTGATGACTGGTAGCCATTTAGATTGATATAAACTTGTCTTTTATAGAGATCAGAGCATAGCAGACATATGATATCAGAGTTTATGTCATATTTTTTTAATTTAAAAATGAGAGTCTGATGGTCCAGCCTGTCGAAGGCTTTAGCTATATCTGTGTAAATAACATGTATATTATCTTCAATGGCGATTTTAGCATCCTGGACAAGATTTAATAAGTTAGTATTAGTAGATTTTGCAGGTAAGAAACCATGTTGAGAAACGGAGATTACTGGTTTTACTGAGCTGTAGATAATTTCGTAGATAGTCGTCTCAAATAACTTGGAGAATGCACATAGAATCACGATTGGCCTGTAACTTGTTATAATTTTTTTATCAGCTGATTTGTGTATTGGTAGCAGTCGCCCCACCTTCCATTTAGAAGGATAATAGGCATTTTTTAGGGCCAAATTCAATATAATACATAACGGTTCTAACATGAGTTCGGCACACGCCTTTACCAGATATGCCGGTAAGCCATCAGGCCCTGCGGCCCTTTCAGGTTTTAACGTAAAATTGAGATATTTGCTTGAAAGTAAGTACACGTATGTATTGTAATGACATCTGATTGAGATGATTCCGTTGAAGGAGTGGGAGGTTGTGAATAGGAGCAAGTAAGTAGAGCAAACTAATAAGAGTCTAGAAACTTCATTTTTAACGTATATGGTAGAAACCAAAGCCTCAAATTTTTCTATGACATCTGCCCCAAATATTATTCTATGACAAATAATTTCCACTTACTAGACTGCAATTATGGTTAAGATGTTTCCTTTAAAGAGATTTGGATGAAAAATCTTGATGTGGAAGTAGTGATTCCTTAGGCAGCGGTTTTTGAGTCCTGTTTTTATAATTTTTGGTTTCTATGACACAATAAGAGCTAATTTCAAATTACTAATTCAAGAGTTTAAAAAATAGCTATACACTCGAATAATATTTTTGACTGGCATCTTGTCAATCATATTGGAAGTATCTGGAGGTTATAAAACTAACAGTATAATTTTTGTAATAAATATATTTTTTACCATAATCCTAAGATACTACTGATAGACTCTAACTATGTTTGTAATATTACTCTCAAAATAGATTAATATGCGTGTTTATATTATTAAACAATAAAATCAATTGTCGTTTATTAATAATTTTTATGGCTATAGGTAATACCTAAAGCTGCCTATAAAATCTGACTAAAATATTTTAGTAACATAATAATCATAAAAGAGGTTATTTTTATAAATTAAATACAGAGATTCATAAAAACATTATATAAAACAATACAAAATTTTTGACAAATATTATTGAAATTTAGCAATAATCGAAGAACCGGGCAAAACTGGATAAAAGAAATATAAGAATTGTATATTGGAATATTTGGAATTAGGAATTAGTTTACACTGAAATCCATCGACACAAAAAGGCATTTGTCAAAATATATCAGTCCTACAACGTTGAAACCACAATATTTATTTTATTTAAATACAATAATACATTACATTAAGCAGTATGTCAAGAAATAATTTACCAAGTAAAGGCATCCTGTTTTTAGATAGTTATTCCACTGGGGTGCCACACGGCACTATTACAAGTCCTCTTATACTTTGTATTTACCTACAATACGAGCAGTTATACACTGTTATATAAGCAAAAGACCAGCATTCTGTGATATTCCTTTAAGAAATCTGAATTCTAATGTTTTTCCTCTTTAAAGCATCAGTTATAAATTCTAAAATTTTAAACTGATTTATTTCATCAATCAAATTTATAAGCGTAAAAATGCAAACAAAATAGAAGTTTGAGATATCATATTGAACTTCATAATTATCAGCAAACAACACAGAAAATCAGATAGATTTATTTAGATATTGTACTATGTGCTTTCACAATACTACCCCGCAATATCGGGGGTGCACGTTTAATTTTATTCTTTATTTTTTTAAAATTTATTCATTGTGAAACCGCCATTTTGAATTCTTGATATTAAATATTTATAAGATGTGACTTCGAAAATCCCCAGATAACGATTTTAATACGAATCAGGATATAAATCACAAAATTTATCCGCCATTTTGACGCAGCTATTTCGAATTGTTAAATTTGGACCAGATTATTGTAGTCTGCAGCCTCGATGAATCTCAGATACCGATATCAGTAGAATCAGACGATATATGATAAAACCTATCTTAATGTTAACGCCGCTATTTTACATTCTTCAATTTTGATCATATATCTGTAATCTGCAACAATAGAATCGGATATTAAATGACAATAGACTGTCCGCCATCTTGGATTTTTCTATATAAAAAAAAATTAAGTTGCTTTGTCATATGATCCATATTCAGCTTGTCAAGACTAGCTTGGCCTGTGAACATCGGATTGCCTAAGAAATTGTGCATATTAATTAATCCCTGCCTAGAATTCAATTTCAGGTACAAAAACTTGTATCTCAAATTGTACTTTCGAATAAATCAGTATATTTGTCGAATACTGACCCTTTCTTTCCCCTTTATGCGCATTTCACGGGTCAAGCTAGTTTTCGCAAGCTGTACACATGCCAAATTTCAAGTCAATATGATAACTGGAAGTTGGTGAAAAGTAAGATTTGCTTGCAATGTTACAGGTTACCAAGGCTCAAACACGAGACTTAGTCAAGTGTAACATATAGTTACTAAGTAGGTTTTATTTGATTTAAGAACACATACACATTTATGTAAAATAGAAGTTTAATATTATGAAAAATTATATAATAATGCTTATTTTGAAAGTCAAGAGTAAACAAAAAATATAAGAATCAATTTAAAAAAATATGTTGGTCAAAGTTACCACATCTAGTTCATTATTAATAATTATGTAAGTATTAGCTAAACAAAACCGCGAAAACAATTCCAGTGCTCCATAAGTAGACTAAAATATTTGCTGGTCATTTTGTTGGGAAATTTCAAATGCAATAATTTTACTACAAAACTTAATATTAAACAATTTTTTAGTAACATGTCTTTAGAGAAAATTAAAATGTGTTTGCAGCTAAAAACGAGATAATTTTTGTTTCTGATCGATTTCACTTTTTGACCAGTGACTTTAATTTATAAAAGTGTTGTTGCTATTAGCACGCCGATTTTATTTGTAAAAATACTAAAGGATTGGCAGTACAATGGGAAAAATACTCTTGATGTAATTCACTCGCCGCTAAATTTATTATTGCAAAATAGCCGCAAAATTCATAATTTTTATAAGCTTTTTTCTTTATAAGTTCCGTTCTGATCGTCCGATTTGAACTTTTCAAAGATCATTTTTACTCGGGAATATATGTACTTTTAAATGAAATAATAAAGATTATTTTTACATTGCAAAAACTGGAGAATTTTTGCAAATTTTGAGTTCCCTATTCAAAGTTGCATAACTATAAGAATTAGTCAATCAGATTGGTCTTTTTTGCATACACTTCAATGCAGTGTCGGCAACCGGGCAAATGCCCGGTAGGCCCCTCTAAAGACTCAAGATGTGGTCCCCTTATATGAAATCAAAATATGAACTTCACTTTAATGTCGAAACTCGAAAGGCGTGACAATACTCGAAAATAGATTTAAACAATCTGTTTCGTCGAAAATAACACTAAACATAAACTGTTTAGTAATATTTTCGACCTGCCTGAACAAGCGAAGCGACAACGCACAGTGTGAAACCAACGAGTGGTCATCTTCAAAATTCTAGCCCTCGCTCAGTTATTGATCCAAATTGGATGAAATTAGATGCAAAATATTTGAGAAAGCTGGTACTTTATGAGGTAACTGCCGGTTTCACAATTAAGGTATTATATGCTAGCTGACAGCTGCCAAAACCCCGCGAAAATTAAAAAAAAATTTAAATGAATGTTTTTTGAGTCGCTGATTACGAATTCAATATTTATTTAGGCTAAAAGTGATCCAAGTGTGGTAATTTTGGTCTAAAGTGGTCCAACTTTAAGATACTGGCCATTTAAAAAAAAGAAAAAAAAAATCAATTTTTTCTCAGGATTTTGGCAGCTGTCAATTGGCATATAAAACCTTAATTGTAAAATCAGCAGTTACCCCATAAGTACCAGCTTTCTCGAACATTTGGCGCCCAACTTCATCCAATTTGATCAAAATTTGAGTGTGGGCTAGAATTGAGAGTCCCGGCTCGCGGTATAAACATTAAATACCTGTGCTTGCTCTAATGTTTAATAGGCCAGGAAAATGAAGGGAAAACAGATAGAATTTTTAGATAAATTAGTAGCTGCAATGTTTTTGCAGAATGGCCTTGGGAGACGTAATGAGAGGCTTCCTATATCGTGAGTCAGATAATTTCATTGGCATCATCGTTTTGTATCAGCAATTAGAGCGGAGAATTAGTTTTCTTAAAATATTGGACGAACTATCGCTCGTAGATGAAATGAAGCATGGGTGATTTGTGCTTTATTTGTAAAAGCAGATGGGTGCAATAGTTTTTGCACAATCCTATTTGTTTATCCCACCGAGAGAGAAAAATTGACATCTTTGACCTCCCGGGGAGTTCGTAATTTTCAACTAAAATTGATTCGCAAAACATTTTTGTAATATTCAAGATTTAGGTAATTAACCTTCTTTCAAAAAAGAGCAACCAATTTTTGCAAAGCATATGGCTGTGAATTATTATCTTAAAAAAAGGTTTAATTTTCGCTAATAAACAAAGGACTTAACGTTTTTATTTCTTAAGCTGCGCTGCGTTCCAAATTAGAATCTAGATTTACGATTTTGTTACCCACTTTAAATTAATACATCATATTTTTTATTTTGTTATTTATTATTGGATATTTTATTTTGATCGTAACATGTGGGTACCTAACAGAGATTTATATATTTATTTCTAAATAAATAAAAAAAGGATTTATTTTCATACCTAACTTAAAAAAATACTTAGGAGATGGGTATGTAAAATAAGATATTAAAAAATTTGATATGTGGTCCTTAAAGCAATTTGCCCGGTAGGCCCTCTTGGTCCCAGTCCGACGCTGCTTCAATGGTTATCAAATAGACTCCCGTAGGATATATGTCAGATACATTTATTTATTAAAAATGTATACCAATGCATCGCATCGAAAAAAAACGGATGGTAACACTGGTAGGTGAAGATACACCTTACAATGCCACTAAAACTCAGCCCCACCACTGAATATGCGTACTGTTGTACGAACAGTTGTAGTTGTTCATACAATTTTTTTTTTCAGTATAATACGTACGAAAAACTATAAAAAATGTAACTTCAGATAGTAAAGAGTTTGACATAAGCCTCCATTTCGAATTTTTACATTTAATTACAAAAGTCTCAACAGTGCCAAAACTAAAATTGTTGATATCTTGGCTTAAAATGGTCCAAAAAGGGTCCAGAAAAGGTGAAATCGACGTATTTTTTCCGACAAATCTAATGCCGTTTGAATCTCATTATTTGCATAATTAAAAAAGTTATTGCAACTTTTGTTACTTGCAAATTGTCTTTTTCAAAAATAAATACTTACTATGTTGTTATTGAAAAAATATATATATTTTAAATAAAAATAATAGGTAGATATCGTCTATAATTGTTTATTTGCGGCATATTCAGATTTTCTTACTTTTTGATGGGTACTTCCCCACTGAAAAATATTTAAAAAATTTAATGAAAAAATCTCTGCGCCAAATGTATCAGACAGAGGTTGGTTCTTGAATACTTGATTGTTTCAAAAAATTTCATGCCTAAAAATATATAAACTAGAACAATGTTATAAACTAAAAAATGAAAATGAAAGCTATAGGCAGTTAACGTTTCGGAAGAAAATCTACTAAAATTATATTTATCTTATTTTTACTTACTTCGTCTCTAAGTATGGGCAACCAACTAGAACAAAAATCTATTGAATAATTTGAAACGCATCTATCCTCATTTAATAAAATAATCGCGGATTCTTTAAGTTTTATTTTAGTTCCGTTGCTCTTTTTCCAAAATCTTCACCGAGTCTCACTGAATCCTGTGATTCTTATCCCACGGGTGTACACAAATTTTGAATTTTTCAAATTCTCCCCTTCTAGCGTAATTTCTATGTTCATCAAGCCTTACGTTGAAAGGTCTAGATGATTCACCTACGTAATGTTTTCCGCACTCACACGGAACATAATAAATACATATTTTTGAATTTTGAACAATATTTAGAGGTTTGCTTTTTGATAAAACTGATCTTAGCGTGCTGCCGGTTTGAAAAACCGTTCGTACGGGAAACCTATTCCCAACTTTTCGTAATTTATCCGATAAACCATGTATATATGGAATTACTGCCATTGATCTTAATATTTCGGGTGGTGATAGTATATTCTCTCTACTACCGATGTTCAATAATTGACTATCAACAAAACTCTCACGATATTGATTACTTAAGAGCCAAAATGATTTCTTTAAATGATGTAATACTAAGGAACGAAAAACAATTTATAAAAAGTGTCTTATTAAATAATCAATATCCTGAGAGTTTTGTTGATAGACAGTTATTGATTGTAGTAGAGAGAATATACTATCACCACCTGAGGTATTTAAGTCAATGGCAGTTATTCCATATATACATGGTTTATCGGATAAATTACGAAAAATTGGGAATAGGATTTCCATACAAACGGGTTTTCAAACGGACTCCACGCTAAGATCGGTTTTATCAAAAACCAAACCTCTAAATATTGTACAAAATTCAAAAAACTGTATTTATAGTGTTCCGTATGAGTGCGGAAAACATTAGGTAGGTGAATCATCTAGACCTTTCAACGTAAGACTTGGTGAACATAGAAATGGAGAGAATTTGAAAAATACAAAATTTGTGAACATGCGTGGGATAATAATCACAAGATTTAGTGGGACTCGGCGAAGATTTTGGAAAAAGAGAGCAACAGAACTAAAAGAAAACTTAAAGAATCCGCGATTATTTTATTAAACGAGAATAAATGCGTTTCAAATTATTCAATAGATTTTAGTTCTAGTTGGTTGCCCATCCTAAGAGACGAAGTAAGTAAAAATAAAATAAATATAATTTAATGTCTCACGTGACTATGGAAATACATAAACAAAGAACTGTCATGGTTGACGGCCAAAAGTTTTGAGAACGGAAATAGATTCTCTTCCGAAACGTTAACTGCCTATAGCTTTCATTTTCATTTTTTAGTTTATAACATTGTTCTAGTTTATATATTTTTAGATGTGAGACTTTTTGAAACAATCAAATATTCAAGAACCAATCTCTGTCTGATCCGCTTGGCGCATAGTATCAAATTGTTTCGTAGATCTCTGTACAACTTGCCAATATTAATGTAGAAATTCACAAACTTAACATTGCGTAAAATAAAACTGCTGAACATATCAAGAGTGAGTAATTTCAGGGAGTTCTCATTAATAAAGTCATTAAAAAATAAAGGGCTTAGAACAGACCACTGAGGTACCACAGAGAAGGCATAATATAATGCAACAGAATACAATACAATATAACATAATATAAAAGAATATAATTCTAGAATTATTTTAAAAGCCATATTTTTTTCCAATTATTTAGAAGTGTACCGTGGTCCAGTCCGTTAAGAGCTTCTGAGAAGTCAACATATATGGCGTTCATGTGCTCTCCAGAGTAAACAAACTCAAATAACTATATAATAGAAGTTGGCAACATGAGATAGTCTAGATACAAAGCCATATTGTCTTCCAGATATTTGTTATTGGGTTAAATATAGTTGTATAAGATAATAATTCGAAATAGTTTGCTAAATGATTTAATACTGTTACACTACGACAATGTTCAGTCTCTGATTGTGCTCTTTGTTGATAGAACAGAGTTTTCAAATTTCTCATTTGTAATAAACAATGTACAGTATTCAAGTTGATACCTGCCAGTATGTTTGAATGGTCTTTAATAAAAAAAAGCCGATCCATCAGATTCATCAATAAACTTTGGCTTAATGCATTTGATTGTTTCCAAGATCCTATTTTCTGTTATATTAGTTATAGTTATAGTATTGCTGTGGTCTTGACCTTTATTCAAGGAGTGACCTAAGTCACTATAAGTTAATGGAAAGTGTCTGGCAAATGCGTTTTCCAGATTGGTGCCATCGTAAATCAGTTGCTTTCTTAGTATTGATATAAGACCAGATGCTTTTGGGATTATTTTTATAATATAATTTTGATAAGATAAGCCAGTTTCATGCCACATTTTTTATACCTTGATACGAGAGATTATTTTGTCCTTTATTCGTCTTCTGGGTTTAATATTTGTTGAATCAAATCTAGGTGGCTAGGATTTATTTGATGGAATTGTCTTAGGAACGTGTTCAGATTTTACCTTTTTTGGAGGGCTTAATTCTGAATTCTCATCTAACCTATATTGTGGACCATAATATTTATATACACATTTTAAAAAATGTTACAAAAATTGTCCCGTCAATGAAGAGGGTGTAAAGAACATACCGGGAACAGAATTTTGGACTTCAGAGCTGTGTTTGGAGTAGTTGGGAGGTAAACATACTAAAAGTCCTCAGACCTACGAGGTAGGTATCACAGCGAAAAGATTATTATTTTCAAAATAAAAGCTGATATTTCCAATTTTTTCTGTTCCCAGTAGCTTTCGAGATAAGTATCCGCTAGCGAAAATTACGAATTTTTGAAAACGCTTTCTTCGCCTCGGCCCTTAGTTTTACAGCAATGTCCTCACAATAAAAGCTATAGAACATTTAAGTTCTTTCAAAACGAGTTCTTATTTTACTTCCATATCCACGTAGTGGATTGGAAGTATAGTACTTAATCGTAAAAAAAAAATTCAAAAATTTTTTTTTTCATGAAATAGGCTTAAAATGTCATGAAACGTCGAGATTTTAAATTTGAGCGAAAGAAAATTTCTGTCTGTCTGTCTGTTGGTCTGTCTGTAAATTTTTTTGTCCGTGCTTTTTCTCCGGAACGGTTTAAGATATTGACTTGAAATTTTGCACACGTATATATTATAACGAGATCTGGAACTGGATTGTTTTTTGAAGATATCCGGTGAAGGATTGGGGGTAAATAGGGGTAAATAGGGGAAATATGTATAGCATGCTGGTCACAGTACAGAAACTTGAAATTTGATGTATGTACTACAAGCCACGCCTCAAAATTTTTTATGATATTTTTCATCCCCCCACCACCCTCCACTACATTATTAAAGGGGTCGATAAAATAAAATTAAGATATTCACTTGAAATTTGGTACGCGTATATATTATGACATCAGGAACTAAATCATATAGGTAAAGCAAGCTGGTAAGAGTACAGAAACTTGAAACTTGTATGCACTAGAAGCCAAAGTCTTAGATTGTTTTATAATATTTATCAACCCCCCAATACCCCTACTCCATTATTAAGGGGGTTGATAAAATAAAACTGAGATATTCACTTGGAATTTGGTACACGTATGTATTATAAGGACATCTGGAACTAGATTATGTTTTGACATGATTGCGTTGATGGAGTGGAGGGTAAGTAGAGGTAAATAGGGGAAAATAAATAAAGCAAGTTGGTAAGAGTACAGAAACTTGAAATTCGGTGTATGTTCTAGAAGTCAAGGCCTCAGATGTTTTAATCATATTTTTCAACCCCCCACCACCCTTACTCCATTATTAAAGTGGTTGATAAAATAAAATTCACTTGAAATTTGGTAGACGTGTGTATTATAATGGCATCTGGAACTAGATTATATTTTGAGATGATTCCGTTGAAAGGTTGGGGGTTAAATAGGAGTAAATAGGGGAAAATAAGTAAATCAAGCTGGTAAGAGTAAGAAATTTGGGATTTGGTGTAAATACTAGAAACCAAGGCCTCAGATTTATTTCTAATATTTTTCAAACCCCACCACTTCCGCTCCATTATTAATCGGATTGACAACATAAAATTGAGATATTCACTTGAAGGTTAATATACGTATGTATTGTAATTACATCTGATTGAGATGATTCCATTGAAGGGGTGGGAGGTGGTAGGTTGTGAATAGGGGAAAATAAGTAGGGTAAACCAGAAGCCTCATTTTTAACGTACATGGTACGCCTCAAACTTTTATATGACATCTGTTCCAAATATTGTTAAAATTCTGTGACCAATAATTTCCATATACTAGATTCCAAATCTAGTCAAGATGTTTCATAAAGTGGCATGGATGAAAAATTTGAATGTGAAAGTAGTGATTTCTTAGGCAGCGGTTTTTCCTAAAATTTTCAAAATAATTGCTGAATATTTAAAATTTTTCAGTATTTTCAAACATTAAATTTTTCACAACTTTATTATTATACTTGAAATCGAGAACAATTTTAATTAGGAACTGACGATTTACTACAAAATGACAATCCGTCGACAAAATAAACAGATCAAAATCAAACGTATTTTATATTTTTCTTAATTTTGAAAATAAATTTTGAAATTTTCAATACCAGATATTTCCAAATCTTCAATTATTTATAACTTTATATATTTATTTGGATCCCAAGACTTTCAGTTTAGAACTAATCATATGAAATAAATCGACAATTATGTTGACAAAATATTCCTTTATGCTCCATCGGATGCACACGACACTTTCTTTTCTATTTAAAAAACACGGCTGTGCACGGCAAAGCTATGAATAAAAATAACAGCGTATATCAATATATCACCAATAAATAACCATAAAAGCTATATACAGTGGTTTATGGACTTCGTGTAGAACTAATAAACAATAATTTATTTTAACAAAGAAACCAAATTAGATAATAAAACTACCGAGAACGTTTTTCATTTAGAATTACGCAGACATTTTGAAAACCGCAAACTTCAATTTATTTAAAAATGGAGAAGGATAATATAAACTCATTATAAAAACAAATTCCCAAAAAATATAATCAGTTATAAAAGTACAGCGCACAAATGGAATACAATATGTTCAAAAATTTGAATATAACTTACAAACCGAATATTAAGTAAAAAAAAAATATATAAAAAAATATTTTTAAGAAAAAGCTTTAATTAAAAAAAAACTGTACTAAAGAGTAAAACATAATTTCTTTAAATTCATACATACACCTGCAAATCAAAGCCTTGGAGACGGTCATATAGCACCAGTGCATACTTTGCTCAATTTACCGCCCCCAAAGGTTTTGGTTTCCAGGTGTATGAGTTTTAAAAGATTATTTCTTACTTTTTAGCAGTTTTTTAAAATAAACTCTTTTTCTTAAACACATTTTTTTACATTTTTTTTTTTTCGGCATAAGCGTTCGATCTTGAACGATTTTCATATTTTTTGCCCTACCCTATATACTGTTTATCTTGAAGCCATTTGAAGTGCACCTGAAATGGTTATCGGATATGCAATAACTTTTGGCGGTATTTAAAATTTGGTTGTGCAACTAAAAAAAAATAAAAATGCATTGTCATCGAAACTGAATCAACGTGTAAAATTTCAACTCCGTAGGATAAGAGGAAGTGGTTTTAATTCAGCTTGAAGGATTTGACCTAAATAAACTAACACACTAACATTGCAAGTTAAATAAAAGCTTTTAGAAATTTGTTTCGCGTCAAAGGCAATAAGATCGCAAAGTGTACAAGCAGAGGATGTAATATTTTTCCGTCATCTGTACAATCCATCTACATATTGGCGTCTTTTTATAAGGTATTGCCCCAACAATAAACTACACATTGCTGAGTCAGGAAGAACGTGAATAGTTGATATTGAAACGTTCAACTTTCTTAAGTGGAAATAAAACGAATCATTGAATTTAACTTACTTTAATAGTTTACTGAAAATACAGAAATAAAGGTAAGAGCAACTGACATCAGGGTGTAGGTAAACTCCAAAAACTTTCGTCAGAATAATAATATAAAATAAAATCATCAAAAGCCATCTGACATATAGCAAAATACAAAGCAAAATTGTACACAATAAGGATCCGCGTACAGTAATTAATTAAACTAAACTAAACACGATCTGGCCAGAGCGGTAAAACAAAGAATTTTTACGTTAACATAAAAAGCTCAATTAAATTACACGAAAACACACGGGAGATGTCAAAATAACGGGACGGTATAGCTACGCTACCAAAACGAAGTTGTTTCCGCACTATAATCTTCTCATGAGGTACGAGAAGTCCTAATCAAACACGGGATACAATAGGAAATATTACTGGCTAAACGTGGAATGAGGTATTGAAGCCATCAATAATTCTGCATTATCGCAAGTGGCTTCAAACAGTAACATTTGCATCATGAGAGGAATACATAATATAAAAGACTGTACTTACAGCTAGTTCGACGAAAACATTGCCTTGCTGTAACTATGGGCAATCGTACACAATAACACAGAACATAATATAACATAATATAACTACTTTACTGGTTCTATTAGCAGTTATTAATCACGATATACAGATATTTACAATTATATGGCGGCTATAATTCTTACGACCTACAGGGCCAACCGCCTCTCCGCCATCTTTTTAGCGTCTCCTTGTTTCAGAGTTGGCGTATGATTATGCTTGTTTACTATTGGCTAAACTTGGCCATACAAGCTACTACGCTATTGGTCAAGCCTTTGTCATGATTAGCAGATAAGATTTAAATGCACATTATTTAAATTTAAATAAAAAATAGAATAATGGCGCGCTTTATCGTATTGGCACACATAATTGAAATTCACAAATTAAATTATAGTGTGTTTCAAAACGTGAGCGTTACAATATTGATGGAAGAAAGCAGAGAGAGATCAATTATTATTGGCCGAGTCCCGAAAGGGAAAAGCTGCGATCAACCTTTATGAGCATAAAAGACAAAAAAGAATAGTAAGTAATTAAATTTTAAATTTTATTTGGGGATGATGGCAGCCAGTAGTGCGAATTTGTAGCTATTTAGATGGATGGTTATTTCTTGTTTTTTTTTTTTTGTAAAAATCGTATGGAGAGAGGTCCATAGGTCATCCGTCCAGGGATGAGGGGTGTATTAATGTAGTACTTATTATTCTCTTATTTCTTATTTTTTGTCAATAAATTTATATATAGTTAATTTGGATACTCTTCTCTTGTGTATGCGTGTGTAGCCCTGCACCCCTCTCTCGGCGAATTTAAGCAGACCGTCCCGATCTGTTATGAAAAATTTAAGTCTAGTACCAAGCGAGTACTCCAATAAAAACCGCTGCCTAAGGAATCACTACTTCCACATCCAGATTATTCGTCCAAGTCACTTTAAAGGAAACATCTTGACTATATTTGCACTCTAGTATGTGGAAATTATTGGTCATAGAATTTTAATAATATTTGGGGTACATGTCATAGAAAAGTTTGAGGAGTTGGTTTCTACCATATACGTTAAAAATGAAGTTTCTAGTTTACCGTACTTATTTTCCACTATTTACAACCTACCACCTCAATGGAGTCATCTCAAGCAGATGTCACTACAATACATACGTGTACTAACTTTCAAGTGAGTATCTCAATTTGATGTTATCAATCCCATTAATAATGAAGCGGAGGTGGTAGAGTTTGAAAAATATTAGAAAGAAATCTGAGGCCTTGGTTTCTAGTATATACACCGAATCCCAAATTTCTGTAGTCTTACCAGCTTGCTTTACTTAGTTTCCCCTATTTGCCCCTATTTAACCCCCAACCCTACAACGGCATCATCTCAAATTATGATCTAGTTTCAGACGTCGTTATAATACATATACGTGTACCAAATTTCAAATGAATATCTCAATTTTATTTTATCAACCCTTTTCATATTGGAGTAGGGGTGGTTGGGTTGAAAAATATTATAAGAAAATCTGACGCTGTGGCTTCTAGTACATACACCGAATTTCAAGTTTCTGTAGTCTTACCAACGTTTTACTTATATTCCTCTATTTACCCCAAATTAACCCCCAACCCTTCAACGGAATCATCTGAAAATATAAACTAATTCCAGACGTCGTTATAATACATACGTGTACGAAATTTCAAATGAATATCTCAACTTTATTTTGTCAACCCCATTAATGGGGTAGGGGTGGTGGAGGGGTTGAAAAATATTATAGAAAAATCTGAGGCCTTAACTTCTTGCACATACACCGAATTTCAAGTTTCTGTACTCATACCAGCTTGCTTTACTTATTTCCCCCTATTGACCCCTAAATAACCCCCAACCCTTCAACGGAATCATCTCAAAGTGTAATCTAGTTCCAGATGTCGTTATAATTCATACGTGTACCAAATTTCAAATGAATATCTCGATTTTATTTTATCAACCCTTTTAATAATGAAGTAGGGGTGGTGGGGGTTGAAAAATATTATAAATAATCTGAGACCTTGGCTTCTAGTACATACACCGAATTTCAAGTTTCTGTAGTCTTACCAGCTTGCTTTATTTATTTTCCCCTATTTACCCCTATTTAACCCCCAACCCTTCAACGGAATTATCTCAAAATATAATCTAGTTCCAGATGTCGTTATAATACATATGTGTAGAAAATTTCAAATGAACATCTCAATTTTATTTTATCACCCTTTTCAAATTGGAGTAGGGGTGGTGGGGGTTGAAAAATATTATTAAAAAATCTGACGCTTTGGCTTCTAGTACATACACCGAATTTCAAGTTTCTGTACTCTTACCAACTTGTTTTACTTATATTCCTCTATTTACCCCAAATTAACCCCCAACCCTTCAACGGAATCATTCCAAAATATAATCTAATTCTAGACATCGTTATAATACATACGTGTACGAAATTTCAAATGAATATCTCAACTTTATTTTATCAACCCCTTTAATGGGGTAGGGGTGGTGTGGGGTTGAAAAATATTATAAAAAAATCTGAGGCCTTAACTTCTAGTACATACACCGAATTTCAAGTTTCTGTACTCTTACAAGCTTGCTTTACTTATTTCCCCTTATTTACCCCTATTTAACCCCCAACCCTTCACCGGATTTCCTCAAAAAACAATTCAGTTCCAGATATCGTTATAATATATACGTGTACAAAATTTCAGGTCAATATCTTAAACCGTTCCGGAGAAAGAGTGCGGACAAAAAAAGTTACAGACAGACAGACCGACAGACAGACAGACAGACAGAAAATTTTTTTCGCTCAAATTTAAAATCTCGACGTTTCATGACATTCTAAACCTATTTCACGAATAAAAATTTTTGAAAATTTTTTTGCGATTACTATACTTCCAATCCACTACGTGGATGTGGAAGTAAAAAGGGGCGCGTCCTCCGGGCTCGATAATAATAGTGCGGTGAGTACTTGGATGAGAGTCCAGTGCAGTGTTCTCTCTCCACCTTCTAACGGCTTGTATATAAGCGTATACGTAGAAGGTTACACAGTAGATAAAACATCCTTCGGAGGGTATGTAAAGCAGTAAAAAATCCCTACTCTTCGATAGAGAAGAGATTTGGCAAAATTTTCCGGTTGGAGGTAGCTCGTCTTCAGTCGTCGAGTAGTAGAAATTGCCGTTAAATAAGTGAATTTAAAAAAAAATGTAATATAATGTATGTCGAACACGATAGCCTTATAGGCGCCTATGAGCACATAATTCATTGAAGTCAAGAGAGCGTTGTCAGCAAGAGGACTGTCGAGAGTAAACATCTCCATATATGGTCTCCATATATGGTCATGTGAAACAAATGGAGTATCCTGGGAGAAACCCTCTCCCCGGCGAGCAGAACAAAACCTCTTGAGAGTCCCGTGCATGATTATTCTAAGTATAAACATTGTAGATAGAGTGCGAGATCACGGGACTAGTGGTGGCAGACTTCTAGCTCCTCAGAAAGTATTATGTGGTTTTATTTGTATTTTCAACAATAGGACATTATTATTTAACATTTGCCTGCTTAGGTAAATCATAATTCATGTTACTTTATTTTTTATGTGACTGTTATTTAAGCGATTATATTGTGTTCACCAACATGTGGCCTAAATCTAGTAGATCCCGAAAACGCCCCTCGTTCCTGTCATCTTCGACAAGGCAATTACTAATAAGTTAACTGAATATATTTTTTTGCGGATTTGAATTTATAATAAGCTCTTCTTCATTTCCAAATAAACTTTAGCAGATAGTTTGTGGTTTCCAACTACGTACCCCCTGTAAACTTTATCGCTAATATAGCCAACATCGAAGGTAAATGTATTAATTATAGGACAGAGAGTAAATGCTGTATGCATAATTAATTATGGTATTGCAGGGTATATACATAAATTAATCCTATACTATTGATACAGGAAGAAGGAAGAAATAACTGAACAAAAATAGGAGATATTTCTCAATACTCTAGTTTTGTAAACGAACACTAGTATTACTGTTAGCTAAAAACAAAAGTAGTTACACCGATTGAAAAAATTGAAAGAGCTGTGGTAGAGGGCGACTTCCGACCCATTAATACCCTACCTGATATTGAGAAACTGTTGGAACTATCAGAGCATGGACAGTTACTTGATTATTTCAATTATAACAAGTTATTTATGGGATGTGAGACAGCAGTTCAGCTGACAATCAATAAATGGCAGCTCAGTATTGATGAAAATAAATTCATTGTTGCTGCTTTTCCCGAATTTAAGAGGGCATTTGGGACTATTGACAAATGTCTACAAATGGTTTCAACAGTACCTTAGTAACAGACTGCAAGTAACAAAGATTTGTACATCAATATCAGACCCTATAACAAATAGTATTGAGGTACCACAGGGAAGTATTCTTGGACCACTGCTATTCATAATTTACTTAAATGATATAAATAATATAGAATGTGATTTTATGAATTTATTTGCAGACAATACGTTAATATCATGTAGTGGAACAGATCTTACTGAAACTGTAACTAGAATGAATGAGGTATTAGATAAACTAAATACAAATTAAAATAAATTAAATCTGAATGTTGAAAAAATCTAGGATATGGTCTTAAATACACCATATAAACTAAGTATAAGTAACATAGATGCTCTCCAACTAAAAATTAATAACCAGGAAATCCAATGGGTAGGAATTAAATACTTAGGGGTCATAATAATTGACAGTATGTTAAAATTCAAAAATCACTTTGAATATATCAAAAACAAAATCTTAAAAAACTGTTCTTTTTCTCAAGAGTTTCCGCATTCCTTTCAATATATGCAATAATCACAGTCTATAGAACAATCATTCAACCACATGTTGATTACTGTTTCACAATTCTGTACCTATTGGATAAAAATCAACTTCAATGTTTGCAAAAATTATAAAATAGAGGAATGAGGATAATTTTGAGATGCAATAGATATGCACCTATAAATTGGATGTTTCAAGCGTTACACTGGTTTTCCATTGATTAAAAGATATTTTATATGCGTATGAATTTTAATTTAAACTTTCAAGAAATATGTTACCAAATTACTTTGCTGATTTTACAATAAGGGACAATTTTATACATCAACATCAAACAAGAACAAGAAATAATTTCCACATAAATAGAAGTAGACCTAAGAAGTCGATGAAATCATTCTTTTTTAATTTAATCAATTACCAGAGAATATTAAAAATTGTAAGAGTTTTAAACAAAACATTATTTCATACATAGACACAAATGTAAATTAATGTTCAAATATTATTCAACAAACTGTAATTTTCAATGTTCATTGCAAATGTAATAATACTGTTATTTATATTTAACTTATAGTTATAATTAGTGGGTAAGTGGCAAAGCTTTATGTCTTTTTACGTAAGTACGGGTATAGTTATTGATTAGTAAATGTTTGTATATTAGGGTTTTTTCCTACCCAAATAAATATTATATTATTATTTATTTTCTGCAACTATATCATGTCGGATGTTGGACGGCCATAGCTACTAATCGCAGCAGAGTATTTGTTCACATGTGTAGACTTAATACTTCGATACTACAATACTTACAACAGCCATTCTAGTCATTTTTTGCAACCATAATGCGACTTTTAGGCCCCGTATCTCTTAATCGCAACCACCTAGCGTTAGCAGACCAACATCGTTCGCATCAGTGAGTACAACCTATAGATACAAATCTTTTGCAGAAATTGTTACCATAAGATTATACAATACGCAATGTGGATATTGATCGTAGTACAGCCGATCAAGTACTCATTTGGAAATATATTTGTACCTATATAGTAATTTATAGAACTCACACGGTATAGAGAAGGTGCATTTGCATATTAGTTATATTAGGAATAATGTTATATTATACTAAATGGATTTTCATGATCTTCTTTGCATTGAATTTCTAATACTGACTACAAAAAGGTGTACCCTTTTAAATCGACGCTTCCTACTTGAGGGTGGTTGCCACCCCTTTTAAATGGGTGGGCAAATAAGTAAAATAGTAACCACTGAATCTGATATAGAATCAATGGTAAGAGAAAAAGATAGTGTACAATTTTTCATGTAAAATATTGTCCAAATTAAACGATTTGAATGATACTGTGTATGAATAGCAACTGGTAAAAAATGTTTGAATTTCCATTTTATGACCTATGACAGCCGGAACATCCTACATTTTTTATTTAAAAAAATAACAAACCACTCATTGTTTTGCACACAACATCTTTATTTTTCAAGCTGTAAGGATAAAAAAATTTTGCTTCCACATTCACATAGTGGATTTAAGTGTAGTAATCGTAAAAACATTTTCAATTTTTTTTTCTCGAAATAGGTTTAGAATGTCATGAAACGTCGAGATTTTAAATTTGACCAAAAAAAAAATTTCTATCTGTCTGGCGGTATGTCTGTGTGTCGGTCTGTTTGTAACTTTTTTTTTGTCCGCGCGTCTTCTCCGGAACGGTTTAAGGTGGCCATTCCCTAGAAAGAGACATCCGATATGGAAATATTTATTACTTTTGCCCATAACTTTTTTTTCTTAGTATGTATATTTAAAAAAAATATAAGAATACCTAAGTAGAACTATAACAAGACTATTACTATGAATTTTCACTTAATAATTTCCGTGGTTTGCAAAATAGCTCGATTTAAAACTACGAAATAGGAAGATTAACACAATTTTTAAATTTAAATCGAGCTATTTTGCAAACCACTAAAATTATTGAATGAAAATTCATAGTAATAGTCTTGTTATGGTTCTACTTAGGTACTCTTATAGTTTTTCTAAATATACGTACTAAGAAAAAAAAGTTATAGCTAAAAATAATAAATATTTCCCTATCGGATGTCTCTTTCTAGGGAATGGCCACCTTATGATATTGACTTGAAATTTTGTACATGTATATATTATAACGAGACCCGGAACTGGATTGTTTTTTGAACATATCCGGTCAAGGGTTGGGGGTAAATAGGGGGAAATATGTATAGCCATCTGGTGAGAGCACAGAAATTTGAAATTTGATGTATGTATACAAGCGAAGGCCACAAATTTTTTTATAATATTCACTTGAAATTTGGTACACGCATATATCACAACGACTTCTGGAACTAGATTATACTTTGAGATGATTCCGTTGAAGGGTTGGGGGTTAAATAGGGGTAAATAGGGGGAAATAAGTAAAGCAGGCTGGTAAGAGTCATCCGCCACCTCCGCTCCATTATTAATTGGATTGATAACACAAAACCGCTGCCTAAGGAATCACTACTTCCACATCCAGATTATTCGTCCAAGTCACTTTAAAGGAAACATCTTGACTATATTTGCACTCTAGTATGTGGAAATTATTGGTCATAGAATTTTAATAATATTTGGGATAGATGTCATAGAAAAGTTTGAGGAGTTGGTTTCTACCATATACGTTAAAAATGAAGTTTCTAGTTTACCGTACTTATTTTCCACTATTTACAACCTACCACCTCAATGGAGTCATCTCAATCAGATGTCACTACAATACATACGTGTACTAACTTTCAAGTGAATATCTCAATTTGATGTTATCAATCCCATTAATAATGAAGCGGAGGTGGTAGAGTTTGAAAAATATTAGAAAGAAATCTGAGGCCTTGGTTTCTAGTATATACACCGAATCCCAAATTTCTGTAGTCTTACCAGCTTGCTTTACTTATTTTCCCCTATTTGCCCCTATTTAACCCCCAACCCTTCAACGGCATCATCTCAAATTATGATCTAGTTTCAGACGTCGTTATAATACATACGTGTACCAAATTTCAAATGAATATCTCAATTTTATTTTATCAACCCTTTTCATATTGGAGTAGGGGTGGTTGGGTTGAAAAATATTATAAGAAAATCTGACGTTGTGGCTTCTAGTACATACACCGAATTTCAAGTTTCTGTAGTCTTACCAACGTACTTATATTCCTCTATTTACCCCAAATTAACCCCCAACCCTTCAACGGAATCATCTTAAAATATAAACTAATTCCAGACGTCGTTATAATACATACGTGTACGAAATTTCAAATGAATATCTCAACTTTATTTTGTCAACCCCATTAATGGGGTAGGGGTGGGGGGGGGGGGGTGAAAAATATTATAAAAAAATCTGACGCCTTAACTTCTTGTACATACAGCGAATTTCAAGTTTCTGTACTCATACCAGCTTGCTTTACTTATTTCCCCCTATTGACCCCTAAATAACCCCCAACCCTTCAACGGAATCATCTCAAAGTATAATCTAGTTCCAGATGTCGTTATAATTCATACGTGTACCAAATTTCAAATGAATATCTCGATTTCATTTTATCAACCCTTTTAATAATGAAGTAGGGGTGGTGGTGGGGGTTGAAAAATATTAAAAATAATCTGAGACCATGGCTTCTAGTACATACACCGAATTTCAAGTTTCTGTAGTCGTACCAGCTTGCTTTATTTATTTTCCCCTATTTACCCCTATTTAACCCCCAACCCTTCAACGGAATTATCTCAAAATATAATCTAGTTCCAGATGCCGTTATAATACATACGTGTAGAAAATTTCGAATGAATATCTCAATTTTATTTTATCAACCCTTTTCAAATTGGAGTAGGGGTGGTGGGGTTGAAAAATATTATTAAACAATCTGACGCTTTGGCTTCTAGTACATACACCGAATTTCAAGTTTCTGTACTCTTACCAACTTGTTTTACTTATATTCCTCTATTTACCCCAAATTAACCCCCAACCCTTCAACGGAATCATCCCAAAATACAATCTAATTCTAGACATCGTTATAATACATACGTGTACGAAATTTCAAATGAATATCTCAACTTTATTTTATCAACCCCTTTAATGGGGTAGGGGTGGTGGGGGGTTGAAAAATATTATAAAAAAATCTGAGGCCTTAACTTCTAGTACATACACCGAATTTCAAGTTTCTGTACTCTTACAAGCTTGCTTTACTTATTTCCCCCTATTTACCCCTATTTAACCCCCAACCCTTGACCGGATTTCCTCAAAAAACAATCCAGTTCCAGATCTCGTTATAATATATACGTGTACAGAATTTCAGGTCAATATCTTAAACCGTTCCGGAGAAAGCGTGCGGACAAAAAAAAGTTACAGACAGACCGACAGACAGACCGACAGACAGAAATTTTTTTTTCGCTCAAATTTAAAATCTCGACGTTTCATGACATTCTAAACCTATTTCACGAATAAAAATTTTTGAAAATTTTTTTGCGATTACTATACTTCCAATCCACTACGTGGATGTGGAAGTAAAATTGAGATACTCAAAAGTTAGTACACGTATGCATTGTTATGGCATCTGATTGAGATAATTCCATTGAAGGGGTGGGAGGTGGTAGGTTGTGAATAGGGGAAGATAAGTAGGGTAAACTAGAAATTTCATTTTTAACGCATATGGTAGAAAATAGCGCCTCAAACTTTTCTATGAATCTGGCCCAAATATTATCAAAATTCTATGACCAATAATTTCCACATACTAGAGTGCAAATCTAGTCAAGATGTTTCCTTTAAAGTGACTTGGACGAAAAATCTGGATGTGGAAGTAGTGATTCTTTAGGTAGCGGTTTTTTAAAGCTAAAATCGTAATCGTGAAATCGTTATAATTTAGAAAACATAAATTTACATGCAAAATTGTACACCGTCTCTTACCATTTGATTCTATATCAGATTAGGTGTTTACTATCTTGCGTTTTCGTCCACCCCTCCAGAAGGGGTGCGAACCACCCCCTAGTAAAAAGGGGCAATTTGTAAACTTTTTTGTACTCAGTGTTAGAAACAGAACGCAAAAAGTTTCATGAATATTCATTCACTATAGACGGGTCTCCAGGTAAAAACCTAAGTGCACTCGACTATACATATACCTTAACCGTAAATATCTCGAATTACAATAATTGTTTTCCACATAGAATATATATCATTAAACACGTTTCATGTACCATTGTGAATTAGTAATTGTTTCATTTAATGTGTATTGTCACAGTATTCTTCATCACATAGTGTCTATAATTACTATTGCTTCGAGGCATGTTAATATTAAAAGTGACGACAAAACTATTCTCCATCATTTGGAAGACAAACCAAATATCAAAGATATATTAGGAAAATAATCTAGGAAAAAAATAAAGTGCCGCGAAACAAAATTTATATCATATCAAATTTTTTTTAAATGTGCTAATCTAGCCAAGGCTGTAACTCTTAAGATAAACTTACTACGTAGACCTACATAAAGAACCGATGAAGTATACTAACTAATTCCGGCGATTTCAGTAGATATTTGTGTTTCCTTACAAATTTTGAAGATCGGGGAGGAGATTTCTCTACACATTTTTTCCATCGCTAGAAATTTTGAAGACTTCTCTACACATTGCTTTTCCTTACTCAAAATTTTGAAAAGCATGGAGGAAATTTTTGACAATAAAAATGATGTTATTTGTTATTTCCCGAGAAACAAATTTTTATTTCCATATTTAATATTAAAATAGTCCGAAAATGTTCGAAATTGTTCAAAGCCCGAAAAATGTCCGCAGCGTTAAAGAAAGTCCGAAAATCGGACAGAGGTCCGCCAATCGGCAACGTTGCATAAAACACAATGTGATGACGCTGTATAGTAATCTAAGAGTAATCTAGAGACAACTCTCGACACTTTTGTGTCTCCGTCACCATCACCACGATAGTGACAGTTCGGCAAAATTTTCATGTTGGGTGTATCAATATTTACAGTAGCACTGATTAGATTAAGTCATGGTGTTGGTATATTCCTAGGGGAATAGGTGACCAGGAAATAGTCAGGGCCTGCCTTGTCGCGGAGCTTCAATTAGATCTGGTTTATCTGGAATCTAAATGTTTTGAAATTTTGGTGGTAAATATATACCAACAAGGAAAGGAAATTGTATTTTAAGTTCGGAGGAAGCATGTTGCAAAATGTAATGTAACTGCACTCTAGAAAATGTCGAAAAGAAAAACATAGTTTGAATTTTTGGGAAGATTGTAGTATTAGGGGAGGGTACTTTTGAACGCTGGAGGTGATTGCATGTCTCGGCACTCAACTTACTTTACAATACCGAAATGTTGTCAAAAACCTCTATCCAACGATTCGCCACATGCCCAGTAGCCAGAAATGTCAAAAGTGGGTGTTTTCGGGGATTTTAGGCGTGGTTAGTGGTGGGTAGGGGAGAAATGTATGTTGTTGCTATCGTGTTGAGCACTCATGAGAACGAATAGGAATAAATTATTATCAATTTTGAAATTTTTGGGGAGATCTTAGTATCACGGGAGGGGGTAGTTTCAACTCCGAGGTTGGTAATATGTTGGATGGTCAGAATTCCTACGGCATACTCGAAAAACCCGATCCAACAAGCCCTGGCATGCGTAGAATAAAAAAGACGCGAAAAGGGGGTGGTTTCTCGCGTTTAGGAAGTGGACGGCCTAAAATTGTCACCTTCGTGTTCAGCACCCCCGAGAACGGATGGTACCCAGGTCTTGTCTTGGTCGCAGCACTTTTGATGCTTTTGCAACTTTTACATGGACTAATCCACATGGTGGATTATACGATGGTGGAGTGGAAGTATAGTAATCGTAT
Organism: Stenurella melanura; assembly: GCA_963583905.1. Lineage (NCBI taxonomy): Eukaryota > Metazoa > Arthropoda > Insecta > Coleoptera > Cerambycidae > Stenurella > Stenurella melanura. Next base: position 117,193,615 of record OY757316.1, on the reverse strand, counting down.
AAAATGTTCAATTTTTTCTTCCCTCGCATACCGAAGGGAAGTATTGTATTCGAGAAAAAATCACCCTCCGAGATTTTTTCGGTTTCAGAACACGTAGATTACGAAAATATAGGTTTTTCAATTCCGTCAGTATGTCTGTGTCTGTTGGTGCATTTACTAAAAAACTACTTGACGGAGAGCAGTCAAATTTGGTATGTAGTTGACGCTACTGTCAGCGAAGAAATGGTAGAAATTTCATTGGAAAATATACAGGATGGACGGAATAAATAGCAAAAAAAAATTTTTCTTGCTCAAATTTAAAATTTCCACGTTTCATGACGCGCTAAACCTATTTCGGAAAAAAAAATTTGTGAAAATTTTTTTCTTGCTCAAATTTAAAATTTCTACGTTTCATGACACGCTTAACCTATTTTAGGAAAAACAATTTTGAAAATTTTTTTCACCAATATTTTTGAAAAATTTTTTACTGCTAAAATGAAATAATTTTTTTTCTTTCTTCAAATTTGAAATTTCCACGTTTCATGGCATTCTAAGACTGATTAAAAAAAAAAAATTGTTGAAATTTTTTTTTACCATTTTTGAAAAGTTGTTTACCACTAAAATAGATGGATTTTTTTTTATTTCTTCAAATTTCAAATTTCCACGTTTCATAGCGTTCTAAATCTATTTAAAAGAAAAATTAGAATTTTTTTTTACTATTTTTAAAAAATTTTACCACTAAAATAGAATTTTTTTTCTTTGTCCAGATTTTAACTATCCACGTTTCCATGGCATTCTAAAACTATTCAAACAAATTTAAATTAAAAAAAAAAAATTGAAAACATTTTAATCCATTTATGTATCACTACTATAGAACAGACGAAAATTTTTTTTTCTCAAATTTAAAATTTCTACGTTTCATGATATTCCAAACCAATTTCGGAAAAAAAAATTTATAACATTTTGTTACCAGTTTGGAAAAAAATTTAACACTAGAATGCTCAAATTTAAAAGTTTCACGTTCCATGACATTCTAAACCTAGGTATTTCAGAAAAAAAAATTTTGAAAATTTTTTTCACCAACATTTTTCAAAAAGTTTTTATCACTAAAATAGATCGAATTTTTTTTTATTTGCTCAAATTTAAAATTTTCACGTTTTATAGCATTCTAAACCTATTTTAAAAATACGTAATTTTTAATCTTTTTTTAGCACTACTATAGAATAGAAGGAAACTTTCCTTTTTGCTCAAATTTAAAATTTCTACGTTTGACATTTTAAACCTATTTCAGAAGAAAACATTTTGAAAATTATTTTACCAACATCTTTTGAAAAATTTTAAAAAAATGACATTTTTTAACCACCACTATACTTCCACTCCATTACGTGAATGTTGGATTGAAAATGTGACAGATGGCAATAATATCTGGCACATGCACCTATTATACTTTTATTGAAAAATGTACAAGGTGGTCATCCCAAGAAATAATTCAGTCATGGTGGACATTTGTAAAGGTATTTGCGCAAGCCTGCCATATGTGGCACCTGCTATTTAGTATTGAACTTTTGCTGTTGGATGAGCAATCTGTATATTTTTTTGACCAAAACTTATCAAGTTTTCTTTGTAATAATAGCAATAACTATATTCCGATTATTATTCTCAATGTCATTTCGTAATTATTAATTTTTTAGAGTGACTGCCATGCACAAATAACGAGGGAAGTTCTGTGTAAATACCATTACCGATTTTTTTTTGTTGCAATAGATTTCAGATGTCACCAAACGTCCAGATTTTAAGTTTGAGTGAAAACATGTCTGTCGATCTGTTTGTTTGTAACTTTTTTTGTGCTAACGATTACTCGGGAAAGGTTTAAGATAAATAAGTCATTAATCAATGAGCAACATGCATTTTTCAAGGGACGGTCGACGGTTACGAACTTAGCAATATATCTTGACCACCTAGTGAACGACCTTGAACAACGTGAATAAGTTGACGTTATCTATACGAACCTGTGTAAAGCCTTTGACAGCGTTTGCCACGAACGTCACCGGTGTTTACCTGGAATGGATTAAGTCCCACCTACAAGCCAGACAACAACGTGTTAAAATCTGTGATAAAGTGTCTAACATAATAAGTGTTACATCAAGCGTCCCTCAAGGCTACCACATTGGTCCAGTACTCCTTTTCATTTTTATTAATGATGTAATTAATATATTTTCAAGCTGTAAAGTTCCTATGTATGGAGACGATCTAAAATTATGTTATATAATTAACTCTCTCGATGATTGTCTCAAAACTCAAACAGATCTAGATAAATTTTAAGCTGGTGCCTGAAAAATTACATGTGTGTGAGTAGCAACAAATGTAGAACGGTCCATTTCTATAAATGCCAGAATCCTGTTATCTATAACTATAATATAAATAACATTCCTTTAGAATCCCTTTCACAATTTGTGATCGTGGCGTCACCTTCGATAAAAACCTCACTTTTATTGAACATAGTAACAATGTAATGTGGCGTGTGACGTTTCCCTTACATCTCACCGCCATATCATTTGGTCCAGTAAGTATATATACGAGCGGCCATTTTGAGTTCGTTGGAAAAGCGTATAAGGCAGTGGCTACTCCAGAAGACGAGTTCACGGAGTAGCCACGGAACGAAACGCTAATATTTTCAAGCTCCACAATTGGTGACCCCGACGTGATAAAGTGTCTGCTACGACGCTGTCTTTCCCTTTAATATCCCGAATCTCACATGAAAATTGAGCAATGTATTCTAATTGTCGTATTTGACGTGGAGATCTGTCAGTTTTAGTAAACAAAGCTCCAACTAAAGGTTTGTGGTCAGTAAGACAAACAAACTCACGAGATTCAAGTACATAGCTGAAATGTCTTATCGAGGTAAATAAAGACAATAACTCTTTATCGTAAGCGAGTATTTCATTTGGGTAATAGTTAACTTACGTGAAAAGAAAGTGAAAGGAGTAAGTAACCCACTGGTGTCTTGTTGCTGTTAAAAACAAACGAACATTATCCTCACAACAAGGATGAGCTAATAATGTCAATTTATCAACACCTGAAATACATTTAGATGGTTTAATATATACTTATCCCATTAACGTCTAAACGTTCGAAAACTATTTTTAAATGTTCTAAATAGGAGTATAACGTCGACATTTCCTCCCCACACAACACACGGAGGTAACACTTGGTTAATATTTCTTTGTGTTTTGGTAGTACCTCATCATGATCATCATGATATTGTTTATGTTTTTTATAAGTACATCCAGTACAGAAGATTTCAAAGCAAAATGGGCAAGTTCTCTTATAACCTACACCAAGGTGAACAGCATTCCTGTGAATCCTAAAATCTGCCATATATAAACACTTGGCCTCACAATGTTTGCAGTTAATCGTTTTTTCCTTATCGTGCATTTTTCTCTTGTGCCACATGTAACTCTCAAAGCTCTGAGACTATTAGGGTTCATTAAAAGACATACACAACAGGTAAGCGACCTACAGCGACTTATACCACACACTAGTGTGTAGTATATTAGAATACAATAGTGCCATATGGTCTCGACACTATACTTCTCATACATATCGTTTAGAGACTGTGCAAAATAGATTTACTAAATTTCATGTTCATAAAATGGATCAGTCATTTTTTGCCAGCATTTGATTCTCACGTATAACGGGTTTAAAGTCGCTAGAAGATGGTGGGAAACTTGCCCTTCTCTATTTTCTACATAAAATAAACAATGGTTCTATTGACTGTCCAGAGACCTCATATGCACAATTGTTTTGCGATAGAATGTCAGCCCACTTTACCGACAATTCTGCATACGCTGCATACGATCTGTTTGGCACCAGCTTAAAAAGTCTTAAAAGAGCTGAATAAATATATGTGTTTTTCCCTTGCGTCCTTTGCGTTTTTGTTATCTCACAATAATCTATATCTGTGTATGTTAGTTATAGTTTTATTTTTAGGTATAAGTTGCTAACGTACCAACTGGAATTATATTTTTTTCTGAAGAGTACTATGTCAAATAAATATATAATATATGTCGGAAACGTTCCCTCACGTTCCCTTTCCGTACGCCTTCCGATACTTTCGTAAACGCCTTTTGACAGTCTTGTAAACTCATAATTCAATGAAGTCAAGAGAACGTTGTCAACAAGTACCGATTGCAGTGAGTAATGTGAAGAGTAAACATCTCGATATGTGGTCATGTAAACCAGATGACGTCTGGAGCCCCTGGGAGCAAAAGAACCCCCTCCCGGAGAGCGGAACAACATCCCTGAGTCCCGTACAGATAAGTATTCAAAAGATAAACTTTGTAGAGAGTAGTTCAAATCGCGGGATTAACGATGGCGGACTGCTAGCTCCAGTATTTTGTGGTATTGTTTGCATTTTCAACAGTAAGACATTATTATTTGACAATTAGCTGTTTAGATAAATAAAAAATCATGTTACTTTGTTATTTATGTGACTGTTATTATATTGTGTTTACGAATGTGTGGCCTAAATCTAATAGATCCGCCCTAAAATGCCCCTCGCCCCTGGCCTATCCGACATATATAAAGATATTGAGTTGAAATTTGGTACACATACCAATTATAAGGAGACCTATAACTAGATTATATTTGAAGGGTTTGTGGAAAAATAGAGGTATATAAATAAAGCGAGCTAGTAAGAGTCCAGAAGTTTGGAATTAGAAAGAAGCCAAAGCATCAAATTTTTTTCAACATCTGCCACCGCGCCTTAACACATAACGAAATGAAACGTATTTTTAACCGTTCGATATTGATATTAGGTGATGAGGTCCAAGTAACTAGCTAAAATTTGATTTCATAATTTTTAATGAACATTTTTTAGAAATTGATTCAATTTCTTTGAAATTTTGTAGTAATTCCAATGCATACAATCATTAATCATACGTTCCACTGATTGACACCATAAATATTGATATCACATCTTTCATTTAATCCAGTTTGTCTGTAACTACCGAAGCAACTCTTACTTTTAGAAATCATCAGCAGTCTGCGATCTGCAATCTAGAACCAGCCTACTAGTAAAAGTTGACCGATGCTCGCGAGTTGGAAGGTGAAATCAATTCCTTATTTACTGACCAATGTTATGGCCTCTATATCCTGCGTTTCAGCTTAACGGCACCAGCTGAAACTGTATCTAAGAGTAATAATTTTAAGTAACTTATATCGATTACCAGCTTGGTAAAATTTAAATCCGGGAAACGAGAAGCAATGTAAACGAAAGAAAATATTTTTGTGGCATGTTTGGTATATTTAGATAGTGTTGTATTTGAGTCATCACTGGGGACTTTTTGTTATGTAATTTACGTATTATATTATGAATCTAAACAAATACAATATTTAACCACGTGTGAAATTTGGTGATATACCATGTGACGAAAAAACGCGGCACCCTAGTAGTCGGAAATCCTCAAACTGCGCTAATAATAATAATTTTTTTGTAATACCTGTACTGTAAGTGGATCATTATTAACAAATTTTTATTAGAGTAAGCTGAACTTACAATTCATTTACTGGTTGCCATGGTTACAGGGCTGTAATATTCACTTACAGTCCGACGTGGGCTGTAAGTGAATATTACGTACTAGTTATTATTTACCTGCTCAGATCAACAGAAATTTTAGGTAAAAAAAATCTATCGTTGAAACCAAACATTTCATGCATACACAAAAATGAAGATATTATTTTAAGCATCTTTATTGTTTATGGAAATGTGAAAAGTACAATTATTCATATTATCAACAGTCAAAATTGATGTTAATTTTTTTTGTATTTCTTTAATTACTTCAGGACCATCTAGTGGAGTATTCTCCATATTATCCGAGAGATCATTACCAGATGTTTGACGAGATGAACCGGCTTCTAGGTTGCTAAAGTTAAAAATCTTGTTAGGTACTTGTATTTTGTTCGTTAAAGATTCCGCCACATAACTTTCTGCTACTGCCGAGGACTTCCACCCACCGTGCCTTTTCAACGCAAGAACGTCGACTCCGCTGTTAGCCAAAAGAGTTGCCGAGGTTCTGCGAAACGAATGTCCACTGTAATTTTTTGCATTTTCCAAATTTAAAAATGTTGCAATATCAGACGGAATTTTAGCGAAAATATTTCTCCCAACTGGTTGGTTAACGCATTTCCCATTTTTATATTTCAAGAATAATCTTTTATTTTCTGAATTTTTTGGTCGCAGACTCATATATTTCCTGAATAATTCCAGACAGTGGAAATTGTCATTGTCTACGATAGTGAAACTTTTTGAAAGGTGATTTTTAGAATCAGGTATTTTGATAAGTATTACGCTTCCTTTATCAACAATATCGTCTACTGTTACCTTGCATAATTCATCTTTGCGGCAGGCTCCCGCAATTCCCATAATAGCAACGACCTTCTTCATCAGGTATGTTTGGTCAGATGCTTCACTCAAAAATTTTACAATTTGTTCTATAGTAAACACCTCACTTTTTTTGGGACGATATCCAATATTTTTGCTTTTTAAAAATGCCCTTAATTTGGCATATTTTGAAATGTCAACATTATCATTTAAGGAGATGGTTGACCGCAGCATGGAATATTCGCACCATAAGCTGGCTGGAGATGTATATTAATTAGATTTCTCTAGAAAACATGCGAGTAAAACCGCCTCACTGGTATGAATATCCACATATTTAGCGTCGCACCACTTTCTAAATACGTCATATGTGATTTCGTACCTTTTTTAGTTTTCCCAGGTAGAAGCGATGTACAAGCAATATTTGCAGCTTCTTCGATATCCATAATAGTATTTCCTCAAAAACTGCTTGTCAAACTTGACTTTTCAACGAGTTGTTTATCTATTAGGCTTTCTTTTGTTAATTTCTAGTATATACGATATACCTAATTTATTTAAAATATTAAAATTTAATTTTGACATGTAGTTGTCAACAATTCAAATTTAACTCATTAATTACTTTTCTTTGATTTTCGCAGGTATTACAAAAAACTATTTACTAACCGCGAACAGTAAGTGACTTTTCAGGTCTCGAATGTTTAGGAAACCTCGGCCCTACGGGCCTCGGTTTTCCAAACTACATTCTCGACCTGAAAAGTATCACTTACAGTTCATGGTACGTAATATACTATTTGCTGAACAATTGCTCTTAAAAGCACAATTTTTAAAAATGAGGAAATAGTGGCGTGTGTGAGTCGGACGAATGGTAAATATTTTGAGCCGGAATGAAATTACCTTCCCCCCCCCGTTTTCGAGGATTCTGAACACGATGGTGGTGTCAGAATTTCTCTTTGGGGTTGCACAACCCCTCAAACAGGCCAAAAACCACCCCCTAGAGGGGTTAAACGCGATTTAATAGGTTTCCCTTCAGAAAATAGTACTTTCTTCCCGTTTTCAAGGATGCTGAGCACGGTGGTGGTGTTCCCCATCGCGTCCGACCCCTACCAACCCCTCCACCGGCCAATACTCTTCCCCGAAAGGGGCGAATTTTTTTTCTCGGATTATCAGCGGCAAATATATATTCCCCCCCGTTTGCAAGGATGCTGAGCACGGTGGTGGTGTTCCCCATCGCCTCCGACCCCTACCAACCCCTCCACCGGCCAATACTCGCCCCCGAAAGGGGGGAATTTTTTTTTCGGATTATCAGCGGCAAATATATATTCCCCTCCGTTTTCAATGATGCTGAGCACGGTGGTGGTGTTCGTAATCGACTCCGACCCGTACCAACTCCCCCACCGGCCAATACTCGCCCCCGAAAGGGGTACATTTTTTTTCTGAATATATATATTTCCCTCCCCTCCCCGTTTTCGAGGTTGCTGTTTACGGGAAGAATATTCTTATTCCTTTTCTTGGTTGTAATGTCCTTTGTTTCCCGTTCATCTGAAAAAATATCATTAAATACCGCCAGTAGTCCTGTTGAATAATTGTTACATACTTTTATTTTTACATATAAATAATTGTGAACATTCATTACGATGCATGATATCAAATTGCCACAGTGTCTTTTCTTAAATTACAATAATTGGTACCTAAATATAACGTTATACTACTTAAAGCTAAAGTCCGCTTACAATAAAATATATTTTTCGTTTATACCTTATCTCGACTAATTTAACCTACGCCTCTTACAAGTAGAATTACAAGGTTGATACTCTTCGAAATGAACATCTTCCAAATCACAGACCTCGTCAGCAGTTTCTGTATCAGATTCACTCATGTGAATTTCCGGTACAAGATTTATCAATATCTCATCATCATTTTCATTCGCGTTACATTCGGATTCAGGAAGGTCTTTTTCATCAATTACTGTTGTATTTGTACAATTTTCACACCGGCAATTTTTACAAAAGGCACTACATGTTAAACCTTCCTTGAAAACGGGGGGGAATATATATTTGCCGCTGATAATCCGAAAAAAAAAATCACCCCTTTCGGGGGCGAGTATTGGCCGGTGGAGGGGTTGGTAGGGGTCGGACGCGATGGGGAACACCACCACCGTGCTCAGCATCCTTGAAAACGGGAGGAAAGTACTATTTTCTGAAGGGAAACATATTAAATCGCGTTTAACCCCTCTAGGGGGTGGTTTTTGGCCTGTTTGAGGGGTTGTGCAACCCCAAAGAGAAATTCTGACACCGCCATCGTGTTCAGCATCCTACAAAACGGGGGGGGGGGAGGTAATTTCATTCCGGCTTAAAATATTTACCATTTTCGCGTTTTTTCCGACTCACACACGCCACTAAAATTCTGTCGATCAAAAACTTTAAAAATGACAAAGTAATTCAGTTAGGAAATTTAATTCAAAACCTTTGGATATACGCGACGATTCGTAAGGATAGAGTAACTACGTATAGGTTAGATCAAAGTATCGATGATACTAACCAACTTTCTCTAAGCCAAGTTGCAGTTGCAGATCTGGAAAATGTATCACCCCTAAAATTTCGGAGAACTTTTTTATCCATCTATTCATTTTCAAAAGTATTATTTTAGGATATTTAGAATTTAATTGTGAAACATTAAGATTTTATATGATAATTAATTGCTAATGTTCGAGAAACATGCAAGTAAATTATGCAAGATTTGCCAGCGTATGGTATGCTGTTACTTCTAGAAAACACACAGCTGGGCCAGCTTCGTCAGCGTTAGATTAAACTAAGGTCTTGCTTATTGCCAGCAGCAAAAAGCACATAGAGTATGGTACTTTAAGGTCGGGATCGAAATGTCAATAAGTGTATATGTGGTTGCCTAATAATCATTAAAATTCCATCAAATCGACACTTGGTATTTCATAAATAACTTTTTTACAAGTAATTCAAACGGAGTTTTAAAGTGGGCAGTATTATAACAGAAGTCGGCCAAATACGACTGACCTGTTTGTTTCTTTTTTAAGTGCACGATAAATTCGGAATAAATTTTTAAAATTGCCTAATTATCAGACGATACATTTGTAGCTATATTAGATAATCAGAGTTACTTAAGTACATTTAATTAGGTCGTATTGATGCGTATTACAGTCATTATCTTTTATCTGTGTAAAAATTTGCATAAAATTGCTTTTGTAAATTGTGATATATGAAATCAATTTTTAACACAAATCGATGAGTCATCAGAATAATTGTAAAGAATATTTAGAATAAGTTCAGCATGTAACTAAAAGATGGCGCCAATAGCCTAATGAATGAAAGGGGGTAATGATTTTGATTTATGAATGAAATGAAAAGTGACACATTTAAATTTGTTAAATAAACTAAACAATGAAAGTATTATTAAATGGTCAATAGTTTGCAACTGTATTCAAGCACTAAAATGGCACTATATCCCAAGTATATACAAATGTAGCCAATAGTATAATATATAGGTACAATAAATTCTGTTAATTTTGGTCAAAAATTGGGTGAATTTTAATTAATGTAAATATACAAATTAGGTTCGAACCCTGAATATGGTTCATGGCATTGGTGTTTTAATCAACTGTCCATAACTTTATCTCGTTTATGCTTCCGCAGAAAGGAGTATCTTATATTTCAATGTGTGACTGCTTCACCGAAAGGAAACAACGTGTAACCTAAACCCTGAAGTTACGGGTTCAATCATCCAGTTTTGGTAAATTTTTATTGTGTAAGAATGATTAACCCAGTATACTTACTCAGATATTGGTTATGTTCTTTTCTTAGATATATGCAAAAGTATGTTAATTTTTTTGAAAAATAGGATAATGAAACACTATATCTAGAGGTCAGGAAAAGATTAGAGACCTAACAAGATAGGACAGTCAGACGGAGAAGACGAAATAGACGAAGACAGTGGTGTACTCCAATTTAAAGGGACAAGACATCCAGCGGAAACGGTTTCGGGATTTGTCGGTTACGCATTAAACGAATTTGACCAAGCTTACTAAAAGATAGGTTGGCTCATCAAAATCGACCAGTGCTACGTCACGTATAGACCTCGATGACAGCTGCGTGTGGCTGTTTTTTCCTCATTTTATAGAAAAAAGTTTCAAAATTATTCTTACAATGTACAATTCTATCCTAACCAAATAGATACCTTACATATAAACAGAAATACTTCGTGTGACATATATTACTAAGCAACCTGTTTTTTAGTGTCCTTGGCTACTGACAGTCAGCTGAGTTCGGTCGTTCTATGAGGAGACAGTGTTGTCCAATTTTCACTATTGGCCTCTCTTTCTAATGTTACCTTCTCCGTCTGATTGTCACATTGTGGCAACTGCGCGAAAACTCAAATTTAAATGTCGAGGTCAATGGCGCCATTGCTAAAAGATACAAGGTTTACCGCTGGCTGTCCTGTCTTGTTAATTCCCTAATCTTTGCCGAAAGTTCGGAGCTTCAAGCATGCGCATTACCTTGCAAATGTGTAATAAATTCTGCAAGTCGAGAAATTGAAGCATTTCGTGTTATTTTGTGGAAAAAAGGCGGGGGGACTCCCCCGCACCCCCCATTTCTTTATCCGCGACGATTATACTGCCTGCGGCGACAATAATTATTATTATAACAATTAGATATCAGAATAAAAACCTACTAATCCAACCTAAAGAAATTACACGAAGAATGAAATTATTTTAAGCAGAATAAAAACCTCTAACCTAACGTAAAAAAATCATAGAAAAGAATTAGTGAAAAAATATATTAATCATTACAAAATTAAAGAAAAAAAAATTCAGCGGACGTAGGAGTTTGAACCCGGGACCTTCGATCCATGATTTTATCTACGCGCTAGCCACTCGGCTGACGGTGAACGCTAGAACAAGGAATAAATATTAAAGAGTCAGATAAATGATATCCCGTTTTGCGCAAGGTCGAAGCTTCGTGTACCTAAACGCTTGTCACACACACTACGTTCAAGGACATATTTACAACTGTTAGGTAGAATAAAAATTAGGTGATGAACAGTTGCCAAATTTAAATACATATTGTCTTTGCCATTTTCAATAATTAAAACTGATGTGTTCCCATAATTTGGATAAAAGGTTCTTACTGTTTAATTCGAAATTAATAATGTGGTTAACTATTTCGTTTTATAATTTAAACAATATCCCTATATGATATTAGATGTACATGGCATAAATTATGCAAAACTACATTTTAGAATTTACCTAACCACATACTAGCTATTTTACGACTATTTATGTAATTGAGTAATATTTATAATTATAATTTGTAACATTAATTGTATCTTATACTAAAGAAATTTTTGTACATGTGGCAATGCGGACAACATTCCGACAAATATTGACACTTGCCAATAAAATAAGATAAGATACACACTGTGCCATCTAGGATTAACATAAGTACTAGCTTACGAGTTTTTGACATTTCGATCCTGTCCTTAATATAGGATAGGAAGGTTAAGTGTTTATGGGATGCGTTGCCGCATTGTGTTATGATTTGTAGTATGTATGCTCCACTTTTGATGTTTTTGTTTTTAGATCTGTTCTTCTGTTGAGTCTTCTGTTTCCGATTCCGGTAGCGCACATACACTTACGATTTCTTTATGGTATCTCTCATAATTTAATATAGAAAAGCTTTATAAATCGTGCATTGCTTCTTGTTCCCATACTATCATTAGGTTAACACCTATTGAATGGTTATATAATAAAATAAATAAATAACATAACTGTTAATCGAATTACTGGCAATCATTATAATTAAATGTTTCCGTCAGGGTTTTTAAAATTTTTTAATGTGGTCCTATACTTATATAATTAATTATTTTCTGAAGGGGAAGAATACTTCCCTTCGGCATGCGAGGGAAGTAAAACAAATACCGGTAACTGTAGGATTATACCCTTAAACTCACTAACAGCCGGTTTTACAATCGCTAGTTAACTTCCAGTCAGAGTTAACTTTCAGGTTATTATAGAAATTGGGTTTTACAATAGCTGGTCATTTTCGATGTGGTAGTTATCTAGTAGTTAACTTTACTAGCAGATGAGGTGTGGGTAAACTAGAAGTTGGCAGTTTACTGGCAATTTATAACCTATAAAATAACTGTCACAAAATAATTGTTTGATATTTAGCCTAAAAATGGATATGTACGAAGTAAATGCATATAGCAGTGATGAGTAGCCAAGGTAATCCTGTATAGACCTAACTTTCTCGAAGAATACGATGGAAGAGATTTTTTAAATAGATCGAGAATAAATACTACCTAAGAAAGTTAACTTGCGATTGTAAAACTGGCTGTAACTGTTAAAAATTCAAACGCCGTCAGACTTGGAGGAAAGTCAGTTTAAGTCAAGTAGAGGAATAAATCGAAAAAAGTTGAAAATGTAACTTGTGATCAATACTAAAAAGGTTTATTTTGAGTATTCAAAACCAGATTTTGGCTAATTTATGTGTTCATAACCATTTCTATTCCAGGTTCGTTGAAAGTTAAAGAAATTCTCATCTGATAATTGAAATGTAAACTTGCATTGTCTATTTACCTTCTCTACATCCTTATACATTACTAAGAAATTCAGTTTGCAATTAAATGTGGTTAAAAATTTGATTAATTTTCTGCGAATTATGTGGTACATAGAACTTGTAAAAGAAGTTTTTGGTCTAGTCAAATGTTCTTCGTAGTTGGTCATAAAAAAATAGTCTAAAAGGTAGCGTACCAGTCATTTCATTTGCAGGGATTTCTAATCTATTTTATTTTTAATATTTTCTTGTTATTGTATATTAATGGAATGAAAGTCTGTCAGAAAGCGAAGGCGTCTTGTATAGATGGATTTTTATTAAGACGAATGAATGAATTAGAAAATCAAATAAACGATGAATACAGTTATACTTAGGTATATTTTTTTTGTCCCACATTTTTTCCTCCACCCTATCAATCAAATAAATGGCTTCTCCTTCTATTGGGATAAAATTTGATATATAAGTAGACTGTAGATTGTTTAAGAAGTCGCTCGGCTCTGAATAGCCCTTTTTCACATCGACCTAAAAGATCTTTAGTACTTTAGCCTAGTGTGGACTAGCATTTTGCATTCGCAAAGAATATGTTCCGCGGTTTCTGTTGCAGTATCACAGTATCTGCACGTCTCATCATCTGCCTTCCCAATATTCTTAAGATGATATCTCAAGGGACAGTGGCCTGTTAAAAGACCTGTCATCAGCCTTAGGTCGGACTTTTCGAATTCGAGAAGCCTTGTGGCCTTCTTTGTCGAATAAGTTATGAACTTTTTCGCTTGTCTTTGGCCTGGAGTATTCCTCCAGTCCTCTGTTCCCTTTGCAATAACTGGGGTTTTATTCCCCTAATTATATGAATTAATCAGACATTACCATTGGCAGAGTACGGACTGTCCCAATTACTTTTGCAACCTCCGTCGATATCATAGTGTATCTATCGAAATCAAAACTATGCTTACCCTTTTCCTTCCAGGTGATTATATCCTTTATGGTGCCTTTCGACTAAGTTACTTCACAAACAAACTTTACTGAATATAGAATGCACTCAGTTGCATATCAAGCAAATAAAACACGTGATTTCTCAAAACACTTAAACCACAATATTTACAGACGAAAAATTGAAAACAAATGAAAATGACAATCACAAACATATAACGATTAAATAAATTAACAAACAGTAATTACACTATATCAAGAAATGAAATGGTTCGCGGCAAGTTCAAATCTTTCGCAACATCGCGGCCTAATACTCTTAGTTCAATTACAACACATTAATTTATGCTTATTATAACCGACAAAATACTGAACAAATGTACTTAAACTTTAAAATTGAAAAAGGTTCGTAAAACGAGAATTTACTATACCCTGTAAGTAGATGACGACCGATCAGACGTTAAACCAAGAGGGTCGATATTATCTCAATCGAAATAAGACGTTTCAAAAGTGGGCAGTAAACCCTCGACCTATTAAAAACTTCTCTACTTTAAACCGTACCCCTATTTGAAATTACCTAACGGACCCTGGTATTTATCCTATGGCCTATCTAACATTTTATGCCACTAAGACAGATGAAAAAACTCTTTTGTTCCTTACTTTGCTTTTGTATGGGGGGAAAAATCTACCTTATTTGGTCTATCTATCTATCTTCCTGTCTATTACATATATTTTCTGGAATCCTCTCTCAACTGCCTTAGTCTTGAAAATCTAACTAGACTCCCCGGATGTTTGACGGGTCCTTAACTTCAAGTAAGAAAAACGAATTGGACATAAAATAATTTAGATGGTTATTTATTGCTTCCAAGTGGCTAACGTCGACTACCTAATAAAGACTAAAGTTAAAAAAGCATGTTTCCTGGACTCTAAAATAAATTAGTTTGCAACATAAAACAGATGTTTCTATGACCAGTACTTTAGGTTATTGTACTAAAGTCTCGACCCTTAAAATATTACCGAGATCGCAAATAAGATAATACTGTGTTTCTATATGAGACAGGGCCGGACTTGGCTCCCTTAATTTGACTTTTGTTACACCTTTCCCATTTTAGGATCTCAGCCGTTATGTCCCCTTTAGATGAGCCACAAAATGGTTCGAGCCCAAAAATTGGAGCTTCAGCACCTTTTTTTGCAAGGGCGTAAGTTAATTCATTTCCCTATATTCGCTCGTGCCCTGGCACCCACATCAAGGAACCTTATCGTTTTTTGCCAGTTGCTTCAGGGATTGTCTGCATTCCCAGGCAATTTTAGACTCAAATGTGTAAGACCTGAGAACTTTTAACCTGGCTATCTGAGAGTATATAGATCTTTGCTCTTCGAATGTCTTTATTTATCCTTTAATGAGCACATAGATTTATAGTATAAATTTCTGCTTGGAAGATGGTTGGGGTCTTACCTACGGCTCTGGATAGCCTGCAATTAGGCCCAGCTACGCCCTCGCCAAACTCCTCAGCCATCTTCTATCCATCTGTATAACAGACAAGTGATATAAGTACCACGATGCACTAATAATGAAAAGCACTCTGTGAATATTTTTCGAAATCATCTCTCTAAGGTTGTGAAAATGAAACAACGCTCCAATGGGCTTGTTCGGCATTTTTTTTTAATTTCATAAATCGAAAATGCAAGTATAAATTAATGGATCTGCAAAAAATCAGAATGTTATTCGCACGTTTAGTATCTTAAAAACTACTACAAATTTCCATCTCGCGAAAATGGGGCGTGGCCAGGCGCTACGTCACTATACGCATAGACACGGCGATCTCAATAGACTTGATGCTCCTTATTGGTTATAATTATAAGTGTTTTCGAAGTAATGTTTGTTTTGCTTACTACTTGACAGTAGGGAGTACAATTTGGTGAAATGTCAAAAAATTACAATTTTCTCTCGCTCCTGCCGGAACGAATTTTCGATTTCGACCCTGCAATTTACGATTAGAATTCATCGCCGACGTTCTCCTTTCCGTAGACACATAGAGCGAACTTCCACTCGACGTATTTATTTAGTTACCAGCGTTTAAAAATTCTATGTTTTTCGACTTTTCAGGTTAAATTTGAAAGGTCCCAGACAGCCATTTTTCTTACGTCACTTGCGTATAGTGACGTCACAAATGAGCGCTCGGTTTTTGCAACTATTACTAATTTCAACTCCTTATATCTCGAGAACGGAAAAAGTTAATAATACGAAATTTTAAGTGTATAATGGGAATATCGAGTACTATATGAAAAAGTATAAAAACCATATAAAAAGAATATCATGGAACAAGCCCATTTGGATGAAATTTGATACACACGCTGTTAATGCAGCAAGAATAAGTTAGACTTACATAAAACTTGGTAGAGTTGTTTCTCATGGAACCAGCATTATCAATTAATTTACGAAAATATAATTAAGGGTGCAAAAAGGGAACTGAATAATCAACTTGACCCTAATAGGATACAATTCGAGTATAAGTTTTGTTTATGGAGCACCAATAAGAAAATAATAGATGAAAGGGAAAATTATTGGAAAATACTTATTTCTAGTAATGAAACATATTCTTTATAGGATTTTGCAAACATCTGAAAGAAAAACTATCTATGAGAACTAAAAGAAAAACTATTTGTAAAAATAATAATCAAATCTTTGCATTCTTTCGATAACCTGACTTCTGGTTATGCTAATAAGTAAACATTCTTATTTGCCATTCTCATTATAACACTAGCATCCAACATAGTCCCCTACGGCTAGGCAGGTTAAACTAGTATCTACATGATCCCCTACAATATGTAAATTTAAGTTAAAAATGAGAACAAAGGCCTGAAATTAATTTATTCACTTGTCTTTAAAAATTTTTTCATTCTAATGAATCACATTTTCATAAAATTTCATTCAGTTTCTTGGAAATGCTTAGCCTTTGAAACGTTTTTCGTCCTTATTATGGACTCATCAGAAGAGCCTAAAGTCACTCATAACGATGTTCCATGCAAAACCAAGACAATATCCATGAATAAGTAGGAAATATTTATATTTGACATTGACACAACAGATCTTCACCTGTCTATTAGCTAACTAGTGTTGGAGCCTACATCTGTTGTTTTTGATCAGTCAATGTCAAATATAAATATTTCATTCTTATTCATGGATATTGTCTTGGTTTTGCATGGAACATCGTTATGAGTGGTTTTGGGCTTTTCTGATGAGTCCACAATAAGGACGAAAAACATTTCCAAGAAACTGAATGAGATTTTATGAAAATATAATTCAATAGAATGAAAAAATTTTTAAAGACAAGGTAGGTAAATAAATTAATTTCAGGCCTTTGTTCTCATTTTTAAATGGGGTTGAAAACTCAACTTGCTCTAATTTGAATGAAATGTAATACACTTGTTGCTAATGTAACTCTAATACTAATCAAGTTGTGAAAGCTTTCTGAAAACAACCCTGGGATGTGAAAGCGGGTTGAAAAATCAATTTGCTTTGATTACGGCAAAATCTGGTACAATTTTGGCTTATGAAGCACTAGGTACTAAGAAAAGGTATCTTGTATTCTGTATCTTGTATAAAGAATGTTGTATGCTGTCTATTATGTATGGTGTGTAAAGTCATCAATAAAAAGGACAAACAGAGTTGGACCCAGAACCTAGAATTTATACCCTGGCAATTCAAAAATTCTCCTTGAGGTAAGATGCGAGTAGCATTTGACTGCCAAGAGAAATGTAAATTGTATTGTGTATAAATTGAAACAAAATTCAAAACTTTAAAGTAAAATAAAATAAAAAAATTCCAAAATGATTCATCTGTAAAAAGGACAAAAATAATCTTCTGCTAATACAAACCCCCAAAAATAACAACTTCCAAAAATTATAGGAAAAAGATTAAACCAAAGACTATATTCAAAAAGTTATTCTGTTTTACTTGCTAGAAACATTTTTATATATGTCGGAGACGATCCCCTCGTAGTAAACATTTCCGTGTATGGTCATGTGAAACAGATGGCTGGAGTACCCTGCAGAAACCCTCTCCCCGGTGAGCAGAACAAAGCCCCTTGAGGGGCCTGTAGATGATTATTCTAAGTATAAATCTTGCAGATAGTGCGAGATTGTGAGACTAGGGGTTGCGGATTGTTAGCTTCTCAAGAAAATATTATGTGGTATTGTTTGCATTTTCAAAAATAAGACATTATTATTTGATATTTAGCTGTTTAGATAAATCTTAATACATGTTACTTTGTTATTTATGTGACTGTTATTTAAGTGATTATATTGTGTTTACAAAAGTGTGGCCTAAATCTAGTAGATCCGCCCTAAAATGCCCCTCGCCTCTGTCATCTTCGACATATACAAAAATGCGAGATATTCGTCTTATCACGTAATAATTAGATATTATAGCAACTTATTCAACAATTATTCTGTAAATATTAGTCAGCACCTCTAGCGGTGGTTGAGTGAGACGTGGGGAATTTATTGGAGAATTTAAAGCGTCGAATGAAGTTAGATGAAACGGCCAATACCAATGAAAGCGAGAAAGTACAATCTTCAGCAATATAGCCAGGTATAAGATAAAAGCAAACTGCCGTCGAATATACTAAAATGTTGAGAATATTGAAAACACTATTTTAGTAGGGAACTGTTACCGTATACTTTATGCAAATCAGTTAGAGTAACAGTGTTTCCAATGCCTCTGAAGTTGTTTCTATATCAAAATTCTTGAACACTGCACTCTTATTGGCGTATGCAACGCGCGCTTCGACAACCAGGTTGGCATTATCAGGAGATGATCAAACTAAAAGTTTTTAATACTCTAAATTCTGTTATTATTTTCAAGTCAACACAATTATTTCTCCTTTTTTTGAAAGAGAGCAAAAGTTTCCTTGAAATTTCTAACTTAATTTTATTTATTGAATAAGTGTTGTTTCGCCAATAATCTAAAAACAGCGTAAACGTATTTCGCTGCATGCTTTTGCGCCGATATCACTATCAGAAACAATTCGATAATAACCGTTCTAAAAAAAATACAGTTATGTAACACCGTGTATATCAAACTATGAGTTAAAAGTCTGTTCGTTAAATTCACCTACTTCTTACTGCCAGAAAATCCAACCCAAGCGAATTAACATTTGTTAACGTACGCGATAACTTTAAATTAGGTATTATAGCGTGACAAATTTTTTTCGCAAACACACCAATTCGAACTAGATCCGTACTATTAATATTACATTTTTAATTACTATATCAAACAAATATAAATATGGGAGTAGAGTAAGAGAAATCTAGTGACCTTTCTTTGGAATATAAGGAGAACTTACATATAAACGTGTGCAGTACGAAAAAGAGTTTCTTTGGCGCCGGTTCTCTGTCGGCATTGTGAGTTAAAAGCTGCATGTTGACGTTTTTGGAAATGACAATTTAAGCTAATCCGTTGAACCAAAGTGAAAAGTGAAGTTTTTCTGTGATAAATATCTTTATAATGTTAACAGGATGGAAATTAGGACTATCAAAAAGTAAGTACAAGTCGGTTTGTTAAAAAATATCCTTGATTCTTTTTTCATTTGTAATCATGCAAGTATATTCAACTGATACCGTTCATTGAATTTTAATTAATTCTGCAGAGAAATAAAATATTCATTTGTTTATATTTTTAAACATACTTTGCTAACTGTATCGTTATCGAAAGAAATCATTAGTGAAATTAGCAGAATATTCTGAGCTATTTAACTGAAAATAAAAGAGCAAAATATAAGTCAATAATTAATAGTAGTTTAAACCCCTAGTCTATACAGGGCGACTCAGAACCATGGGGTAATACTTCGGGAGCGTACAATTTTAGTCAAAATAACACCAAGAGTGCCTGTAATTTTTTCCTAGGGCGCCCCTAATTTTTTAATTTTGGGGGGTATCTACCCCTCTGAACGGGGGTTGAATTAAGTAAAAATATT
This sequence comes from Stenurella melanura, assembly GCA_963583905.1. Classification (NCBI taxonomy): domain Eukaryota; kingdom Metazoa; phylum Arthropoda; class Insecta; order Coleoptera; family Cerambycidae; genus Stenurella; species Stenurella melanura. The sequence goes on along the minus strand of OY757316.1, from coordinate 117,173,774 downwards.
TTTCACTGAAATATTTTTTCATCGCAGTCTTTAATTACTTAATTACTAATTAAGTTATTTTTCAGAGTAATTAAATTTAAAAAACTCCATATTTAAGAATCAACCCCGAATAAAGGTTGAAACTACCCGTACATTAAAAACATTTTAATAATGTATTTTAAAATATTTCTTAGAATTTTATTAACGTAGGGGTTTTTAAAGTAAGGATAGTTTTAACCCTCTTTCAGGGGTAGTAATTTGATGTGGGAGTTTTTGTAATTTGTAAAAACGTCTTGGAAAAAAATGATGAAACATGTTAGTACCCATAATAACCATTTTAACCCCCTTTGATCGGGGTAGCAACTCCTATAGGCGAGCGGTTCACCCCCATAAAAACAGCATGGACCGACTAAATTTTTTTAATAAAAGACTTCTACTTGAAACTTTTTCAGCATTGTAGAGCATATTTTTCTGACAATTTAAGTATTTTTTGCATAATTTTTTAGGCGGTCTTTCAATAGTTATAAACAAAAATGTTGTAAAAAAAAGAAAACTTAATAAATCGCTCTGAAAAACCGACCAAAATAAACACTTTTTGTCTCTCGGCTTTTTCTCGAAAAATGCACGGTTTCCGAGATATGGCCAATTTTTCAACAAAAAAAACGCGAAAATCGGCGACCTTTCGGATTTTTTTTCTTAATAATTTCTGAATGCACAGTAATTCTGCACACGCCAAAATAAACGGCAGTTCATCTACTACAGGTGCGATTTTTTGTGTGTGGAATTATGCTCATTAAGATTAATTAAAATTGAATTTAGAAAAATACCAGTCTCCAGATACTGATGTATTAGTCTTACTCGTAGCACATTATCATTCTTTTTTGATGGAACCTCCTTTATGGTTTCACACAGGGAATGTTGTCAAAAATGTTGATCATTCGCGATATATACCTGTACACACTAGAGCAAAAAATAGTGGACCAATTAAATCTGCCAGTATTTTGGTAATGCATGCTATTAGTGGTTGTGACACGACTTGCTCAATATCCAATATTGGGAAAAAACGGCTTACAATGCTCTGAACAAATTAACCAAAGACGATTTGAAAAGTTTTGCAAATTTAGATAGTTTACCTTTGGATGACGCAATTAAAACTCTAACTTTATATTTATCGAAAATTTATGATCCTCAAAGTAAATGGAAAGTTTGCTCGAAATCTATAAATAAGTTAAGATATACAATCGCATTGAAAAAAAACGCCACTAGCGAAAGACTTCCACCGTCTTATCCAGCATTGTTGCAACATTTTTTGAGAGCAAAATGGCAAATAAGTGAATGGAAGCAAGCTACAAATTGTGAAATAGTATCCCTTGACCCGTTGGTTCACGGTTGGAAAATTGAAAACGATTGTTTGGATTTCAATTACTTTGAAGGAGACACTGCATTGGACATGCCTCCAAAATATTTTTGTTCATGTAGTGGAAAATGTGCGACAAACAATTGTAATTGTGTATCATTAAATCTGAAATGCTGTTCTGTATGTGCATGCACCGATGAATGTCAAAATGTGACACCAAACATTAATGAACAAACTTCAGTTTTAGATATTATTGAAGAAGAACACGAAGATATTATTTAAACAAAATTTTTAAGTTCCTATAAATTTTTTATGACTTTGGAAATATGAAAAATCTTTTTATTAAAAATGTGGTTTATACAACATCATTAATTAAAAATACATAAAGCTAAAACGCCTTGTAACTTTATGAATTAAAATAATGAATATTTTTAATTAAAAACCACTCAAACTTCATTCTATTGATGTATAATATAACTTTTACATTTCTTATTCAATTATATTATATTATTATTATGATCAATGTGCTTATTTATAAATGAAAATGTGAAATCAATCAAAAATATATAATATTTGGATTTGAGTAGGTCGCGTGCGCGTCATCTGTGCAGACGCGCGGCTGCTGCTTCTCTAACCCCCGGCCGCCATATTGTTTGTTCTGTTATTGTTTTGATTTGCAATGGTACTTTTCTAAATTCAATTTTAATGAATCTTAATGAGCATAACTCCACACACAAAAAATCACACCTGTAGTAGATAAACTGCCGTTTCCTTTGGCGTGTGCAGAATTACTGTGCATTCAGAAATTACTGAGAAAAAAAATCCGAAAGGTCGCCTATTTTCCCGTTTTTTTGTTGAAAAATTGGCCATATCTCGGAAACCGTGCATTTTTCGAGAAAAAGCCAAGAGACAAAACATGTTTATTTTGGTCGGTTTTTATTATACAAAACGTTTTCAGAGCGATTTATTAAGATTTCTTTTTTTTACAACATTTTTGTTTATAACTATTGAAGGACCGCCTAAAAAACTATGCAAAAAATACGTAAATTGTCAGAAAAATATGCTCTACAATGCTCAAAAAGTTTCAAGTAGAAGTCTTTTATTAAAAAAAATTAGTCGGTAACTCGCATTTCTAAGCGTCTTTTTAGGGGTGAACCGCTCGCCTACTATAGTAAAAAACGAAAAGATACCATCATCTACATTTTTGATAAGGTTTAATTTAAGAGATTTGGCGTTCAATTATTTTATTTCGGCTCAAAGTTCTGACGCAATAAATTTTAAGGAATTTTGGGGTCACTCTGGACCTAAAATATGTTTTTAAAATTAAGATAACATTTTTAAATTTTTTAAACAATTTTCTAAAAGAATCAGGCTGATCCGCTTACGAGAAAAATTGATGTTAGCGATAAGGGACAAAGATTGACATTCTCCTATTTGGAAGAACTCTGTTAGGAATGCGTTCCTGACAAAACTATCTGGCTTCCAAGCCATTACCCACAGCTAGTGTGTACATAAAATGCATGTTGGCATGTTTACCGGATAAAAAATTTCTTATAGGCCAGTCACCACGGACTTTTGTAGTGAAAAGTTAGAAGAACATTGTGAAAGTTTTTAATCATTGAGACAATATTGGAGGAGGTAAAAAAAAGAATGAATCCGGTTTTGCACCCTTTTCCGCCCCCCGGAACATTTGTTAAATTAACAAAAAACCTACGTTTGCAATAACTTTTGGAAAAAATTTCCGAAATTTATCCAAACCTTGGAGAACATTTTAGTAATTATTAGACATCTTTTATCAAGTTTGCACCCTGCTACGATGACAGGAACACTGCAAATAGTATTTATTAACTTTACCATATATTTTAAATACAGTTTTTTTGTCGAATTAGGTTTAGAATGTCATGTAACGTCGAGACTTAAAACTTGAGAGGGAAAAAAACTCTTTATGTTCGTCAGTGAGTCTGTCGGTCAGTCTGTAACTTTTTCTTGTGCGCACGTCTTCTTTGAAACGGTTCAAGACATTGACTTGAAAATTGATACACGTATAATGCATACGCGTATAAGGTTTACATAAATTTCCAGATCTGTTTACTGTGTGCTAGAACTTTATGCACAGTTGCAGGCATTGGGTACCAGGAATATTTCCTCATGTATATGCATAGTCTGGCTGTTGCGTAGCAATATTCTTCCAATTTTGGTGCATCGATTTGGTAGTTACAGGACAGGCAAATTAAAATTACTTTAAAATTTTTAATGAAGTCTTCATCAACATCAGTGATTTCAGAAAATTGTTTAGTGTCATTAAATGCTCGACGAGCAGTATTACCATCGTTTGTACTACCAAACCCGACTTTTGGTTTGTCCACATGTAAATGAAATTTTTCTAAAAATCGTTTTATTCTTTTGGCAACAATTTCTTTATGTTTCTGGCCTCGGACATGCCATTTACGTATATTATATCGATAGAAGATGTGGAGGATACACTCAAAACATCGAATCCAACAATGTAATGGACTTATTCCAAACTGCAAAGTTTTTGGTTTTGGATCAAATACGTTTGTCGTTTTGAAATCCTCAATTCGCAAAAAATCACGGGCTGTTCACCACATATCGGACAAGCTTGACTTGACTTTGTTCCGGTCAGAGTATTCAATACTTAGCCGTCAGTTAAGGTCATGAAAAGATTAAACTTTGTATTAATTGCTTTGTCATTCGGTAAAGCAATTTTCAGTTCCTTAAGATTCTCAATTTGCAGATCGATAGTTTACTTTTCTTTTAATATATGCTCTGCTGAATCTCACAGATTGCGGAGTTCGATTATTCCACAAAATAGTTTCGTGACTGCAAGCGAAGGGGCATAGTTGCAAACAAAGATGATCAGAACGGGTACCAGAAGTGTAGAATTTTTGTTTATATATTGAATGACCTGAACTTCCATTGAAGCCGTTACTGAAAATTATTTCAGCATTAATTTCAGTAAGTTGTAATTATTTCATGTACTGTATAATTGGTTCTTCTTGCACAATACTATTCTTTTTGTTGTATATTCCAGTAAATTGCTTAACGGTACATCTGCCACAATGTCTGAAATTTTGATCCCAGTTGGCCTACATTTTTGTTTAGCCTTCCAAACTTCTTTGTAGTAATTTCTTGAAATAGCTCTACGTCTATATCCAAATACTGTTGCTTATTTAAAAGTGAATTATTTATTATTTGTTTGCTTATAGTAATGAAACATTTTCTTTATAGGATTTTGCAAACAGTGGAAAGAAAAGCTATCTATGAGAACTAAAGGAAAAACTATATATAAAAATATTAATGAAATCTTTACATTCTTTCGATAACCTGACTTCTGGTTATGCTAACAAGTAAAAATTCTGATTTGCCATTCTCATTTTAGCACTAGCATCCAACCTAGTCCCCTACGGCTAAGCAGGCTAAACTAGTATCTACATGATCCCCTACGATATGTAAATTCAGTTAAAAATGAGAACAACAACAAATTAATTTATTTACGTACCTTGTCTTTAAAAAATTTTTCATTCTAATGAATTACATTTTCATAAAATCTCATTCAGTTTCTTGGAAATGCTTAGCCTTTGAAACGTTTTTCGTCCTTATTGTGGACTCATCAGAAAAGCCTGTTTTTTATCAGTCAATGTCAATTATAATTATTTTATACCATTCATGGATAATGTCTTAGTTTTGCATGGAACATCGTTATGAGTCGCTTTAGGCTTTTCTGATGAGTCCACAATAAGGACGAAAAACGTTTCAAAGGCTAAGCATTTCCAAGAAACTGAATGAGATTTTATGAAAATGTAATTCATTAGAATGAAAAATTTTTTAAAGACAAGGTACGTAAATAAATTAATTTCAGGCATTTGTTCTCATTTTTAACTGAATTTACATATCGTAGGGGATCATGTAGATACTAGTTTAGCCTGCTTAGCCGTAGGGGACTAGGTTGGATGCTAGTGTTAAAATGAGAATGGCAAATCAGAATTTTTACTTGTTAGCATAACCAGAAGTCAGGTTATCGAAAGAATGCAAAGATTTCATTAATATTTTTATATATAGTTTTTCCTTTAGTTCTCATAGATAGCTTTTCTTTCCACTGTTTGCAAAATCCTATAAAGAAAATGTTTCACTGTTGCTTACTTAAATTGGAATTTAAAATCAGTTCTAACGCATCTTCGGCTGAGTAATTCAATTTTTTTTTCCTGGAGAAAAAAGGATTTTTCTAATTTTAGCTAGTCGGGTTGGACTTTTGTTTACTTGTTTCAAAACTGCTGCTATAGCCTGTTTTCCTTGTTGACGTGCAGCTATAATCGCAGCTTGTACAATTAAAGATGTTTCGTCTTTCTTTTCATGTGATAATCACGCAGCTTCCCTTCTTTGTGATCTGGATGTTTTTCGGAGAATGATAGACTCGGCCGACCAGAAGAAGATGATGGCGTTGGCTCGTCTATTTCATAAACGAAATAGCAGTAGCAGTTTTGTTTTTAAAATAATCCTTCCGCCGAGAAGTTTGAGTCCACCGTTCATCGACATTTCGGCACAAACGACGTAATTTTTTCCATAGTCTCTGCTCATTAGATGAATCAATATTCTTTCCCATCGTATTTTTTACATAGTCCCAAATTGCCGAGAATTCCTCGTCTTTGCCACTTCCTTGTAACAATATTTCTACAAGGTCTTCGTTCTTGAAACGATGCATACTTCTACAGAATACAATAATTTATCAAAAGTTGCAAATAGTTGCCTCAATATGTATAATTATTAACTATATTTGATATAATTTATTTACGGTTGTCGTAGTTGAAAGCTCTCAAAACTATGCTAAAGTCAATTGTTGCTTTATAAATTGTTCACGTGAATTGTATTTCAGTTATCAATTCTTGTCAAATCATTTAATTACTTTTCTACTTCTTCTCATCTATCTGATCAGTAAAAAAAGTGTCAGCGCCTCTGACAGCGCGGTAAAGATCAAAGAACCCGACACTTCTTATACCGACAATAAGTCTTCAACTATACAGGGTGTAACATAATGGAATGTCATAAATAAAGGAGCGTATTCCTCGTACAAATTTAAGAATATTTTGTCATTAGAGCCTTCGTTTACAGGATACAGGGCGTTGTAGTTTTCAAAAATTAAATTATTTCCCTATATATCTTTTGAACAAATGTAGATATTTACCTGAAATTTTGTATGTAGAATACATGATTAGTATTGTATTTAAATTTAAAAAATGAAGCCCCAGCTTTAACCGGTGCTAAATGTAAGAAAAACAAACTCATCAGAAATTTTAATTTTTAATTTAAACAAAAAGTAGCAAAGACAAACGAAACAAGAAATTAATGCAATAACTTTACAATAGATGCTCGAAGTGACGTCCATTTGCCTCAATACCCTTTTGGGTACGTTGTGTACAAAATTTCAGGTAAATATCTACATTTGTTCAAAAGATATATAAGGAAACAACTGTATTTTTGAAAATTACAATACCCTGTATCTTGTAAATAGGGGTAGTAGCCATTTAATGTAATAGATAATAGATTAGTGGGCTTTGGAAACTAAAATGGCACATTTCTGTGTAAATCTGGTAACCTAATAACATTGGAAAAATCATAGTAGCCATTGAATGTAATAAAACAATATCAGCAGTCAGACAGATACAAAATAAAGCGTTGCGGAAATCTCTTTGAGTAAAAATTAAAGAAAATGAATAATTTTAGTAGAAATGAAAAGGTCGATATGTTACTGATATATGGAGAGCGTCTCAAAAATTCAACTGCAGCTGCAGAACTGTATCAGCAATGATATCCCAACAGACGTCATCCAAGCAGACATTTGTCTGCCAGAGTGGAACAAGAATTAAGAAACGAACCCAATCAACAAGATGACCATCAAACATTTATTGTAAGTGAGGACAAAGAAATTGATGTATTAGGATTTGTGATGGTACACCCAACAACATCAACAAGGTAATTGTCAATGGAATGCGACATTAGTCAGTCTTCGGTTTGCAGAATTTTAAAGAAACATAAGTTCGGTCTTATAAATACCAAATACACCAACATCTTTATGGAGATGATAACGACAGGAGGCTAGTATATTGCAACTGGTTCTTAAATGCAGTACAACAAAACCCAGGTTTTCCTTTTCATATTTTATATTCAGATGAAAGTAGATTTACGAACCAAGGTATGTTTAACAGAAATAATACTAGGTACTGGGCTCAAGAAAATCCGAGGTTGGTAGGGCGGGGGAATATTCAGGAAAGATTTGAGTTTAACTGTTGGCTTGGAGTACTTGGAGATCGAATAATTGGACCCATATTTTTTTATGGAACACTTACTGGCGAACGATATTTATTCTTTTTACAAAACCAGACAGCAGAATTTCTTGACTTACTTCCTCTTGCCTATTTACAAAATCTGTTTTTCCAACAAGATGGTGCTCCCCACATAATTCCAGAAGAGTGATGGAATATTTAAACAACTTGCATGGTGAACGCCTTATCGCAAATCAAGGTCATATCAGGTGGCCTCCTAGGTCACCTGACGTAACACCCCTCGACTATTATGTATGGGGCACTCTCAAAAATAGAGTTTATAAAACTTCTTCAAATACCCGTGAAAAGCTGCAAAATAAAGTTGTACGGGCTCTTAATGAAATAACGCCGGCTGAATTGCGTAGAGCCATTCAAGCAACTGTACGCAGAACCGAATTGTGTATAGAAAAAAATGGTGGACATTTTGAACAATATCTATAAATGTCAATTTATGGTTTAATTATATTAATTATTTTAAAGATACCTACTGTTACCTAGTTTAAGTTTAATTGTTTAAACGGAATTGATTTTTATTTATTTATAGGCCCGATATTTATGTTCATTTAAATAAAACTCTGAAAACCGAACTGATGTCGCATTCTATTGCAAATGTCCTTGTGGATGTAATTGTGTTTACCTCCACATACCTATGCTAAACTTAATTGTAACGTTCTTTGCGCTCACAATTATTAAATGTTTGATAGCTCAAGATTGCCTATAACTACACGAGTCTGTCTGACAGCTGATATTGTTTTATTACATTCAATGGCTACTATGATTTTTTCCAATGTTATTAGGTTACCAGATTTACACAGAAATGTGCCATTTTAGTTTCCAAAGCCCACTAATCTATTATCTATTAGCCGCATGTTTCTAAAAGCTTGGTTGCATTGTATTTTGGCTGAAATCTCAAATATTTCTGAGCGGATTTTCAAAATTTTGGTATCATTAGATTCGTATGAAAATGAAGTATTTAAAAATGTTGGTGAACGATTAAATTCCCATTTCAAAAAACCGAGTTAGTGGGTAAAAATCACATTTAAAAATTTTAAACGCCTCTAGAGAATTAAGTAATGCAATCATATTGCTCTTTTTATTTTTATAGTAACGTAGCACACAAACTAAAATATATTTTGGGCACCAGAGCACTCTGGATTCAGAAATAGATTTTTTAATATAATTTTTAATATTTATCAAAAAGTGACCAAAATGGAATGGACCGGAATGGTATTCAAAATTTCCTCTAGATTCCAAAAATGTAAAAATATATAGGATGTTCCATTTAAAAATCGAAAGTTGTGGGCATTTCCGGTCAAACCGGATGTGCACCAAACTTGATTTTTTATTGAAAAGATGGCATTTTAGTTGTGTAATAAGGCCTGCAAATTTCAATTTTCTATTCCAAATATTTTAGGAAATATCGGGGCGAGCGCAATTCGTGACTCACCCGGTATAGGGGAAAATAAGTAAATCAAGCTGGCAAAAGTCCAGAATCTTGGAATTTGTTGAACATGCTACAAGCCTCAGATTCTTTCACCGCGTTTTCCAACCCCTCCACCACCCCCACTCCATTGTTAAAAGGGTTGGTAAAATAAAATTAAGATTTTTACTTGAAATTTGGTACATGTATGTATTATAACGACGTGTAATTAGATTATATTTTGAGATGATTCCGTTGAAGGGTTGGGAGATAAATAGGGGCAAATAGGGGAACATAAGTAAAGCAAGCTGGTATGAGTCCAAAAACTTAGGATTTGGTGTATACAGGGTCCTGCAGCTCACCTCCCGTCTTCTACTACACCTAAACGATTTATTTTAGAAAAATGATTCAAACGGGACAATAGACTGTTTGTTAGAGAGCACATTTTTAAAATATTTTTGAATATACAGGGTGTTCCAGAAATTGGTGGTGCATTAAAGTTGTATCTTTTTAAATGGAACACCCTGTAGTTTTATTGATTTTTGGGACCCTTTCGAGCTACTGTACATATCCCTAGAATATTATCAAATTTGATTTGATAGTTCCAGAGGAATAAATTAAAATCGAAAAAAAAAAAATTTTTCGTCATATTTTAAAAAATTTATAAAAAATAGAAGAAACATCTTCAAACCAAAACTAAGGAACAGGTTGCTTATAATAAAAGGTTAGTTTATCCTACTATGAATATCGTAAAAATAACTTATACAGGATGTTCAAAATTCAATGCCAAACTTTTCAAAATGTAATGCTATTTTTCTCCATTTTTTCAAATGGGACACCCTGTATATTTTTATCTCATCGGATGCAGAATTAAAAAATGAGCATATTTTTTAATTACAATTATCTCGACTATCTTAAAGGTTTCACAGATATTCGTCAAAAACTACTACAAATCGTAAAATTATTATCTAATAGTTTTACTTAACATTTTTCAAATCAATAACTAGAACTTATGTTCAATATGTGTTCCGTTTTATCATTTAGCTCCTCTAATGTTATTAAATAAGCAAATACCTAAATTAGACAGTTTCTCATATAACTGTCTATGCAGTTCTCCTCTTGAAGGCGTAAATGAAGGGGAGTAAACAGAAATCATATTCCTGTTGTTTCTTAACCATAATAAGGTAATTTAGTAGATAGCCATGGAAACAAATTTGCTTACAAACTGTCATACAAATAGACATATGTTAATATTTTAAATTACGTATTAGTAATTTACAAGTTTTAAGCATTTTTTGTGATGGAGTACAGCAGAGAAGAGCTAGTAGATATGATTTTCATATTAGGAGAATCAGAAAGAAACTGTTTTTTGGCAAGTCGAGTTTACGCACAGCGTTATCCGGAACGGAGACATCCAGACAAAAGAAGCCTGAACAACTTATTAGAGAGATTTGTACAAACGGGACATGTAGACTATACAAAACCAGTTAGAAATAGACCCGCTCGAAATGAAGAAAATGAATTGTCTGTGCTATTATCTGTTACGGAAAACCCTTTCGTTAGTCAAAAAGCAGTCGGTGATGCCGTAGGTGTAAGTGAGAGAACCGTTCAACGAATTTTAAAGGACAACCGTTTTCATCCCTACCATATCCAGTTTCATCAACAACTCTTCGATGCAGATTTTGAGCAACGTGTCGAATTTTGCAATTGGGCGCAAGCTAAAATTAGGATAAATTGTCAGTTTTTTGATAAGGTTTTGTTTTCTGATGAGGGCACATTTCATAAAAACGGATTTGTGAATCGCCATAACTTTCATTACTATTCCGACCACAACCCAAGGATTTTTAGGCAGGTTGACCAACAACACAGATGGTCAATAAATGTGTGGGGGGGAATTATTGGTGAACATGTTATTGATCCTCACTTTTTTAACGGACATTTGAATGGTGCTATGTATCTTGATTTTTTGCAAAATCAATTGCCAAATTTATGTCAAAATTTACCAATACCTTTGAGAGATGCAATGTAGCTGCAACACGATGGAGCCCCAGCACATTATTCATTACAAGTCAGGGACCATCTCAATACAACCTTTCCAAACCGGTGGATTGGAAGAGGAGGGCCATGTAATTGACCGCCCCGATCACCCGACCTCACTAAATTGGATTTCTTTTTGTGGGGCTACGTTAAGGAAATCGTTTATCAGGAACCTCCAACCACACCAGAAAACATGCAGGAAAGAATCAGGAACGCATTTCAAAACATTACACCCGACCTATTAGGAAGAGTAGCAAGATCATTTCATACCCGCCTTCGTTTGTGCCTCCAAGAGAACGGAAGACATATTGAACATAAGTTCTAGTTATTGATTTGAAAAATGTTAAGTAAAACTATTAGATAATAATTTTGCGATTTGTAGTAGTTTTTGACGAATATCTGTGAAACCTTTAAGATAGTCGAGATAATTGTAATTAAAAAATATGCTCATTTTTTAATTCTGCATCCGATGAGATAAAAATATACAGGGTGCCCCATTTGAAAAAATGGAGAAAAATAGCATTACATTTTGAAAAGTTTGGCATTGAATTTTGAACATCCTGTATAAGTTATTTTTACGATATTCATAGTAAGATAAACTAACCTTTTATTATAAGCAACCTGTTCCTTAGTTTTGGTTTGAAGATGTTTTTTCTATTTTTTATAAATTTTTTAAATTATGACGAAAAAAAATTTTTTTTTCGATTTTAATTTATTCTATCTATCAAATCAAATTTGATAATATTCTAGGGATATGTACAGTAGCTCGAAGGGGTCCCAAAAATCAATAAAACTACAGGGTGTTCCATTTAAAAAGATACAACTTTGATGCACCACCAATTTCTGGAACACCCTGTATATTCAAAAATATTTTTAAAATGTGCTCTCTAACAAACAGTCTATTGTCCCGTTTGAATCATTTTTCTAAAATAAATCGTTTAGGTGTAGTAGAAGACGGGAGGTGAGCTGCAGGACCCTGTATACAAGAAGCCAAGACCAATTATTTTTTTATAATTTTTTCTAACCCCCCCCACCCCCCCCCCCCATATTATTAACTGGGTTAATAAAATAAAGTTGAGATATGTTGTATATACTAGAAGAGATTATTTTATAACAATTTTCAAGCCCTTCACCAGGGCTGAAAGGGGCTGATAAAATTAAATTGAGATTTACACTTGAAATTTGCTATAAGTATGTATTATAACGACATCTGGAACCAGATTATATTTTGAGATGATTCCGTTGAAGGGGTGGGGGTAAGTAGAGGTGACTAGGGGAAATGAGTAAAGCAAGCCGGTAAGAGTACAGAAGCTTAAGATTTGGTGTACGTACTAGAGACCAAGGCCTCAGATTTATTTATATTTTTCAACCCTCCCACCACCACCACTATTAATAAAGTGGTTGATAAAATAAAATTGATATATTCACTTGAAACCCGGTACACGTATGTATTGTAATGATATCTGGGGGGGTCTGTACATTGGAGGAAATAAGTAGAACAAGCTAATAAGAGTATATGCCAGAAACCAAACGCCTAAAATTTTTTAACATCCGCGTCAAATATTATCAAAATTCTTTCCTCTTACTAGAGTACAAATATCGTTAAGATGTTTTCCTTTAAAGAGACCTAGGTGGAAAATCTTGATGTAGAAGTAGTGATTCCTTAGGCAGCGGTATTTTGTTATTCTCTTTGCAAAAAATGAAGAGTATAGTATATATGATCGGTATATATTGTTCTATATTCTGAATCTATTTTATATTTTTTTACGTTCGAATTTACTTCTTGAAAGTAAATTGAAATGATTTTACTGGGCGCCAAACAGTTTCTTAAAGGCTGTTAATATTATAGACTATAGAACACCATTAGCATGACTATCTACAATCTATAGAATGACTCTTACTCAAGGTTCAACGAAGTCGGTTCAATAAATGCTCATCGATCAAGATAACAATCTAAATAAATCAAACTCAATATTAAACGAACAAAGTATTAATTTATTAACAAATTTGAACTTGGAATGTAATTAACAAATTTAAATAACAAAATCTAACTTAACTAAAATGATAAATATGGCCTTTTATTTAAAATAAATATTTACCATGGATTTGTGAAATTGTAAAGCTTTACCTTGTCTTTCTTTCGACTCGAGTAATGTTAAATTATAACCTCTAACTGGTTATTATAATCCTTGAAATATTATGTCACTTGACTGACTTTTTAACCTCTCAAGGCTTCTTCTTCTTCTTCTTTACTGGATTGACGTTTGTTTCTAACCTCCAATTTATTTTCAAGATTTCCTTGAAGTATTTCTATCACTTGATTGACGTTTGAAATTTCTTCACCATATAAATTTGCTAACTGGATTAACAAATACTTCCCTCTTCTAAATCTGCTTTCCGGATAATCTACTTCGTAATACTTTCAAAGTATACTCACTATATCTGGATTGTAATATTCTAACCTTCAAATTATTCACCACTTTTCTTCTATTTTCAATTTATTAATTATTCGTGGATGAATATTTTTCGCAGCTCGCTGTTCAGCGGTGTCTGATCAACTGATTTGTTATTTTTAGTCGTTTCATTGGGTTAATTTCCAATATTTCAATTGTTTTTTTTCTATTTTGATCTAATATTTCAAAATTTAATTTTAATTTAATTTTTAAACTATTCAGTTTTGTTTGTTCTTTACATTAATTGACTGCTGTTTTTAATTCTTTAATTTTCCTGATGAATTTCTTATTCTACTTTTCAGGATTAAGTGAATAATTGTAATTACTCGAAATATATTGACATATTACATATACTTTCTTAAAATCTACTTATAACTACAATTAACAATTCCAATCTCAAATAAATACTAATTCATACATTTAGATGAATAGCAATGATAAACACAAAATGCTAGTAGTTAAAAACGTACTGCAGTTTTCATACTGACAGAATACTGATACTATGAACTAAAACAAGAAATTGATATGCCAACAAACATTTAGCATCATACTATTAGTCCTTTCTTTCTGCATGATGTGAAATATCCTTTACAAAACACCTTTCTGCAATGATATTTGAAAATATCTGAAAACTTAAAATGTCATTCAGTGTTTTGTAATATATGGACTTACTATTTTCTAAAATAATCACGCTGCAATGCAACTACTGTTAATAGTCTTTCATTCAATATTCATTTTCTGTAGATTTACAGTGTTTCTACACAATTTATATTTTTCAGCCCTAAGTTTTGACATGAATGTCAGATTTTATAAAATTTACTTTTTTGTTTTCCAATTTCATTCTAAATCATTTTAAATGAGATTGTGATTCTCTATAAGTTCATGTTTTATCATATACTATTTAGAATAACCTTGTTAAACTAAATTTACTTCATTTTATGTTTATTTAAATATTTTGTTCGTATTCAATATCAAGTTTCATTCTCTGCATCCTACTCGCTGAGAACAAGTGAACTTGAATCAATTAAATAAACCACAGATATTCCTGCTTCTGTATCATCCGTTAAGTAAAACTGTTATGGTTTATTCCTAAAATACATACAATTTTGTGAATTTTATTTATGATTTCAAACACGATACTTGGGTATTGTTCCACAGTGTGGATACACAGCAATATATTTAAAACAGTAAATATCGCTATTAGAGAAAGAATTTTCTCAGCATTGTGTTAGTCATCCAATCCTGAACAATTTTCCAAATCTCCGATTCTATTGGGATTTGAAGACTAAGTAATATATAAGTCATACGCTTGCTAAAGGAGGAATCCTATTGTTTTTAAAAGGATATATAAGTAAATTTAAAAGTAATGAAAGATTTTATACAAGAAAATGCACAGTAACATTTGATTCTGAGAAGTCTACAAACATAAAAATACTGCAAAGTATACTAACGAATGTTTGGCCAATTAAGAACGCAACCTTCTGATTTCTTTTAGTAAACTTATTGGGAACAATCATTCTGTTCCGCTATTCTTGTAAAACATATATTTTTTTATTTACACACTTATTTCGTCATCTCAATCAAAGAAGTAAACAACCACTCAAGCAATACTCTTGCAAAATACATCATGTAGCAAATTCACATTCAATGAAAACTCTTGAACAGGAGTATCAATAATAACACAGACATACACGAAAAGAAAAAGTTCAGACCGAGAAAACAGACCTACCAATCTTTGTGTATTTTGATCTCTTGAATTCGATGCCGCTAGCGGAATTTCGTTTTGTTGTTAAGTTTTTTTTTATCTTAGATTTTATCCAATATAAAAGTGCCATATCAAAGATAAAATCTAAGATAAAGAAAAAACCCAACGATAAAATGAAATCCTGATGGCGGAGTTGAATTCAGGAAGTCAAAATACATAAAGATTTGGTAGGTCTAGTTTCTGGGCCTGAACATTTTTTTCGTGGTGCTGTGTCATGAACGTGTTTATTATTTTCTTTCAGTTTTCATTTTATGGAAGTAACTATAATTTTATAATGAAATTCAACTGCAGGGTTGTTCTTCCACTTAACCTGAATAATGCCGTATTAGTAATACAAAATATATACTTAACGTAAATGCATGTTATTATTAAATAAACAATGATAAGCTTATAAATGATGCAAAAGAGAAAAACGAGTATTATTAATTAATAAGGAACATAAATATAGTAGAAAAAGTTTTAGTATATAGCTGCCTTAATAGAGCAACCAAAGCAAAAAAAGAGAAGGAGACTACAAATAGAGAATAATCTATTTCAATTTATTTTATTTTAACGTATAAGGGTTATAGTGCGGGAGGCCGTAACCAAAAAAGGCTGTTATTCCCTAATGGATATGACGAGGTTTAATGGGTAGTTTTTTACAAAACAAACAGAAAATCTCTCTTACAAAAAGCCCAAAAATGGGGCGATTAATTGGGAAACAATTTTCCGTCCGTAACAAATCATGTCATTTTTTTTTCATCGCCTAATGTCCGTTTTCAGTGGAATCTTGTAAAAAATATATAAAATAATAAGAATTCACACAGAACGGGCATTTTGCATGGGGCGAAATCGGTAAAGCGAGAAAGGCGAATGTAAAGAAAATGCGTGTAAAAAAGTTACTCCCTAATGGCTACTTTTTGTTTTAAATTGAAGTATACACCGAATACACGAGAAAAAAATGCTAAACGGACATTTCTCATGGGGCGTATTCACATGAAATAAAATGTACAGGGATCTGTAATACAGCGCGGCGGCATCTGTATTTAGTGCTCTGCGCGTGCGCACTGGCACATGCCACTCCACCCGGCAGTTGATGCTTGGAAAGACGCTACACAGCCAATATTTTGCATCCTGCGTGTTCGTTGCCAGATTTATCTAGCGCTCTGCGCGTGCGCGCCATTACATGCCACTCCACCTGGACGTTTATACTTGGAAAGACCCTACGCAGCTTCAACGTTTATTTTTATATGAAAATAAAAAATATTTTGTATTTTTTTGTGCATGAAAAAATCCTCCTGTGTACTTCTTTTAAACCTACCCTTCGATTCCTATTTGGGACTGGGTGAAAATTGAGATTTTTTTCTAGTCCGACGGAAATCGATTTTTTTTTAGCCCAGCCTCATTGAAAATGTCCGTTGTATATTTTCTGGCCTTTTTTAAACAAAAAAAAAAAAACCGTTTCCGATAGAGAACGGACATTAGGGGGTAACAAAATTACATCGAGAAATTCTTCATATTCAAAATTTAATTACAGACAACCGCCCACTTCAAACGTCCATTTGTATTTTTTTTTTTACTTAAAATATTATAAATTAAATAATAATTTTCTTAACGGACATTAGGCGATTAGACCCCAAAAAAAATTGTTATAAATTTTTTGTTCCGACCTCTAGTATTGCTCTGCCTCACTACAAATTTCCGTTACCATGTTCTGTGTATATTTTTCATGTAAATAAAGACACACATTACGCAAACGGACATTAGGGAATTACATTTTTGAGCTTGTATTTTTTACATTTTCAATAAATAATTAAATAGTTTTCGCCCCACTAAAAATTTCCGTCACCGGGGACTTTTTTGTTGGTTATGTCATAATCTATCAATCTATATGGTCGTGATTCATCAGGCGATCAGGCGAAGATCTTGGTTACGGCCTCCCGTACTATTAGTATTATAATATTAGATTAACCGTACAGTTTAAACCTAGGATTAAACCAAGCTTTCAACTTTAGTTTACTAAATGCCTGTTTTATATAATAAATATACATTTATGTAGTTGCCTCACTTGTTGTCCAAGAAATTGAAACTTCACGGTCTTCAGCTAGTGAATTCTAACCTAAGATAATAATATTATTTGTTACTGTATTTTATTTTTACAAAAATTGATAAAAAAAGAACGACCAATTTTACTGAAAATGAGATAGTTTAACTAGTTAATCTGGTAAACAAATATAGTGCCATTGTGGAGTGCAAAATCACAGATGGCGTAACATGGCAAAAAACCGCTGCCTAAGGAATCACTACTTCCACATCCAGATTATTCGTCCAAGTCACTTTAAAGGAAACATCTTGACTATATTTGCACTCTAGTATGTGGAAATTATTGGTCATAGAATTTTAATAATATTTGGGGTAGATGTCATAGAAAAGTTTGAGGAGTTGATTTCTACCATATACGTTAAAAATGAAGTTTCTAGTTTACCGTACTTATTTTCCACTATTTACAACCTACCACCTCAATGGAGTCATCTCAATCAGATGTCACTACAATACATACGTGTACTAACTTTCAAGTGAATATCTCAATTTGATGTTATCAATCCCATTAATAATGAAGCGGAGGTGGTAGAGTTTGAAAAATATTAGAAAGAAATCTGAGGCCTTGGTTTCTAGTATATACACCGAATCCCAAATTTCTGTAGTCTTACCAGCTTGCTTTACTTATTTTCCCCTATTTGCCCCTATTTAACCCCCAACCCTTCAACGACATCATCTCAAATTATGATCTAGTTTCAGACGTCGTTATAATACATACGTGTACCAAATTTCAAATGAATATCTCAATTTTATTTTATCAACCCTTTTCATATTGGAGTAGGGGTGGTTGGGTTGAAAAATATTATAAGAAAATCTGACGCTGTGGCTTCTAGTACATACACCGAATTTCAAGTTTCTGTAGTCTTACCAACGTTTTACTTATATTCCTCTATTTACCCCAAATTAACCCCCAACCCTTCAACGGAATCATCTCAAAATATAAACTAATTCCAGACGTCGTTATAATACATACGTGTACGAAATTTCAAATGAATATCTCAACTTTATTTTGTCAACCCCATTAATGGGGTAGGGGTGGTGGGGGGGGGGGGGGGTTGAAAAATATTATAAAAAAATCTGAGGCCTTAACTTCTTGTACATACACCGAATTTCAAGTTTCTGTACTCATACCAGCTTGCTTTACTTATTTTCCCCTATTGCCCCCTAAATAACCCCCAACCCTTCAACGGAATCATCTTAAAGTATAATCTAGTTCCAGATGTCGTTATAATTCATACGTGTACCAAATTTCAAATGAATATCTCGATTTTATTTTATCAACCCTTTTAATAATGAAGTAGGGGTGGTGGGGGTTGAAAAATATTATAAATAATCTGAGACCTTGGCTTCTAGTACATACACCGAATTTCAAGTTTCTGTAGTCTTACCAGCTTGCTTTATTTATTTTCCCCTATTTACCCCTATTTAACCCCCAACCCTTCAACGGAATTATCTCAAAATATAATCTAGTTCCAGATGTTATAATACATACGTGTAGAAAATTTCAAATGAATATCTCAATTTTATTTTATCAACCCTTTTCAAATTGGAGTAGGGGTGGTGGGGGTTGAAAAATATTATTAAAAAATCTGATGCTTTGGCTTCTAGTACATACACCGAATTTCAAGTTTCTGTACTCTTACCAACTTGTTTTACTTATATTCCTCTATTTACCCCAAATTAACCCCCATCCCTTCAACGGAATCATCCCAAAATATAATCTAATTCTAGACATCGTTATAATACATACGTGTACGAAATTTCAAATGAATATCTCAACTTTATTTTATCAACCCCTTTAATGGGGTAGGGGTGGTGGGGGGTTGAAAAATATTATAAAAAAATCTGAGGCCTTAACTTCTAGTACATACACCGAATTTCAAGTTTCTGTACTCTTACAAGCTTGCTTTACTTATTTCCCCCTATTTACCCCTATTTAACCCCCAACCCTTCACCGGATTTCCTCAAAAAACAATCCAGTTCCAGATCTCGTTATAATATATACGTGTACAAAATTTCAGGTCAATATCTTAAACCGTTCCGGAGAAAGCGTGCGGACAAAAAAAAGTTACAGACAGACCGACAGACAGACCGACAGACAGACCGACAGACAGACAGACCGACAGAGAGACAGAAATTTTTTTTTTTCGCTCAAATTTAAAATCTCGACGTTTCATGACATTCTAAACCTATTTCACGAATAAAAATTTTTGAAAATTTTTTTGAGATTACTATACTTCCAATCCACTACGTGGATGTGGAAGTAAAAAGTAGGAACCTGGGTAATATTTCTCAGGAATTCAGCGCAAAAAGCGGTAGTGCTCTGTTACATTAATAATTTCTTCGTCGTCATGAGACAGAACATAATTCAATATTTCGAAAGCCTCCATCATCATAGTAATAAAGAGCAGTTGGTGCGAGCCCCTTCCTCTTTGCGATCTTAAGGTACATGCTGTCGAGACGCGCTTCATTTCGCCGGTCCGTGCCCGCCTCGAAAGTGATCGGGACGGAATTCTACAGTGTATAGGCTATACTCGGTTCCGGTATTTTTCCGGGTTTTTCCGTTACAATCGGACGAAAGTCACCTATCTCTCTCGCCTGCTTTTTTGGGGAATGAGGAGTCGAGGGGTAAAAGAGAAAATAGGGGAAGGCGATTTGGTATTTCGTAAACGTCAAAAATGTACGATTTCCTTTCGCTCCTGCCGGGCTTAATTTTCGATTTCGACCTCGCAGTTTGCGGCTAGCTATAACTAGAATCTCTCCCCGTTCCGCCGCGATGCCGTACGGCGCTCAAAAATATGTATTTCGAAAAATACGGACGTTTTAAGATTGCACGTTTTTTCGCTTTTTTGTTTCCGAAGCGAGACTCATTTTTTCGGTTTTTCGCCTATAACTCGAAAACGGCTGGAGCTACCTCAAAATAAAAAAATCTCAAAGGACAAGAGCGTTTCTTTCCGCTCCCTCCGGTATCTTCAAAAATTCCGTACGATTTTTCGTTTCGGAGATATCGCCCGAAATGTGCGGCGGTGCAGAATGTCGGAAAATACGACATTTTTTCCTTTAAACCTCCATAACTTCTAAACGGGGCCTCCTAGAGCAAAATACTTCGCCCTAACGAAAATGTAGAAAAATGAATTATCTAAAAGTCTTTTTTTTTGTTTTTTTCCAACTCCAAAGATTAACGAGCTACGGGCGGTCAAAGTGGAAGAATTTTTCGAAAATACGTGAAATTTTAAATTTAAAATATCCGAGAAAAGCTACTTTTGTCGCGCTCGCCGCGGGCCTAATTTTCCATTTTTCCCCTCGAACTTGGTATCGCCGGAAAGCTACGTTCTTCTGCTTTCCAGAGAGACGTCGCACGCCGCTTCACTCCCGATATTTATTTACTTATGGATTTTTAAAGTACTTACGGTTTTCGATTTTTACGAAAATATCCATTCTTATTTCGCACAGAACTACATTAAATTTTTTAATTAACCCAGGGCACGTACTGCGTGGATAAAATGCCAATCTCCGTGTTCACATAGAGACTAAGATCGAGCTTTTACGTCAAGTATTAACTAAAATATGAGTGTTTTAAGATTTCATGTTTTACAATTTTCTAGGTTACGTTTTAACACACTCAAATTTGTCACATTTGTCTCGCCCCTGTGAGGCCGAATTTTCGATTTTTCCTGTAAAATTTGGTATCACGGGAAAGGGCCAAGCTCCCCCTTTCCATCGAGACACAGAACGAGCTTCTATTCTATGTACTTGCTTAATTATGAATTTTTTTGTACGTAGATGTTTTTCACTTTCTCACAAAAAATCCAACTTTCACACGCCCGTGTCGGGCCGAATTTCCGATTTGGCCCGGACACTCCACTATCACAACAAAATATCGTCCTTTCCGATTAATTTGAGACCTAGAAAGCCTCTCAACTCCCATTATTTCCTGAAAAATCACAGTTTTTAAAATCCATGTTTTCCATTCCGACATAAATTTCTGAAATAGGTGGTAAAAATTATGTGTGTGAAGTTAGGCGTTGACAGCTACGCGGAAGCGTTGCCAGCAACGCGGAAATAAGTTTTGATGTCAAATTTTTACCCTTTTACAAATTAAATAGAATGCCAATAGTACGGGTGCGCAAAACAAATCTCGAAAATCGCAATTAAATTTATTTGTCGTCCGATTGGCCTGAAATTTGGTACTCGGGGATTATCTACCACGGTGCTCACGAATGTGACGTCGGAATCGCAAAATTCAAAATGGCGGCGCCAAAATGGCGGACGATGTTTGTCGATTATGGCGTCACACCGCTCAAAATCGGTATGTGGGGGTTTTTGAGGTCGCCGATTACGAATCCGAAATCGAAATTGAAAAATTCAAGATGGCGGCGGAGCTGCAGGACACATTTTGCCATTTACGATGCCATTTGACTGAAAATAAGTACTTATGTGTTATCGAGGTCACAGATCACGAATATGTTATCGTAACTCAAAAATTCAAAATGGCGGCATCCCCATAGCCTAATATTCATCATTTACTGTAACTTCTATATTTTCCAATCGATTCAAATGAAACTCGGTATGTTCAAGTTACTGAAGTAGGTGACTGTGAATATGACGTCGAAATTGAAAAATTCAAAATGGCGGCGGAGTTGCAGCACCCATTTTACCATTTACGGTGCCATTCGTCTGAAAATAGGTATGTATATGTTATCGAGGTCACAGATCACGAATATGTTATCGTAACTAAAAAATTCAAAATGGCGGCGTCCCCATAGCCTAATATTCATCATTTATTGTAAGTTCTATATTTTCCAATCGATTCAAATGAAACTCGGTATGTTGAAGTTACTGAAGTAGCTGACTGTGAATATGACGTCGAAATTGAAAAATTCAAAATGGTGGCGGAGTTGCAGGACCCATTTTACCATTTATGGTGCCATTCGTCTGAAAATAGGTATGTATATGTTATCGAGGTCACAGATCACGAATATGTTATCGTAACTCAAAAATTCAAAATGGCGGCGTCTCCATAGCATAATATTCATCATTTACTGTAACTTCCTTATTTATCGTCCGATTCAAATGAAACTCGATATCTTGAAGTTACTGAAGTAGCTGATTGTGAAATTGAAAACTTCAAAATGGCGGCGTCCCCATAGCCCAATATCCGCTATTTATTGTAACTTTCTTATTTGCCGTCCGATTCAGCTGAAACTCGGAATGTGAAGGTTACTGAAGTACCTAATTACGAATATGAAAGTGAAAAACTGAAATACTGAAAAATTGATAAACTTGAAACTTGAAGACTTGACTTGAAAACTTGCAAACTTGAAAAATTGAAAACTTGAAAACTTGAAATCTTGACAACTTGAAAACTTGAATACTTGAAATCTTGAAAACTTGCAAACTTGCAAACTTGAAATCTTGAAAACTTGAAAACTAAAAAATTGAAAGGTGAAAAACTAGAAACTGAAAATCTGAAAACTGAAAAACTGAAATAAAAGTCTGACAAATGAAAAACTGAACAATGAAAAACTGAAATACTGAAAAACTAAAAAACCGAAACACTTAAACACTGAAACACTGAAAACCTGAAAACCTGAAAAACAACTTAAAAACTTCAAAATCCAAATCTTCAAAACTTAAAAACTTATAAACCTAAAAACTTAAAAACTTAGAAACTTAAAAACTTAGAAAATTAAAAACTTCGAAACTTTAAAACTTTTAAACTGAAACTGAAAAACTGGGAAACTGAGAAACTGAAAAACTGAAAGACTAAAGGACTGAAAGACTGATAAACTGAAATACTGAAAAACTGATAAACTGAAAAATGAAACTGAAAACTGAAAACCTCAAAAACTGAAAACTGAAAAATTGAAAAACTGAAAAATTGAAAAACTGAAAACTAAAAAATTGAAAAACTGAAAATTGAAAAATTGAAAAACTGAAAAACTAAAAACTGAAGACTGAAAAACTGAAAAACTAAACTGAAAAACTGAAAAATTTAAAAATTGAAAACTTAAAAACCGAAACACTGAAAGATGAAAAACCGAAAAACTAAAAAACTGAAAATTAAAAAACTGAAAACTTAAAATTTAAAAAACCCAAAAAAGTGAAAATTGGAAACTAAAAATCAAGCTTTCTACAATGATTCAAGCGTTACCTAATCGAGTGCGGAGCACTCGCATTGACAGCTTTAGCTGTCACCCCTCCGGAGGAGCTAGAATGGGCGATAGCCCATTCTAGTCATAATATTAAAGAGCAGTTGGTGCGAGCCCCTTCCTCTTTGCGATCTTAAGGTACATGCCGTCGAGACGCGCTTCGTTTCGCCGGTCCGTGCCCGGCTCGAAAGTGTTCGGGACGGAATCCTACAGTGCTTAGGCTATACTCGGTTCCGGTATTTTTCCGGGTTTTTCCGTTACAATCGGACGAAAGTCACCTATCTCTCTCGCCTGCTTTTTTGGGGAATGAGGAGTCGAGGGGTAAAAGAGAAAATAGGGGAAGTCGATTTGGTATTTCGTAAACGTCAAAAATGTACGATTTCCTTTCGCTCCTGCCTGGCTTAATTTTCAATTTCGACCTCGCAGTTTGCGGCTAGCTATAACTAGAATCTCTCCCCGTTCCGCCGCGACGCCGTACGGCGCTCCGAAATGTGTATTTCGAAAGATACGGACGTTTTAGGATTGCACGTTTTTTCGCTTTTTCGTTTCCGAAGCGAGACTCATTTTTTCGGTTTTTCGCCTATAACTCGAAAACGGCTGGAGCTAGCTCAAAATAAAAAAATCTCAAAGGACAAGAGCGTTTCTTTCCGCTCCCTCCGGTATATTCAGAAATTCCGTACCATTTTTCGTTTCGGAGATATCGCCCGAAATGTGCGGCGGTGCAGAATGGCGGAAAATACGACATTTTTTCCTTTAAACCTCCATAACTTCTAAACGGGGCCTCCTAGAGCAAAATACTTCGCCCTAACGAAAATGTAGAAAAATGAATTATCTAAAAGTCTTTTTTTTTATTTTTCTCCAGCTCCAAAGATTAACGAGCTACGGGCGGTCAAAGTGGAAGATTTTTTCGTAAATCTGTGAAATTTTAAATTTAAAAGATCCGAGAAAAGCTACTTTTGTCGCGCTCACCGCGGGCCTAATTTTCCATTTTTCCGGTCGAACTTGGTATCGCCGGAAAGCTACGTTCTTCTGCTTTCCAGAGAGACGTCGCACGCCGTTTCACTCCCGATATTTATTTACTTACGGATTTTTAAAGTACTTACGGTTTTCGATTTTTACGAAAATATCCATTCTTATTTCGCACAGAACTACACTAAATTTTTTAATTAACCCAGGGCACGTACTGCACGAATAAAATGCGAATCTTCGTGTTCAAATAGAGACCAAGATCGAGCCTCTATGTCCAGTATTAACTAAAATATGAGCGTTTTAAGATTTCATGTTTTACAATTTTCTAGGTTACGTTTTAACACACTCAAATTTGTCACATTTGTCTCGCCCCTGTGAGGCCGAATTTTCGATTTTCCCTGTAAATTTTGAGATCACGGGAAAGGGCCAAGCTCCCCCTTTCCATCGATACACAGAACGAGCTTCTATTCTATGTACTTGCTTAATTATGAATTTTTTTGTACGTAGACGTTTTTCACTTTCTCACAAAAACCCAACTTTCACACGCCCGTGTCGGGCCGAATTTCCGATTTGGCCCGCACACTCCACTATCACAACAAAATATCGTCCTTTATGATTAATTTGAGACCTAAAAAGCCTCTCAACTCCCATTATTTCCTGAAAAATCACAGTTTTTAAAGTCCATGTTTTCCTTTCAGACATAAATTTTTGTCGACAATGCAGAGCACTGTAATAGGTGGTAAAAATTATGTGTGTGAAGTTAGCACGCGTTGCTGGCAACACGGCGTTGCCAGCAACGCGGAAATAAGTTTTGATGTAAAATCTTTACAAATTAAATAGAATGCCAATAGTCGGGTGCCCAAAACAAATCTCGATATAGGGTGAGCCAAATTTATCGAATTAAATTTATTTGTCGTCCGATTGGCCTGAAATTTGGTACTCGGGGATTATCGACCACGGTGCTCACGAATGTGACGTCGGAATCGCAAAATTCAAAATGGCGGCGCCAAAATGGCGGACGATGTTTGTCGATTATGGCGTCACACCGCTCAAAATCGGTATGTGGGGGTTTTCGAGGTCGCCGATTACGAATCCGAAATCTAAATTGAAAAATTCAAGATGGCGGCGGAGCTGCAGGACACATTTTGCCATTTACGATGCTATTCGACTGAAAATAAGTACGTATGTGTTATCGAGGTCACAGATCACGAATATGTTATCGTAACTCAAAAATTCAAAATGGCGGCGTCCCCATAGCCTAATATTTATCATTTACTTTAACTTCCTTATTTTTCAATCGATTCAAATGAAACTCGGTATGTTGAAGTTACTGAAGTAGCTGATTGTGAATATGACGTCGAAATTGAAAAATTCAAAATGGCGGCGGAGTTGCAGGACCTACTTTACCATTTACGGTGCCATTCGTCTGAAAATAGGTATGTATATGTTATCGAGGTCACAGATCACGAATATGTTATCGTAACTCAAAAATTCAAAATGGCGGCGTCCCCGTAGCATAATATTCATCATTTACTGTAACTTCCTTATTTATCGTCCGATTCGAATGAAACTCGATATGTTGAAGTTACTGAAGTAGTTGATTGTGAATATGACGTCGAAATTGAAAATTTCAAAATGGCGGCGTCCCCATAGCCTAATATCCGCTATTTACTGTAACTTTCTTATTTGCCGTCCGATTCAGCTGAAACTCGGAATGTGAAGGTTGCCGAAGTACCTATTCGAATATGAAAGTGAAAAAACTGAAAAACTGAAAAATTGAAAAACTGAAAAACTGAAAAACTAAAAATCTGAAAATCTGAAAAACTGAAATAATGAAAAACTGATAAACTTGAAAACTTGAAGACTTGAAAACTTGAAATCTTGGAAACTTGAAAACTTGCAAACTTGAAAAATTGAAAACTTGAAATCTTGAAAACTTGGAAACTTGAAAACTTGAAGAGTTGAAGACTTGAAAACTTTAAAACTTGAAATCTTGAAAACTTGCAAACTTGAAAAATTGAAAACTTGAGAACTTGAAAACTGGAAATCTTGGAAACTTGAAAACTTGAAATCTTGAAAACTTGAAAAATTGAAAACTAAAAAATCGAAAGGTGAAAAACTAGAAACTGAAAATCTGAAAACTGAAAAACCGAAAAACTGAAACAAAAGGCTGACAAATGAAAAACTGAACAATGAAAAACTGAGAAACTGAAAAACAAAAAACCGAAACACTGAAAACCTGAAAAACTTAACTTAAAAACTTCAAAACGTAAAAACTGCAAATCTTCAAAACCTAAAAGCTTAAAAACCTAAAAACTTAAAAACTTAGAAACTTAAAAACTTAGAAAATTAAAAACTTCAAAACTTCGAAACTTTAAAACTTTAAAACTGAAACTGAAAAACTGGGAAATTGGGAAACTGAGAAACTGAAACACTGAAAGACTGAAAAACTGACAAACTGAAAAATGAAACTAAAAACTGAAAATCACAAAAACTGAAAAATTGAAAAACTAAAAACTGAAAATTGAAAACAAAATTAAAAAATTGAAAAAGTGAAAACTGAAAATTTAAAAATTGAAAAACTGAAAAACTAAAAACTGAAGACTGAAAAACTGAAAAAATTAAAAACTGAAAACTGAAAAACCGAAACACTGAATGATGAAGAACCGAAAAACTAAAAAACTGAAAACTTAAAATTTAAAAAACCCAAAAAAGTGAAAATTGAAAACTAAAATTCAAGCTTTCTACAATGATTCAAGCGTTACCTAATCGAGTGCGGAGTACTCGCATTGACAGCTTTAGCTGTCACCCCTCCGGAGGAGCTAGAATGGGCGATAGCCCATTCTAGTCTTATATATAAAAACAAGATTTTTTTTCAATTATGAAGCTATGAATACTTGGAAATCTGAAATCTCCAGTTTAAACGGTCGCCATCCACCGTTTGTAGTTTAACTTTACCGTGACTGGCCGTGACGTATTTAAACTGCAAACTAAAGATTACCAACATTATATAACGGACTTTTTTCAAGGCCGTAGTGTAATCAGCACTATATATAATAGTGCTCATTAAACTACTGGCTAAACTACTGTTAAAATACTGGCCCTTAATAATAATTCCTAACTATTAAATAATTGCTTTTTAGTGAGGATCTAAATTAGGCAGGCCATAGTGATTTCAATTCATTAGATATTGAATTATATACGTGGCTTAAATCTAATATTCAGCGTGTGGACATCTGTTCTAAAGACAACTTTTCGGTGAAGATATGATGGGGTTTTCTATGTTAAAACTATCTGATATAGGCATGCAAAATACAGCGGTCTCCTATTTTCTAGGCTTAACCAGCCAGTTTCATTTAATTTGTAAGAAATCTCACACGTCGACAGATTCCATGAATGAGCCTCAGGCACGAATTTTGAATTTTTTGCACATTATTCTTATACTAGCAAGCAGTACCGGATTTCTCAATAGGCAATGTAGGCAGCTGCCTAGAGCGGCAAAGTCTTTAGGGCGGCATGCCGGCCTGCCGAGGGGGGGGGGGGTGATTCTCTCCGGACCCGGCGGTTTTTGAGGGGGCCCTGTGATTTTGAGGAGGCGCGGGTTTCACCCGAAGTTAAAGATTAGCATTTGCATTGTGTAAGACGAGAGAGGCATACTTTTAAATACTTAATAATAATAAGCAGTTCCGAATGATTCGTATCAATATGTAAAGAGATAAATAAGAAATTTAATTCTAAGGAATATTACGTCTCGATCTTTAAAATTTCTATCGAGATAGACATTCAATTTGGAGGAGTATTACTCGGTGCTTGCCAAAAGTGTTTATCTAGATGAATAATTAATTTTAAGGAATGTCACCCCTCGCTCTTTACAAAATTTCGACCGAGAAAAATACACTCCCTCCCGCTCTTCGAAATTTTTGTAGAGATAAATAGTTTATTATTATGAATGCCACCCCTTGCTCTTCGAAATTTATATTGAGGATTGGTGGGAGTTGTATATTTACTACCCCCCGGGCCCTGAAATTCTCTCGACGGCCCTGGCGGCATGCCGCCAAAAGATTTGATGACTAAAAAAAAAAAGTTATTTACACAGAACTTCCCTCGTTATTTGTGCATGGCGATCACTCTAAAAAATTATTAATTACGAAATGACATTGAGAATACAGATCGGAATATAGTTATTGCTATTATTACAAAAAAACCTGATAACTTTTGGTCAAAAAAATATACAGAGTGCTCATCCAACAGCAAAAGTTCAATACTAAATAACAGGTGCCAAATATGGAAGGCTTGCGCAAATACCTTTACAAATGTTCACCATGACTGAATTATTCCTTGGGATGCCATTATTCAATAAAAGTTCACGTAATGGAGTGGTAGTATAGTGGTGGTTAAAAAATATAAAAAATTTTCAAAACTTTTTTTTTTGAATAGGTTTAGAATGTCACGAAACGCGAAAATTTTAAATTTGAGCAAAAAAAAATTTTTCCCTCTATTCTAGTGTTACATTTTTTTCCAAAATGGTGAAAGGATGTGGCAATTTTTTTTTTTTTCGAAATAGGTTTTAAATGTCATGAAACGTGGAAATTTTAAATTTGAGCAAAACAATTATTTCGTCTATTCTATAATAGTGATAAATAGATTACCTAAACATGTTTTCAAATTTTTTTTTAAATTTTTCAAAAACATTTTTAAATTTGTTTGAATAATTTTAGAATGCCATGAAAACGTGAAAATTTTAAATCTGAACAAAGAAAAAAAATTCCATCTATTTTAGTGGTAAAGTTTTTTTCAAAATTTTTAAAAAATTTTTAATTTTTTTTTTAAATAGATTTAGAGCGCTATGAAACATGGAAATTTAAAATTTTAAGAAAAAAAAATCCATCTATTTTAGTGGTAAAATTTTTTTCAAAAATGTTGGTAAAAAATTTTCAAACATTTTTTTCTTTTAAATAGGTTTAGAATGCCATGAAACGTGGAAATTTTAAATTTGAACAAAGAAAAACATTTTTTTAGTGGTAAATTTTTTTTCAAAAATGGTGAAAATTTTCAAAAATTTTTTTTTTTCAGAAATAGGTTTAGCGTGTCATGAAACGTGGAAATTTTAAATTTGAGCAAAAAAAATTTTTTTCACTATTTATTCCGTTTAGACAGTCCACCAGTTTTCCAGTGAAATTTCTACCATTTCTGCGCTGACAGTAGCGTCAACTACCTACCAAATTTGACTGCTCTCTGTCAAGTAGTTTTTTAGTAAATGCACCAACAGACAGACAGACAGACAGACAGACAGACCGACAGACTGACGGAATTGAAAAACCTATATTTTCGTAATCTCCGTGATCTGAAACGTCAGAATTCGAATCTCGGAGGGTGATTTTTTCTCGAATACAATACTTCCCTTCGGTATGCGAGGGAAGTAAAAAATTCAGTCTGTATAGTGGCAACATTTTTTAAAAAATTGGAAAAAAAAATTTCCATTTGCTTTAGTGGTAAAATTTTTTTCAAAAATGTTGGTAAAAAAAATTTCGAAAATTTTTTTTTTGAAATAGGTTTAGAATGCCATGAACCGTGGAAATTTTAAATTTGAACAAAGACAAAAAAAATTTTTCGTGGTAAAAATTTTTTCGAAAATGTTGGTGAAAAACATTTTCAAATTTTTTTTTTCCGAAATAGGTTTAGCGTGTCATGACACGTGGAAATTTTAAATTTGAGCAAAAAAAAATTTTTTTCATTATTTATTCCCTTTAGACGATTCACCCTGTATATTTTCCAGTGAAAGTTCTACCAGTTCTCCGCTGAGAGTAGGGTCAACTACCTGCCAAATTTGACTGCTCTCCGTCAAGTAGTTTTTTAGTAAATGCACCAACAGACAGACAGACAGACAGACAGACTAACGGAATTGAAAAACCTATATTTTCGTAATCTCCGTGTTCTGAAACGTCAGAATCCGAAAAAATCTCGGAGGGTGATTTTTTCTCGAATACAATACTTCCCTTCGGTATGCGAGGGAAGTAATAATGACAAAATAATAATTATTATCCATTTTATGATTTATAATGAAAAATACACACATGCAGGTTTAAACACCCACTTATGTTTTTGTCTGAAAAAGGGAGTCAGATTCAAATCTGCCTACGGGCGGAAAATTCCAAAATCCGGCCCTGCTAGCAAGTTAAATTGGGACCATATAGACAGTCTGCAAAGTTCAATAAGGACAGTAAGTACGAGCGTTTCACATAAGGTAACTCTCATCTTTTGCGGGAAGCAATGTCTGTTTCCGTAAATTAATTTCAGAACGCCATAGGCTCGCTGTGATAATTTGTTAATGTGTTTTTCGAATCTTAAATTAGGTACTATCAGTCAGAACCCCGAGACTTTTAGCCTCTTCTACCATTTCAGTTTTGTCACAATCTACAGTAAAATTTATAGCATTTTTGACAGAGTCCCTGCACTTTTTGGCCCAAACACAATGACGTTAGATTTACTTGAATTTATAATTAAGCAATGATGTCTACCTAATAAATGCTTTTAGGTCTTCATGAAGTAAATCACAGGCAGAAAAGTAGAGTAAAAAGAAAAAAATATACTTTCTTCTGATCTTATAAAAATTTTAAAAATTCATATAGATTATTAAAACTAAAAGCGTTGAACGCGAACAGATGTACAAATTGTTTCGATTGTTGCTCAATACCTTTAATTTTAAATAAGCTTTATAAAACAATTTTTCTTATTGAATAGGTTTAGTATTGAAACATTATTTATAGGATTTTGCAAACAGCAGAAAAAATTAATATATATAACTAAAAGAAAAACTTTGTGTAAAAATATTAATGAAATCTTTGCATTCTTTCGATAACCTGAATTCTGGTCGTGTTATTATAATCCTAAAATGAATTTGTCTAATTTCTTATTTGACAATTCTCATTCTAACACTAGCATTCACACAGTCCCCTACGGCCATGCAGATTAAACTAGTATCGACATAACCCCCTACTATCATGAAGATTCAGTTAAAAATGAGAACAAAGGCCTAAAATGAATTTATTTGGAATCTGGATGTGGAAGTAGTGATTCCCAGATAATTTAAAAACAAACAAGGTCACAAAAAAAAAACAGTTTTTTAATAGACATTTTTTAAAATTCTCTCTTTTTGTCATAAAATATTGAATGCATTGTGATGAAAAAGGTAATCCACCATATTGGGGCGTCCAACATATTGGTTTTAGAATGACGTCACATAGTTTATCGCATTTTACTCGTCAACCCTTTCACTTGGTACCCACATCAAGGAGGCTGTGAAGAAAAAGGAAATTCGCAATCTTGGACCGTCCGCCATATTGGATTTAGAACGATTTACATATACTATATTGCATTATCACCGGACTTATCCACGTGTGCAAAATGAGTGTACTCGTTGGGGACTCGGGGAATTTGGTCAAATTTCATTGTTTAAATCAAGTAGCACAGCACTACTTTAAGTACATTTTACGTGATTGTAAAATTAACGTGTATTTAATGACTTTGAGACTCACATGTTCCCAAAACGCGAGAAAATTTTCTCTATTTCCGGCTACATTTCTAACCAACTAGGACAAAGCCGATATGGAAGGGTAATAATATTCTTTCGGGTTATGTATGTATGTGGGTGGATGTTCCATCATAGCAGCCAGATTACAGGAACGATTTTTATAAATGGTGGTTGGACTTGTCTCAATGTCAAGAGTGACAAAGGCTATTGTAATACAAAACAGCAGCCACTGGCCGCCATATTGTCTGGGATGACATGAAAATTGCCTATAAAACATGTCGAGATAGGTATCAAAGTGAAGGTTTCGATTAGAGGATTACGTTGATATTATAATACATCAATCATTTCGTAGTCCGGTTTTAGTTTTAGGCTACTTGTTAAATAATTAATAACCATGGAAAGAAATTGTTTAAACAAAGCTTTCATGAAATTTCATCATGATAATATTAAATAAGTACACAGGAGAAACAAGGACAAAGTTAACAATTGCACTAAATGGCGGCGAAGAACAAATCTGACCATTATAAATCATAGTGTTAACAATTGTTTTAAAACAAGTTATAGCCTTTTTCATTACCTATAATATTGGTAATAACTAGTTTTAAGGTAGAATTTATAGGAAAAGAGACTAGCGAGAAAACCTATTTTGACCGCCATTTTTCCAACATGGCGGCCGTAGCGGCAACGAGATATTAGTGGGAAACTTGAAGGAATGATTGTGGCATTCCCCCTGGAATATAGAAAAGAAAAATTTCTTGTACGAAATATTTTCAGGTCAAATGCTAGATTGATGGTGTTACAGTGCAAATTGAACAACATTGGAGAACAACCTGTTTACTTCTACTGTCCTGTTTAACATAAACAATAAACAATGGCAGGATAACAAATATAAATTATATTATTTCGATTCTGGTGGATATCTTGTGAAAAAACTTTTGCGAACTCTTTCTTCAGACAGGACCATTATTTAAACCAATTTACAGTCGAATTTCAATTTCATAGGCCAACGCCCAAATATGCATTTTAAAGTGTCGATGACTCTATAAGTCATTAAAATATAAATCGAAGGAAGTACCATATATAATCAAACGAAAAAAGTCGTTTACACGCCGGTCACGTCTATTGTCAGGTTATTAAAAAATAATTTGTTTTTGTTAATATTGCTCTGACGCAGTCAGTTTTGATAAAGAAATATTTGCAATTAATTATCGTAAGAAAAGCGTCATGATACCATTCAGACGTAACACTTACATATATATGCTGTATTGAATTCTATCGACCCTTTATGCAGAGCCGGATTTAGGCGGTGAGGGGCCTGGTGCCGTTATTTTCCGTGGGCCCCTTACCTTCCCTTCTCCACCTTATTTTAATTAACAAACATAGCAATTTATATATAAGATTATATTTGTTATCTTTTACATAGGTAGATTTTTTTTTTTTTTTTTTTGGCATTGGATTTCTCCATTAGCCAGATACTTATTATGTATTTACTGCTTTACTCATACGTTCATAACTAACCTAACACGACGACCCAACCATACGATATACACAGGATGATATTTCACAAGGACACTCTCTTCTCGTCCAGGGGTCTGTCAGGACATTTCTTATATAACAATACACAGGTAGACCACGGAAAGGGGGTATATAAAACAATGGGAGAGACAATTAAGGAATACGAAGCTAACCTAATATGGAACGATGTTATAGCAGCAAATTAACTGAGTTCATGAAATGAACCAATACGTTGTAGACTTGAATATTTTTTAAGGACAATAGGTGAGTAACATTAGTTGGAAGAGGGACTTTGATGTCGACTAAACTATTTAGCATGGCATTGATAGCCGTTTGGTGATTCTGACAACTAAAAAAATATGGTTCAGATCGCCCGTAGCACCACATGTGCTACAGATATCTGAATCAAGTACACCAATTCTATTTAGGTGTTTAGGAAAGCAAGCGTGACCGAACCTTATTCTGCAAATTGTGGTGATAAATTTCCTAGGGGCGTTAATGCCCTTAAACCATGGTGAGTTGGGAATATTACTAACGATTTGTGAGTACTGGCTCGTAGGGTTATCTAATTGATAGTTTTCATAAGATCTTGACCAATTGTTAAATGCTTTGTGCTTGAATGTATTTATAGCATCCGATAGGCATATTTTAAAGTTGGAATTTAAGTTAGATATGGCACTTTCTTTAGCAAGGTTGTCCACATATTCATTATGAGGGATCCCTATATGGGCTTTAACCCAAACAAAATTAACAAAAAATTTATTCTTATGTAATTCACATAGAAGAAGATTTATACGGAGGATATATGCACTTTTGTGGATGTAATTAAGTGCCCCGCTTTCAATACTTACAAGAACGCTTAAGGAGTCTGTATATATTGATGCATGCCTAACTTGATTTTCTTTAATATATTCTAGGGCTTTAAGAACCGCTATGGCTTCTCCAACGAATACAGATGTATTTTCAGGCAATTTCATTTTGTATTCAAATTTTTTTGATGGAATATAGACAGCACATCCTACGTTTTCTGCAATTTTCGATGCATCTGTATAAATTTGTAAATAACTTGACAACCTTGATTCCAGATCTTTTAATAAATTCCAGTTAATTCTAGGAACATCCGAATATGTCGGAATTAAAACAATAGGTTTATAAAATAGGTCTTGATATTCTAAAACCCCATATGAGATGTTAGATATTAAAATTAAATTATTCCTATATTCACTAGTTTCACGGAATGCAGAACATAAAGGCGGAGAATTCTTCTTCGTCCAGTACTTATTAGTTAAGTCATAAGTACTTAATTTAGAGATTTTCGAAATTATGGGTAACTGCTTATATTCAGCCAGCAGGACATATTTTTCACTAAGAAAATGCCTACGATATTTTAAGGGTGGTTCCTGCGTTTCTACATGGAGGGGAATTACAGGGGTAGATTTCATTGCTCCTATACATATACGTAATGCCTTGTTTTGTACAGTGTCGACTCTTTTTAATATGGACTTGCTAGCTGAACCGTATAAAATGGATCCGTAATCGATTATGGAACGTATATAAGACTGATAAAAGACTAGAAGCGTATTTGGATCGGCTCCCCACCAAGTTTTACCTATCATCTTCAGGAAGTTTATGCCTGTCTCACACTTAGTTACTATCCTATCCACGTAGCTTCCCCAATTGAGTTTCTTGTCAAGTATAATTCCTAAATAAGTAATTTTATTTTCATAAGGATACACATGGTCACCCAATTTTAATTGGGTTACTGTTGGTGTATTGTGCCTTGTAAAAATGGTTGATATCGATTTCTGGACAGATATTTCAAAGCCGTGATCAAAGAACCACCTTTGTATGTGACTCGCTGCAAAACATAAATTAGAAACACAGTAATTGTACTTTCGTTGTGAGAGATAGAAACAAAAATCATCAGCATACTGTATTATATTACAGAAGTTTTGAATATAAGAGTGGATACCAGCAGTATAAATATTGAATAAAATAGGGCTAAGTACTGAACCCTGTGGCAGCCCAATCGAATTAATTCGAGGGCCGATTTTATTATTATTAGATGCTCTTAAGTAAGTGTGCCTGTTACGGTACAAATCAGCTATGGTGATGGCAGTATGCTCAGGAACAGCGCATTGTTTAATTGCGTTAAACAGAATGTCTAGGTCTATATTATTATATGCTCCTTTTAGATCCAGGAAGAGAGCTCCCACGTAAGAATTTTCCGAGAAGGAATTTTGAATGTCTGTTACCAAATAAGAAACGGCGTCAAGAGTACCTGAGCCTTTTTTAAAACCGAATTGAAAAGTAGGCAAAGAAAATGTACTACTATGAAACCACCATTCTAATCTATTTTTGATCAATCGTTCAAAGGTCTTGAAAAGGCATGACATAAGAGAGATTGGACGGTATGAACCAGGTAAATTTGGATCCTTTCCTGGCTTAAGAATGGGAACTACGACAACCGTTTTGAGAGGTTCAATTTCTGCACCATGTATCCACATATCATTGAATATATCTAACAGGTAGTATTTGGCATTTATAGGCATGTGCTCTATCATTGGGTATTTGATCTCATCAAAACCTGGAGCGGTATTAGAAGCGGATTTAATAGCAAAGTTAAGTTCGTCGATAGTGAAAGGCTGTGAAAAGAAATGATCCTTAAGAGGACCGGACGAAGAAGACTTTGGACTATTATGAACGCTAGGTGGCGCGATTTCATTAAAGAAATCATCAACCCAGAGTTCTGGGATCGAACTTGATGCGTTATTTACAGGAACTCTTTTTATCTTTTTTGCTTGTGACCATAACTCTTTAGATGGGGTGGAATGATTGAGATTCTCGCAGTAGCCTTTCCAGTTTTCCCGAGCCTTTGTTTTGAAAATCTTTTTAGATAATGCTATTTCTTTTTTACAGATAATGAAATTTTCCATGGAACTATTTCGTTTGTAATTATTTAAGGCGTCTTTTCGTCGGGATATAATTCTTTCGCATTCCTCATCCCACCATGGGGGGGGAGGACGCTTCTTTACTTTAAAAGGTTTGTAAATTGGAATAGATTTTTCCGAAGCGACATTTATGTTTTCGAGAAAAAAGTTATATTTTTCCATGGGACATAGAGAAACAGGAGGATTTCGAAAATTCTCCTCTAAAATGGTCTCGTACCTATTCCAGTTAGCTTTATGAATATTCCATTTACTTGTTGGGTGGATAATATTCTCGAAATTGACGTTAATAGCGACCTCTATAATGATGGGAAAATGATCAGAACCTAATGAGTCACGATGAACTTTCCAATTTATTAATGGTGCTAAATTGGGGGAAGACATAGTAATGTCAACCACAGATCTGTTACAGGAGGGGGATGAAAGTCTCGTTACATCACCATTATTTAGAATAACTAAGTTTTGGGAGTCGACAGAGTTTATGATCTGCCTTCCCACTTGATCGTTTTTATATGAACCCCATATGTTACTATGGGCATTAAAATCACCACCGATTATTCTAGTATTAGTAGATTGATTGAAAATATTTTCCCAGTCACTATTATTGGTATTTACATTGGGTGGTCTATAAAGCGATACAAGGTCATAGGGAAAATTGTTGATTACTAGAGTAGCTCCGCAAGTCAAAATTTCATTAGACATAGGTAGATAAAATATATATTTTATATGCTATATTATTAATATTTTATTTTGCGTGCTTTTACTACAGCAAGATCGTTTATTACGTCATCAAAGTTTACGTCTTGCTACAACGTCCTTCTATGGACATCAAAGAAAGAGCATTTAGTCTTTTATCTGTCATAGCAGACCGGAACCATTTTTAACTTTTGCCATTTTCGAAAACTCCCGAATACTGCAGTTATTTACAGGTAAAGTTAGATATGTTCTTTTGTGTATCAAGATACACATAAGGAAGGAGTGTGGCCTATCCAAGGATAAGCCACACTCCTTGTGTTCGGGTCCAAAAAATGGGGCATCAGCACCTTTCTCTGCAAATGCGTCGGCTAATTCATTTCCTTCTATTCTGTCATGCTCTGGCACCCACATCAAGGTAATCTTAATATTTTTTGCCAGTTGCTTCAGGGATTGTTTGCATTCCCAGGAAAGTTTAGATTCAAAGGTATAGGACCTGAGAACTTTTAATACTGCCTGGCTATCTGAAAGTATATAGATCTTTGGCCTTCAAATGCCTTTATAGGTAT
Organism: Stenurella melanura; assembly: GCA_963583905.1. NCBI lineage: Eukaryota > Metazoa > Arthropoda > Insecta > Coleoptera > Cerambycidae > Stenurella > Stenurella melanura. The sequence goes on along the minus strand of OY757316.1, from coordinate 117,135,969 downwards.
TCTATAGCATAGATTTCTGCTTGGAAGATGGTTGGGGTCTTGACTAGGCTCTGGATAACCTGTAATTGGGCACCTCTACGCCCACGCCGACCCCATCAGCCATCTTCGATCCATCTGTGTACTAGATGAGTGACCCCTCCTTCAATTGCATAGATTCGACTTTGCTCGTCTGACTGCTCTCAATTAGCACATCAAACGGACAGTCAAGTCCCGCTTGATTGGCATTGAATCAGCGGGTTTGGTCGTGGATTCCAATTGAATTAACCTCAGAATCCTTAAGATCGCCTGGTTTGAAAGAGAGTACCTACTGCAGCCTTAGGGAACCGAGTGCTGCCTCCTTCCTTACATGCAGATATAGAGGAAGTAGATCTAGTATTGCCTCCACAGCTGCTGTGGGACAGGAGCCCATTGCTCCAGTAATCCCTAAGCAGGTAAGGCGTTGCAACTTCTGCTTAGTTTTTCTTCAGTTTTTGGCGACTAAACGCATGATGGTGATGTGTAGGTAACCATGGGTCAACCGAAAGATTAGACCATAAGATTATTTCTACTTACTAGAGTTCAAATATAGCATGTTTTACTTATTTATTTGTTTATTGCATAGACACATTGTTCAACATGTAAGATACCCAATACAGAACAGGAATAAAGGCATACAAAGCATCATTTAAGTGAAATATATATGTCATTATTATACATATGGGTACAAAATTCCAGGCCAATATTTTAAACATTTCCAGAGAAAACGTGCGCAGACAGACAGACAGAAATTTGTTCAGTTGAAATTTAAAATATCGACGTTTCATGACATTCTAAACCTATTTCAACCACTACGTGGATGTGGAGGTAATTAAGAAAAACAGAAGTAATCACTAGGAATTTAATTTAAAATATTTTGCTTTATGTGATTAAGTTTTTTCTTCTTCAATACTTTGGGACTTCCTGCCCCATGTGCTTTTTCTTTTTAAGCGGTGCTCGGGGAATGTACAAAATATCACAATTAACCAGTATGTTACTGGTAAATAACCTCTACGCCTGTGACTTTTACGTCAAAGGATCAGTTAGAGGTTGCTTTTTTTAAATAAATAACACAAATAAGTATAAAAACATGAAATTAAATATTTCGCCAACGTGACGTTTCGGAAATCTAATGTTTCCTTTTTCAATGTTTTTTTTGAAATATATTTTTTGCCGTGTGGGATGAACACAATAAATACAAGATAGCAAAAAGAGAAAAATTAAAGAACCCGCGATAATATTATTGAATGAGGATAGATGCGTGTCGAATTGTTCCGTAGATGTCTGTACAACTTGGTTGCCAATGTTAAGAGAAGAACTTCACAAACTTAACATTGTATCAAAACTAAAAAAATTGTTAACTATATCAGCAGTTCTATGTAAATAGTAAGTATCTATGGATATAGAATATAACAAACATTCTTAAAGCTGTGTATTTATCATACACAGCAAAAAAGATTTTTCAAAAAAAGCCTCGAAAAAGGAAACAGATTAGATTTCCGAAACGTCGGAGAAATATTTAATTTCAAGTTTTTATACCTATTTGTGTTATTTATTTAAAAAAAAAGCAACCTCTAACTGATCCTTTGACGTAAAAGTCACAGGCGTAGAGGTTATTTACCAGTAACATACTGGTATTTTGTAGATTTTCCGAGCACCGCTTAAAAAGAAAAAACACATGTGGCGGGAAATCCCAAAGAATTGAAACAGAAAAAATCTAAGATAATGCCACAAATAACATTTAGACAATATTTATGTTATTAAATGTAAATGTAAATGTAAATATGGAGGTCGCTACATAATTTGTTAGAAGTACTTCAGATCTTTTTTTTAAATATACAGGAAATTATGCTTTTTAATGTTTCAAAAAGTTTTATTAAAACTCTACACGTGTTTCGGCTTAATAGGCCTTTATCGAGAGTACTAGATATTAGTAATATCTTGTACTCTCGATAAAGGCCTAATAAGCCGAAACACGTGTAGAGTTTTAATAAAACTTTTTGAAACATTAAAAAGAATAATTTCCTGTATATTTAAATTATCGAAGAATGTTTCACAAGGAACCAACCGTAGAATCAACCCAATGTAGTACTTCAGATCGTAAATAAAGAATTGGATTCCTCACCCAATTGGGTGTATATTCTCGATAAATTTAATAGTCAGTCATAAAGAAAGTAACATGTTATATTAATGAAAATAAAACCCCTACTCTGGATATATAACTAATTAAAACATAACTTTTGCAAAATGGGAGTCTCTGCCCATCAAACTTTCAACACAACTTACAGAGTCTAGAGGGATAACACAGCCCCACAAAAAAAAAAAAAAAATCTGACCTAGCAATGAGACGAGTATATCCTGATGTATTTTTGTACGCTGATTCCGATTCCGGGGTCAAAAAAAGTCGTACACCCCCAAAAAAAAATTTTAGAGCCAAAAAACACCACCTGATAAGGTATATATGAGATAACGCTCTGAAAATGATGTTATCATTTTAATCAATCGTTTTGTTTAATATTTTCGGGAAAAATTGAATAAATTACGATAAAAAAAAGGTGAATTGCAGCGTTCACCCTATCGGTATGAAACGCACCTCCATAGAGGGTGAGAACCGCCCTCCTCTGCCATCAAACCAATTGATAACGACAATGACTGAAAAACATCTAAAAATGTTTAAGTTTCGTTAGGTTTGCAATAAACTGACGTAGAATTCACGTAATACCCCAAAACTATCCCTATAGCGTTATGAAAAACAACCCTTAACTTCAATTACAGAAAAAAGAAAGGAAAAAACATAAAATTTGATAACGTTTTCATTATATGGATGTTCTTATTTGTAGAGGTCCTTATGGCTAGGATACTAGCAGTCATTTGTCACCAATCTTAACACCATTTGGGTATAAAACGCATCCCTGAAGGGGGTGAGAAGTACTCTTACGTTAGTAGCTTTTAATTCTTCTTTTTTTAATCTTTTTCTTTATGGTATCTTTTAACTTTATTTTCAAACGATCTTCTTACTGACTGTCGTTTGTGTTGTTCTTTCGTGTCTCTTTTCAGAGACTAACAGTAGTCTTCAGAGACTAACAGTAGTCTGCTATCATGTGTTCGTCCCATCTTCCTTGATACCGTTTTTCCATTTCTGCTATGTCCTGGTGGAAACGTTCCCCTTGTTCTTCACTATAGTCACCTAAATTTTCCGGGAAATAATCAAGATGGGAATCAAGAAAATGAATTTTCAAACTCATGTTACGCCCTAGATTCTTGAAATTTTTTATCATTTCTTCGACAAATTCCCTGTACTTTTCAGCTTTTTTATTTCCCAGAAAGTTTTCCGTTATTTTCTTAAAACTTAGGCATACTTTTTTCTCTTTTGGTTTCATTTTAGTTATCAAATTTCATGTTTATTCCTTTCTATATTCTGTAATTGAAGTTAAGGGTTGTTTTTCATAACGCTATAGGAGTAATTTTGGGGTATTACGTGAATTCTACGTCAGTTTATTGCAAACCTAACAAAACTTAAACATTTTTAGATGTTTTTCAGACATTGTCGTTATCAATTGGTTTGATGGCAGATGAGGGTGGTTCTCACCCTCTATGGGGGTGCGCTTCATACCGATAGGGTGAACGCTGTAATTTACCTGTATTTTTATCGTAATACATTCAATTTTTCCCAAAAATATTAAACAAAACGATTGATTAAAATGATAACATCATTTTCAGAGCGTTATCTCATATACCGGGTGAATCACGAATTGCGCTCGCCCCGATATTTCCTAAAATATTTAGAATAGAAAATTGAAATTTGGAGGCCTTATTACACGACTAAAATGCCATATTTTCAATAAAAAATCAAGTTTGGTGCACATCCGGTTTGACCGGAAATGCCCACAACTTTCGATTTTTAAATGGAACACCCTATATATTTTTACATTTTTGGAATCTAGAGAAAATTTTGAATACAATACATCCATTTTGGCCACTTTTTGATAAACATTAAAAATTTTATTAAAAAATCTATTTCTGAATCCAGAGTGCTGTGGTGCCCAAAATATATTTTAGTTTGTGTGCTACGTTACTATAAAAATAAAAAGAGCAATATGATTGCATTACTTAATTCTCTAGAGGCGTTTAAAATTTTTAAATGTGATTTTTACCTACTAACTCGGTTTTTTTAAATGGGAATTTAATCGTTCACCAACATTTTTAAATACCTCATTTTCATACGAATCTAATGATACCAAAATTTTGAAAATCCGCTCAGAAGTATTTGAGATTTCAGCCAAAATACAATGCAACCAAGCTTTTAGAAACATGCGGCTAATAGATAATAGATTAGTGGGCTTTGGAAACTAAAATGGCACATTTCTGTGTAAATCTGGTAACCTAATACCATTGGAAAAATCATAGTAGCCATTGAATGTAATAAAACAATATCAGCTGTCAGACAGATACAAAATAAAGCGTTGCGGAAATCTCTTTGACTAAAAATGAAAGAAAATGAATAATTTTAGTAGAAATGAAAAGGTCGATATGTTACTGACATATGGAGAACGTCTCAAAAATTCAACTGCAGCTGCAGAACTGTATCAGCAACGATATCCCAACAGACGTCATCCAAGCAGACACTTGTTTGCCAGAGTGGAACAAGAATTAAGAAACGAACCCAATCAACAAGATAACCAAACATTTATTGTAAGTGAGGACAAAGAAATTGATGTATTAGGATTTGTGATGGTACACCCAACAACATCAACAAGGGAATTGTCAATGGAATGCGACATTAGTCAGTCTTCGGTTTGCAGAATTTTAAAGAAACATAAGTTTCGGTCTTATAAATACCAAATACACCAACATCTTTATGGAGATGATAACGACAGGAGGCTAGTATATTGCAACTGGTTCTTAAATGCAGTACAACAAAACCCAGGTTTTCCTTTTCATATTTTATATTCAGATGAAAGTAGATTTACGAACCAAGGTATGTTTACCAGAAATAATACTAGATACTGGACTCAAGAAAATCCGAGGTTGGTAGGGCGGGGGAATATTCAGGAAAAATTTGAGTTTAACTGTTGGCTTGGAGTATTTGGAGATCGAATAATTGGACCCATATTTTTTGATGGAACACTTACTGGCGAACGATATTTATTCTTTTTACAAAACCAGACAGCAGAATTTCTTGACTTACTTCCTCTTGCCTATTTACAAAATCTGTTTTTCCAACAAGATGGTGCTCCCCCACATAATTCCAGAAGAATGATGGAATATTTAAACAACTTGCATGGTGAACGCCTTATCGCAAATCAAGGTCATATCAGGTGGACTCCTAGATCACCTGACTTAACACCCATCGACTGTTATGTATGAGGCACTCTCAAAAATAAAGTTTATAAAACTTCTTCAAATAACCGTGAAGAGCTGCAAAATAAGGTTGTACGGGCTCTTAATGAAATAACGCCGGCTGAATTGCGTAGAGCCATTCAAGCAATTGTACGCAGAGCCGAATTGTGTATAGAAAAAAATGGTGGACATTTTGAACAATATCTATAAATGTCAATTTATGGTTTAATTATATTAATTATTTTAAAGATACCTACTGTTACCTAGTTTAAGGTTAATTGTTCAAACGGAATTGATTTTTATTTATTTATAGGCCCGATATTTATGTTCATTTAAATAAAACTCTGAAAACCGAACTGATGTCGCATTCTATTGCAAATGTCCTTGTGGATGTAATTGTGTTTACCTCCACATACCTATGCTAAACTTAATTGTAACGTTCTTTTCGCTCACAATTATTAAATGTTTGATAGCTCAAGATTGCCTATAACTACACGAGCCTGTCTGACAGCTGATATTGTTTTATTACATTCAATGGCTACTATGATTTTTCCAATGTTATTAGGTTACCAGATTTACACAGAAATGTGCCATTTTAGTTTCCAAAGCCCACTAATCTATTATCTATTAGCCGCATGTTTCTAAAAGCTTGGTTGCATTGTATTTTGGCTGAAATCTCAAATATTTCTGAGCGGATTTTCAAAATTTTGGTATCATTAGATTCGTATGAAAATGAGGTATTTAAAAATGTTGGTGAACGATTAAATTCCCATTTAAAAAAACCGAATTAGTGGGTAAAAATCACATTTAAAAATTTTAAACGCCTCTAGAGAATGAAGTATTGCAATCATATTGCTCTTTTTATTTTTATAGTAACGTAGCACACAAACTAAAATATATTTTGGGCACCACAGCACTCTGGATTCAGAAATAGATTTTTTAATAAAATTTTTAATGTTTATCAAAAAGTGACCAAAATGGATGTATTGTATTCAAAATTTCCTCTAGATTCCAAAAATGTAAAAATATATAGGGTGTTCCATTTAAAAATCGAAAGTTGTGGGCATTTCCGGTCAAACCGGATGTGCATCAAACTTGATTTTTTATTGAAAAGATGGCATTTTAGTCGTGCAATAAGGCCTCCTAATTTCAATTTTCTATTCCAAATGTTTTAGGAAATCTCGGGGCGAGCGCAATTCGTGACTCACCCGGTATACCCTATTCAGGAGGTGTTTTTTGGCTCTGAAATTTTTTTTTGGGGGTGTACGACTTTATTTGAACCCGGATTCGGAATCAGCGATCAAAAATGCATAGGGATATACTCATCTCGTTGCTAGGTCAGAAATTTTTTTTTTGTTGGGCTGTGTAATTCGTCGAGTGTTACCAAAACCACGTTAAAAATCATTAAGCATTTGTTAAGATCGAAAACACAAACAAGAATATATGGGTACAATTAACTCTTGCGTAATATATTTCTTCTAATAAACGTAATGATTTCTAAATGATCCTGATCACAGAAGGAATTAAATGCATATTAATGACACATGTGCTTCTGTAAATGATTAATAGTTATTGGTAAACCACGACTTGTAAGTTATACATTATTCATGTATGAAAAAATAAGAGACAGTATTTAAGACACTAAATATTTTATTTGTTTTATACAATGTAAAATTAATGCATTTTATAAGATCTTAATTATAATTGTCAATTACCAACAGATTTGATCATGGCTATTAATGTCTTCTTAATTTAATATAACCAGTAGTGTCCGCGTTATAAGAAATATCGCAAATATCTCTTAGAGCACTTTAATAATACAGCGGTCGACAAAAAATGAAACTTTCTTGGCCTTAAACTACATGAAGTTGTTCCTGATAGTTTTGATGGGCTGGTTACGAATGTGTCAGCAAAAATGTCGTATGACGTTAAGCTTTTGGGATATTCTAACCTAATGGTGCAAAATAAGTTTTTAAATATTCTTTTTTTATATATAATTTATACTCTGGACTTTGAATTAGAGGTGGGAACATCACCAACGCCGCCAAAAAAGCCAAAAACCCGGAACGAGCTCCAACAGAGATAAATTCCTTGATGCAACGCAACGCCAAGAAATCAGTAAAAATTTCTCCTGAAAGAGGAACTAAACTCATAGTATGTCTTTGGGAGAATTGATTTGCTAAGTTTTCGAAATACAAAGAGAAGTAATTAGAGCCATTGGTGGCTTTAGATATATATATACATGACTGTGAAATTGGGTTTATTTGGTTCCAAATTCTTTGGAAAGCATCTGACAAAAATAACATCGAGTCTAAAAATCGTCAAAACTTCTTAGTCCTCAGGGACAGGTCCGATTTTGATGTTTTTTTTAAATGTGTGTTTTTTAATATTATTTAAAATCAGAAACATCCCAAGTGGCGCAAATATTTATTTATATCGTTTGTGTTGGATGTCGGCTCTTCTCGGGGTGGGAATTAGTAAACTCAACTCAAAATAACCGCAGAAATCGACAGGGGGATGAATTCTAAGCAAAAGTGTCAGTTAAGTCATGTTAGATTTTTACTTCGGAAAAATTCTCCGATCGATGATTCCTTTTGGAACCTGTTCGAAAAAGTATGTAGAATATCATATCTATATGTCTCCGCGAGAAAGTAGGTGCTAAATGTTTTATTTAACGAGTAATATGCAAAAATGCAGTTTTTTGCTAATAACTTTTTTTAAATTTTATTTTTATCAAAAAATGAATAGCGCCATTCGAAAGAACGGAAAATTTTACAGAAGAAACATATAGAATACTTGTTTTTTCATTATAAATTGAGCGACCATTAATTTGTTAAGTAACGTTCCGATTCGCGCCGTTCAGCCGCCTGCCTGAAAGTGGGCCGGCGCGAGGGCGCGCGCGGCACTAAAGTAGCTGTTAACTCTTAATTGACAAAAGAAAACGACATAAAACCGAATGCATATTGAAAAAGATCAATATTTTGAAGTATTGCGTGTGTTTAATTTTTTTTTTTCATATTTTAAATATTTCTTACATAAGCTTGAAGTTAAGTATTGTAGGAATTTTATTTCATAAAATTTGACGTTACTCGAATAAAATGGGCAAAAAAAAATAAACAAACAGGGGGATATTGCAATTAAGGGATTACCCAAAATACGCCTTTCGTCAAAAAATTAGAAAAATCTATTTTACGAAAATCGGACCCTCCAAGTTGGTCGATTTACGAAAAATGCATTTATCCACTTTAACTTTCTAACTTTGATTGTAAATAATAAAGTATTGGAAAATGATATCGGCACTCTATAGATGGTTAAATTAAAGATTATGATGTGTACTTTAAGATACAAAAATTTGTTTTATGATAATTATAATTTTTTTTAATGAAAAAGAAAAAAAATGTTTTACTTTAAAAGTCTGAAAATTGCATTATAAATAAATTGCTGCTACAAAAAAAAAAAATAAATAAATAACACTCTGACAATCTCACAACAACTTCACCTATCTATGAGTGACTTTATGTCTTTCTGATGAGCTCCAGAATAGGGGCGAGAAACGTTTCAGGGGCTGGGCATTTCCAAGAAACAGAATGATAGATTTCATGAAAATGTAATCCATTAGAATGAAAAAAATTCTTTAAGACAACGTAGATAAATAAATTCATTTTGGGCCTTTGTTCTCATTTTTAACTGAATCTACATAATCGTAGGGGATTATGTAGATACTAGTTTGATCTGCATGGCCGTAGGGGACTGTGTGGATGCTAGTGTTAGAATGAGAATTGTCAAATAAGAAATTAGACAAATTCATTTTAGGATTTTAATTTGCTAGCATAACCAGAATTAAGGTTATCGATAGAATACAAAGATTTCATTAATATTTTTACACAGTTATTGACTGAGCCTCCAGCTCCTGAGAAGCTGTTTCAAAGTATATTTTGCAGCTGCAAAAATGGCTGTGAAAATATTTGTCGTTGCAGGAAAACTGGCTTATACTGCAGCACTACCTGCTTAAATTGCAGTGGAGTATACTGCTCGAGCAGTCTTCAAGTAGATGCTGCGGCTGAATATACGTCAGAAATTTTTGAAAATGAGACTGAAACCAAAATTCCAGAGAACCTATCAGAAATAACAGAATATATATCAGAAGCAAACTATTTTCCTTAAATTTCTTAAATATGTGTACAGTTTTATTCATGTTTTAATTTTTCATTTTTATTTCATAAAAATATATTGTTGTAAATTTAATAACATTAATGTTTACCCAATAATTTCATACTTCTTAAATAGATACATCAATGATATTACAAGGTAATTTTTGCCCTAAAAATACTAGAAATATAATTATAAACCAATAGCAGTATATTTTATGATATTTTATGTTAGACAAGCCATCGCAAATTTCTGTAATATAACGTTAAATTTTAAGTTCCATACTTGGAAACAGTGAAAATGTAGTTATTTGAAATTTTTTAAATCAGTTTATATACCGGGTGCCACAAGTAAGTGACTCACCCTTATATTTCCTTTATTATTTAACATATTCATTTGAAATTTGGGGTGCATAAACTACCTGTAAAAATGGATTTTTGGACATAAAAAATGGTATGAGACCATTTCCGGTTTACCCGGAAATGGCCGCACCTTTCGAATTTTAAATGGAACACCCTGTATATTTTTACATATTTGGATTCAAGATAACATTCTGAGTATACCATGAGAATTTCGCGAATTTTTGAGTCGATGTTCAGTTTCTTTTAAGCATTTTCAGATATTCGTCTAGAGTGCTTTGGAATACCAAAATTTGTTCTAACGGCATGTAAAGTCCAAGGGAAAAATATAATTTTTCATTTAATTTCATTAATAACCATTTACGAAGCCTCCAAAAATGAACATATCACTTTTTTATCGAAAACTTTTTTTTTCAAATGGGAAGGTGGTGGCTCACTGTGTTCAATAAATTATAGATTTTTTTCCTGAATTCATTGATATCCATTTCAAATCTATGCTATTTGTTTTCCTATTTTATTTAATTTGTTTAAAAATAAAAAATCTACACAAAGTAGTGGCTCACCCCTATAACTTTTTAATTTTTGAACATAACAAAATGAAACTAGGGGGCCTAGGGTCATACAGAAAACTACATTTTTTGACATATGAAGTAATTTAATACCACTTCCGGTTTCGCAGGAAATAACCCTAACTTCTGATTTTCAAATGGAATACCCTGTATATTATTACATTTTTGGATTCAGAATGAATTTTTGAACATGTGTGGTGATTTTTATAAATTTATGGCAAGTTGTTATTTCTTATAGCAATTATATATTTTAATCTAGACTGCTATGAAATAAAAAAATACGTACTTTGTCATTACAGATTGCACAGAAAAAAAATATTTATACATAGTTACTATTATTAACCATTTTGTAGACATTTTAATGCAAGTAATTTAGTTTTTTTTAAATAACTCTTTTTTTCAAAGGGGGCGGTGGTGGCTTCTTATATCCATTAAATTGCCCTTTTCTAAGAATCCATTGATATCTCTATGCTTGGGTTTTTATTAACATTTATTTAAAATACTGTAGAAACAGATTGTACTTGTGGTATTTTAAATCTAGTTATTATTATACGGCTATCAAAAAACGTCGCATCAAGTTACCTTCGCATTTTAAAAGACAAACAAAATAAACGAAATGACAGTTCTCTAACTAAAACTTTTAGTTAACTATTGCAATTTCGCAGCAAGTTGCAATTGCATTTTAAGAGAGAAACAAAATAAATGAAATGACAGTTCTCTAATTGAAACTTTTAGTTAAGTATTGCAATAATGGTGTATACAAATAATGAAAAAGTTGACATGCTTCTTATTCAATAATCTGACTTGTCCTGAGGACTAAGAAGTAAAAACCTTCACCGACTCGACTATTAGCACACTTATTAATTTATCAAGCAAGTTAGTTGTAAATCAACACATACCGTTTCCTGCTATTCTATTTATAGTAACATAGAAATATACAATTTTATGTAAATTTTTTGAAAAACATGCTGACGCTATTTTGTACGTTCATTGCATAGCAGGGCTTCCGTATAGACACCTCGTTTTAGATTTTCTGGCCACATCGTTGGTCGATCAGAGATACACAGTCTCTATAATAATGATATAGATCTGGCCACTGAAATACAACCCATATATGAGTAAATTTTGCACCGATGTGAATAAACGGCACATTGAAAGTCATGAATTTATTATATTGGAATGCAATCTCAGTCGGGATATATAGGTCGATAATAATTTCGCACAACCAACCTTGTCAAGAAGGAGGAACAAGTTATGAGTTCTTGCTTTCTGAACACATACAAGGTCGCACCAGAAAAAACACCGTCTTAAATGCCGTTTCTTTACTGATTTTCACATGATTTCGAAATAATTATAATGAAATTTGCATAAGTAATACTAACTGTTCTTTGAAATATAAATAAATAAATATACAGGGTGCTCCTACGTTAGCAACAACTTGTAAATTGAGTCAAAATATGATGACATTATACAATCTACTTCTGTACCAAATTATACCCTGAGAATAAATAGATCTCCCAAGTCTCCAACAATATTTCAAAAAAACTGCTGCCTAAGGAATCACTACTTCCACATCCAGATGTTTCATCCGAGTCACTTTAAAGGAAACATCTCGATTAGATTTGCACTCTAGTATGTGGAAATTATTGGTCATAGAATTTTAATAATATTTAGGGAAGCTGTCATAGAAAAGTTTGAGGCGTTGGTTTCTACCATATACGTTAAACATGAAGTTTCTAGTTTACCCTACTTGTTTCCCCTACTCACAAACTACCACCTCCCACTCCTTCAATGGAATCATGTCAATCAGATGTCATTATAATATATACGGGTACTAACTTTCAAGTGAATATCTCAAGTTTATGTTATCAATACCATTGGTGGTGGTGGGGTTTGAAAAATATTAGAAAGAAACCTGAGGCCCTGGTTTCTAGTATATACACCAAATCTCAAATTTCTGTACTCTTACCAGCTTGCTTTATTTATTTTCCCCTATTTACTCCTATTTAACCCCCAACCATTCAACGGAATCATCTCAAAATATAATCTAATTCCAAATGTCGAATTTCAAGTTTCTGTACTCTTACCCGCTTGCTTTACTTATTTTCCCCTATTTACCACTATTTAACCCCCAACTCTTCATCGGATTCATCTCAAAATATAATTGAGTTCCAGATGTCGTTATAATACATACGTGTACCAAATTTGAAACGAATATCTCAATTTTATTTTATCAACCCAATTAATGATGGGGGTTGAATTTTTTTTTTTAAATTGAGGCCTTGACTTGTAGTACATACATCAAATTTAAAGTTTCTGTACTCTTACCAGCTGACTTTACATATTCCCCCCTAATTACCCCTATACCGGGTGAGTCACGAATTGCGCTCGCCCCGATATTTCCTAAAATATATGGAATAGAAAATTGAAATTTGGAGGCCTTATTACACGACTAAAATGCCATCTTTTCAATAAAAAATCAAGTTTGGTGCACATCCGGTTTGACCGGAAATGCCCACAACTTTCGATTTTTAAATGGAACACCCTATATATTTTTACATTTTTGGAATCTAGAGGAAATTTTGAATACAATACATCCATTTTGGTCACTTTTTGATAAACATTAAAAATTTTATTAAAAAATCTATTTCTGAATCCAGAGTACTGTGGTGCCCAAAATATATTTTAGTTTGTGTGCTACGTTACTATAAAAATAAAAAGAGCAATATGATTGCATTACTTAATTCTCTAGAGGCGTTTAACATTTTTAAATGTGATTTTTATCCACTAACTCGGTTTTTTTAAATGGGAATTTAATCGTTCACCAACATTTTTAAATACCTCATTTTCATACGAATCTAATGATACCAAAATTTTTGAAAATCCGCTCAGAAATATTTGAGATTTCAGCCAAAATACAATGCAACCAAGCTTTTAGAAACATGCGGCTAATAGATAATAGATTAGTGGGCTTTGGAAACTAAAATGGCACATTTCTGTGTAAATCTGGTAACCTAATAACATTGGAAAAATCATAGTAGCCATTGAATGTAATAAAACAATATCAGCTGTCAGACAGACTCGTGTAGTTATAGGCAATCTTGAGCTATCAAACATTTAATAATTGTGAGCGCAAAGAACGTTACAATTAAGTTTAGCATAGGTATGGGAGGTAAACACAATTACATCCACAAGGACATTTGCAATAGAATGCGACATCAGTTCGGTTTTCAGAGTTTTATTTAAATGAATATAAATATCGGGCCTATAAATAAATAAAAATCAATTCCGTTTGAACAATTAAACTTAAACTAGGTAACAGTAGGTATCTTTAAAATAATTAATATAATTAAACCATAAATTGACATTTATAGATATTGTTCAAAATGTCCACCATTTTTTTCTATACACAATTCGGCTCAGCGTACAGTTGCTTGAATGGCTCTACGCAATTCAGCCGGCGTTATTTCATTAAGAGCCCGTACAACTTTATTTTGCAGCTCTTCACGGGTATTTGAAGAAGTTTTATAAACTTTATTTTTGAGAGTGCCCCATACATAATAGTCGAGGGGTGTTAAGTCAGGTGACCTAGGAGGCAACCTGATATGACCTTGATTTGCGATAAGGCGTTCACCATGCAAGTTGTTTAAATATTCCATCACTCTTCTGGAATTATGTGGGGGAGCACCATCTTGTTGGAAAAACAGATTTTGTAAATAGGCAAGAGGAAGTAAGTCAAGAAATTCTGCTGTCTGGTTTTGTAAAAAGAATAAATATCGTTCGCCAGTAAGTGTTCCATCAAAAAATATGGGTCCAATTATTCGATCTCCAAGTACTCCAAGCCAACAGTTAAACCGAAATCTTTCCTGAATATTCCCCTGCCCTACCAACCTCGGATTTTCTTGAGCCCAGTACCTAGTATTATTTCTGTTAAACATACCTTGATTCGTAAATCTACTTTCATCTGAATATAAAATATGAAAAGGAAAACCTGGGTTTTGTTGTACTGCATTTAAGAACCAGTTGCAATATACTAGCCTCCTGTCGTTATCACCTTCATAAAGATGTTGGTGTATTTGGTATTTATAAGACCGAAACTTATGTTTCTTTAAAATTCTGCAAACCGAAGACTGACTAATGTCGCATATTGACAATTCTCTTGTTGATGTTGTTGGGTGTACCATCAAAAATCCTAATACATCAATTTCTTTGTCCTCACTTACAATAAATGTTTGATGGTCATCTTGTTGATTGGGTTCGTTTCTTAATTCTTGTTCCACTCTGGCAAATAAGTGTCTGCTTGGATGACGTCTGTTGGGATATCGTTGCTGATACAGTTCTGCAGCTGCAGTTGAATTTTTGAGACGCTCTCCATGTATCAGTAACATATCGACCTTTTCATTTCTACTAAAATTATTCATTTTCTTTAATTTTTACCCAAAGAGATTTCCGCAACGCTTTATTTTGTATATGTCTGACAGCTGATATTGTTTTATTACATTCAATGGCTACTATGATTTTTCCAATGTTATTAGGTTACCAGATTTACACAGAAATGTGCCATTTTAGTTTCCAAAGCCCACTAATCTATTATCTATTAGCCGCATGTTTCTAAAAGCTTGGTTGCATTGTATTTTGGCTGAAATCTCAAATATTTCTGAGCGGATTTTCAAAATTTTGGTATCATTAGATTCGTATGAAAATGAGGTATTTAAAAATGTTGGTGAACGATTAAATTCCCATTTAAAAAAACCGAGTTAGTGGGTAAAAATCATATTTAAAAATTTTAAACGCCTCCAGAGAATTAAGTAATGCAATCATATTGCTCTTTTTATTTTTATAGTAACGTAGCACACAAACTAAAATATATTTTGGGCACCACAGCACTCTGGATTCATAAATAGATTTTTTTAATAAACTTTTTAATGTTTATCAAAAAGTGACCAAAATGGATGTATTGTATTCAAAATTCCCTCTAGATTCCAAAAATGTAAAAATATATAGGGTGTTCCATTTAAAAATCGAAAGTTGTGGGCATTTCAGGTCAAACCGGATGTGCACCAAACTTGATTTTTTATTGAAAATATGGCATTTTAGTCGTGTAATAAGGCCTCCAAATTTCAATTTTCTATTTCAAATATTTTAGGAAATATCGGGGCGAGCGCAATTCGTGACTCACCCGGTATACCCCCCAACCCTTCACTGAATATATTCAAAAAACAATCCAGTTCCAGATCTCGTTATAATACATACGTGTACTCAAGTCAATATCTTCAACCGTTCCGGAGAAAACGCGCGGACAAAAAAAAGTTACAGACAGAACGACAGACAGAAAATTTTTTTTTCGCTCAAATTTAAATTTTCGACGTTTCATGACATTCTAAAAGTATTTCAAGGGAAAAAAATTGAAAATTTTCTTACGGTTACTGTACTTCCAATCCACTACGTGGATGTGGAAGTAATATTCACAGAAGTTGCAATTTAGCAAGGTTCGTTAAGGCATTGAAAATGAACTTGGCTAACTTTCAAGTCTGACACAATATATACAAAATCTGCAAAATATACAAGGACTAGAAATAAAGAAAAGTTTTAAAACTGTTCGAACTTTTATCAAGCTGCGGATAAGAAAGTACAAGAGACACAGCTCGGAGTAATTGTAACAGGCTTTACATTAAAATTACACTAAAAAATGGGTTTGGTTTTTTAAACTAAGCAACATTATCTTATAATACATACTAAAAATGCAAAAATATGAATCTATGTATCAAGATTGATCAAATTCAGAAGTTACACAAAAACGACGCTAGGCGTCGGTCGGCGTTGAGACGTAAAAATACAAGAATATGAGTCTAGGTATCAAAATTTATCAAATTCGGAAGTTTTACAAAATCTGCGCTAGATGTCGGTCGGCGTCAAGACATAGAATTACAATAATATGAATCTAGGAATTAAAATTTATCAAATACACAAGTTTTACAAAAACGACGCTAGACGTCGGTTGACTAATATTTATTATTTTTTCCCATCCAACTAGGCCAAAAATTCTTAAAACCAACAGATTTGTACACATACTGCCAAAAACACAACTCGACACTTTCTGTCACCAAAACTTCAGCGAGAAACAAAATGTTCACCCCGACATCTCCACGCCTCGAACTCCCAAGCCACATCTGGTATTCTCTAAAAATTACAATGAACCCGTAAAAAATTTCAAAACACCGAATATCACACAAATATCAATTTGCAGCTTTTTCCGATAATTATAACTTTTTTCCCATTTATCAACCCCCAGATTCAACTTGGCCAGAAAATTCTTAATAACCCACAGAATCATCCGCATACTGCCAAAAACGCAATTCGACACTTTCTGCTCATACAAACATCACAAAAAAAATCACCCCTAGAACCGCATCCCAGATTGTCTTAAAATTTACAGTCGACCAATAAAATTCTCAAAACACCGAATTTCACACAAATATAAATGTTCAGCCTTTTCTGATAATTATGACATTTCCCATGTTTTCAACCCCAAATCTAGCTCAGCCAAAAAATTCTTAAAAACCATCAGATTCATCCACATACTGCCAAAAACGGAACTTGACACCTGCTTTTTCGCACCGAAACTTATTCACGAAACAATAAATTTCATCCCCCACCTAATCACCCCTTTTCCCCAAACGCATCCCGTATTCTCTTAAACATTACAATTGACCCGTAAAAAGTCTCAAAACACCAAATTTCACACAAATATCGATTTTCAGCTTTTTCCGATAATTACAACTTTTTCCCACTTTTCAACCCCCAAAATCAAACTGCCAGAAAATTTGGAAAAATCCACAGATTCGTCCACATAATGCTAAAAACCCAACTCGACATTTTTTGCTCATCAAAACATCAATAACAAATATCACCTAGTTAAAAATGTATCTCAACTGTATACCCCGAGGCGAGTCTGCCTGGGATATTTCCCAAAAATTTTCTATACCATTTGAGTTAGCCACGGATTCTTATAGGAAAAATTCCGCTAAACAAGATTTTCTCATAAAAAATTTTTCCTAAACCGCGAGCTTCATGGTCAAATAATTGTTTAAACAATTTTTTTTCGTTTTTATTTAATAAAATGAAAACGGTTTGACGGATCCGAAAAAATCTTGATTCAATCGAAAGATATTTTCAATACGAGTCGTTTGGCGCCAGGCACAACTCATTTTGTCAACGCGTTCATTTGTTATAGCGAAAATAAATTTCTTAATTAACAAATTGATTACTCCGAAACTAATGAGGTCAGGATATTGTTTTTTCAAAATACATGCCTTTTACACTAAAGAATACTTATACCATATTTTTTTGAACCGATGTCTTCAATACTTTTTGAATGTTTAAGCAATTGGCATATAACTTCTTTTTCGAAAGTTTGATCGACTTCATACTTTAAACGATAAATATTGATGTCGGGCATAACCCCCATAGAGTGGCACGAATGCCACTTTTTGCTTTTGTTTATTTAAAGCTTAAATTAATTATGCAAATTAACAAATGGAATATCTCGGCTTGGGTAAGCGTATCGAAATGGGGTTTTGTGCATATGAAAGTGCTTGGAAAAAGGAAAATTTTGAGACCAGAAAGAACTTGATCGGATAACCGAAACCGGAAATAAAAGTGGGGCTTTAATTTGTTTATTAACAACTTTTTGGACACGAGGTTTGGTGCAAATGAAAGCTAACAAGTTTTTCCATCAACCACAAAAAGTACTACAAAAAATATTCAATCCCTGAAGAGTTATACGCGTATTTGACCCTTAAAAAAATCTCTCGTGCAACGTGAAAATAGTAAGATTTGACGCGCAATGGGGTGGCGGGTTCGATCTTTGGTGTGGGCAATTTTTTTTTCCGTCAGACTTGCTTTTTTTTCTTGTAACCAAGTGTTTTTTATGATTCACTTTCTGAGAAAATTTAAAAACGTTGTCATAATATTTTTTTTTGCAATTTTCATTAAATAAATGGCTATCTTGCAACAAACATGTGATTGTTCTTGTTGTCGGTAGTTTTTTTTTAATACTTTTTGTGAAAGAGAAAGCTTGTTTTACTTTATTTGAGGGGGGTGTCTGCCGAAAAAAGACCAAAAATAAAATAATAATGGCATTAAAATAGTTAAATCTTTTGATTATTTCTCATTTACAAATAACAAAGTGTGTGTTTTTTTCATGAGACGTGAACTTTTTCATTATAAGAGAAAAGTGAAAAATTAATTTGTTTCCTTTTTATTTTGAGTCTTTTTTCGACAGGCACCCCCCTTAAATAAAGTAAAACAAGCCTTCTCTTTCACAAAAAGTAGTAAAGAACACAAACACTACCGACAAACCCTCGTTGGACAAGAACCATCATATGTTGTTTCAAGATAGCCATTTATTTAATGAAAATTGCAAAAAAAAAAAATTTACGTTTTTAAAAATTTCTCAGAAAGTAAAAACATTTATTATCATAAAAAATACTTGGTTACTTGAAAAAAAAAGCAAATTTGAGGAAAAAAAAATTGTCCAGGCCGAGGATCGAACCCGCCACCCCATTGCGCGTCAAATCTTACTATTTTCACGTTGCGGGAGAGATTTTTTAAGGGTCAAAAACGCATATAACTCTTCAGGGATTGTATATTTGTTGTAGAACTTTTTATTAATGTAAAAACTTATTAGCTTTCATTTTTGCTCCAAACCTCGTGTCCAAAAAAATGTTAATAAACAAATTAGAGCCTCTCACGCAATATCACTTTTATTTCCGGTTCTGGCTATCCGATCAAGTTCTTTCTGGTCTTAAAATTCTTCTTTTTCCAAGCACTTTCATATGCACAAAACTCCATTTCGATACGCTTACCCAGAGCCGAGATATTCCATTTGTTAATTTGCAAAATCAATTTAAACTTTAAATAAACAAAAGCAAAAAGTTGCATTCATGCAGACTTCTATGGGGGTTATGCCCGACATCAGTATTTATCGTATAAAGTTGGTTTGATCAAACTTTGGAAAAAAAAGTTATTTGATAATTAACAAATTATGCCAATTGTTTAAAAATTAAAAAGATATTGAAGACATCGGGCCAAAAAAATACGATATATTCTTTGGAATAAAAGGCATGTATTTTGAGAAAAACAATATCCTGACCTAATTAGTTTCGGAGTAATCAATTTGTTAATTAAGAAATTTATCTTGGCTATAACAAATGAACGCGTTGACAAAATGAGCTGTGCTTGGCGCCAAACGACGCGTATTGAAAATGTTTTTCGACTAAATCACCATTTTTGGGGATTCGTCAAACCGTTTTCATTTTATTAAATAAAAACGAAATATGTTTAAACAATTATTTGACCATGAAGCTCGCGGTTTAGGAACATTTTTCATAAGAAAATTTTGTTCATCGGAATTTTTGCTATAAGAATCCGTTGGTAACTCAAATGGTATACAAAATTTGTAAAATCATCCCAGGCAGACTCGCACCCTGCAACTTCACCCCTGTGCATCACGGACTCCAAAATCAACCCGTACGATGACCGCTAGTTCATCCTCTTTGCAACTAAACCAAAATCAAATTTGGATCTTTCAAAAAGTATACGTTGTAACAGCAGCAAACGCTTTCGTGTCCAAAATAACGTTTGAAACCCCGTATTTTCACCCCCCCAAATTTAATTTTCTTTAAACTATTTCCATACTATAGTTTATATTTGACGAGATCTTCAAAATGATACCAGACATCCACCTAGCATACATAAAACTTGCAAAAATTTGCAAAAACTGCGAAATGTCCAAGTGTCAAACAAATCGCTACTGGAACATTTTCTTTATAGGATTTTGCAAACAGTAGAAAGAAAAGCTATCTATGAGAACTAAAGGAAAAACTATATATAAAAATATTAATGAAATATTTGCATTCTTTCGATAACCTGACTTCTGGTTATGCTAACAAGTAAAATTCTGATTTGCCATTCTCATTTTAACACTAGCATCCAACCTAGTCCCGGCTAAGCAGGCTAAACTAGTATCTACATGATCCCCTACGATATGTAAATTCAGTTAAAAATGAGAACAAAGGCCTGAAATTAATTTATTTACGTACCTTGTCTTTAAAAATTTTTTCATTCTAATGAATTACATTTTCATAAAATCTCATTCAGTTTCTTGGAAATGCTTAGCCTTTGAAACGTTTTTCGTCCTTATTGTGGACTCATCATCTTTCTACTGTTTGCAAAATCCTATAAAGAAAATGTTTCATTACTATAAGCAAACAAATAATAAATAATTCACTTTTAAATCGCTACTGGAGCCCGGTATTACCGTTACATCTGCGACTTGTTAAACATTTGCAATGTTCTATCTATTCTAGACCACTTCAAGAGAAAAAAATTGGAATTTCTTTAAGATTACTATATTTCCACCCCACTATGTGGATGTAGAAGTAAAACAAACAATTAATTTCATCGGGTTTTCACAATATCAAACTGATGTTTTCAAAAGTTGCTCATCCTTTATTACATAAGAAATTCAAGATGACCTAAGAATCAAGGAATTCACAAATTGATCAGGAAACTAACCTAGAGGTTTCCATTATTATTTCACCATAATTAGTGTTTTTTTTTGTTTTAGTATTTTTCATACCCCAAAGGTATATTCTGGGGATAATGGGATTCTTGGCTGTGGTAAATGCTTACACGATGAGAGTAATATTATCCGTAGCCATCACAGAAATGGTAGTCCCCATAAAATCAGACCATTACGATCCTGACACCTGCGATTTGGACTTTGAAAATAGTACAAAAACAGTAATGGTAAGTAAGTTAATGTATTTTTGCATGCTGTATAGATCAGTAAAACAGCGATTAAAAAATCTTAGTTTATTCACCAGATATTTGGACAATAACATGTTTATTACTTTTTATTTTATTTTACTTAAAACTTAAAAAACGACAAATCGCACACAAATGTTGGCTACGACAAAGATCTTAATTCTTATTTTTCCTATCAAAGAGATTTTCATTCTATTTTCCAGTTCTTTGTACCAAATTACATCTCTCTACATTCAATGCTACATAGTGTTTTTTCGTTGCCTTTATCAGAAACGCAAATAAAAACAGAGCTCTCAATGATTCAAAAAATAGCCAAGAACAATGGTTTCCCCACAGAAGCTATCGCCAAATTAATAAACAAGAAACAAAACCAGTATACTTTTAAAGCAATTTATCCCATAGTTAGAGAAGAAAAACAAACACCTTACACTACCCCACATATTGTGATACACTAACAGAGAAAATATCAAATATTCTCAAAGAACATAATATCAAGATAGCATTTAAACCCCAACAAAGGTTTGAAACTTAATTAGTTAGAAGCATTGGAAATACACAAATACAATAATAAGGATGATTTAATTTTGTTAAATGATCAATTAGATATTATGTACTCACCTCTTTTTACTGCTACCAAGATGTAATTAATATTTCTGAGAAACCCCACCCTTAGATAGTTAGGATATCATAAACTATCTGTATACTTTCATAATTCTCTAATCTGTTTAATTCTAGAAACATGTTTAAATAGGGACTAAATCTTTTGTATTTCATTCTTAGTTGAATCATTGTTTGAAAATTACCTAAAAGGGGTTGAAACTGCAGTCACGATTTCTGCAAATATAGTGGTAAAGAACATAGTAGTGTTTTACTCAATTTAGTTCAAATTACATCTTGTATTTATTTTATTTATGTATTTGATAAACAGGCAAAGCCCTGTTATAGACTGATACAATGCATAATTACATTTAATGCATACTATAAACAGCTTTAAAATTAATTCACACTAACCCACAATGTAACATAATATTGACATGATACTAACATAATATTGACAGACAATAGTGAAAACAATTTATTGTTTTTATTGCATTATAAATACTCCATATTCTATGCGGTGGGGAATTTTATTGGTAGTTTGTACTATAATTTCCAAAAGCAAGATCTAAATGCTCTGGCAGGACCAACACGTACATTTAAACATATTCAGGATAGAAAATCAAGATGATCAATATTGCCATGTAACAGTTTATGTAGACATACAATGTTGATTGTATTTTCTTCGAATATTCAGTGTAATCTTACATCGTTCCCTTAACATGTATACAGTGTGATCCTAAAGAAATGCACAAAATTCATATCTTTGGTATGTGTCATTTGTCAAAACAATCCTCGAACAGGTCGATTGTGGTTTTGTAAATGCTACATTTTGTCACTGTACCAAAATTTATGACGTCGTTGGTTTTTGAGTTATTACGTCATCATAAATTTCTTTTAATGGAACAGACATTTTTGTTTACTATTTCTGGTGGTATATTCAGGGTGTCTACTAAATCTTAATGTTAAAATTCCCTGACTTTTCCAGGTTTTCCAGACATTATTTTATCTAAATTCCAGGTTTTTAACTTCTTACATTCGAACAAATATGATAATATGTATTCACCTCAAAAAAATATAAACAAATTCTATGAAACGATTAGAAAAAATTTTTGCATTTTGCAATTAAACTCCAAAATTTGGAGATGACTGATCAATGAGAAATATACCATCTACTTAGATCGCAAGGCATATTTTTCTAACAAAAGTAATTGCAATAAAATATAATTGAATTAATATATCATTATATAAGAATATATTAGCAAAATAAATTATCATTCTAACGACTCCCGGCAAATATATGAATAAATCTGTGGTTCAGCTGTACAAAGTTTACTATGCCATCTTCTAACACTTTTTCTCTATGATAAAATTTTTTAAGAATTTTGTGATTAGTTCCACATTAAAGCTGAGACTTTTCGATACATTTTATGTTATTTTAATTTTTTTGGGGCTCTGAATAGTAAGAATTATCAATCGATGAGCCTGGTTGTACGAAACTCCCGGAGAATTCTCATTTTTCGCACATTTCGAAGCTGTTCAAAACCATAAGTGGAAAATTCTATTTATCTTCTAAACCGCTAAGTAAGATAAAAATTGGTAAAGACCATTTTTAGAAAAAGAGACGAGCTACAACTTTTGTTGAAAACTTTTTCTCTATTTATTTTGGCCGCTAAAACAAAAAAAAAACGAAAATCAAAAAGTTTTTCCAAATTTTTTTGAATTTTCCCGGAACTTGGAAGTGCAAAGAATGCATCATTTCATTCTCCAAGTTATTACCTACTTAAATCCCGGAGATGATCCTTTTATTAATTTTTGTTATGCTAAATGGCATTTGTCTGAGCTACTATTCATATATTATATTTCAACGCAAACTATAATATTAATTATGCAGAAGCAGAGCCGCAGACATTACCACACAGCGGCGGCGCTGATTGCGGCCAGACTATCTGAACTACCATAAACAATCAACTCTGGAACTACTAGCAATAAATAATAACTGGAGAAGTGCGCTCGCACATTCATATAGCTATATAAAATTTGTAGCAAGAAGTGTTCATAATCTTAATCTTCGAAACATTGCTAACAGACGATTCAATAGTTTGTATTAATAATGATCTGAATGTACAAATTCCAGGTTATACTGCTTATTTTAACGAATTCCCTGATATTTCCAGGTTTTCCCAGAGTAAAATAAATTCCCTGACAATTCCAGGTTTTCCAGATTAGTAGACAACCTGATATTCTTTTAGCTTTCTGGTGACATGAAAAAAATTGTTATTACCTAAGTCATTCTTTTAAAAAAATATATTTTTATTGATTGATACCTTACATAAGTAATTGTGAGAAAAAAATCATCTCCATTGCTCAAATTGCGACCCTTCAACCATTTGGCATTGACCAAGACGGGTGTAGACATTTTGCACGCTGTTCTGAATCATCTCATGGGCAATTCGTCTCATCTCCAAGCCAATTCTGTCTTTCAATTCTTCTATGGTATCCGGTCTGTTAAAATACTCCCTTGACTTTAAGTAACCCCAAAGAAAAAAGTCTAAGGGGCCTAAATCAGGTGAACGCGGGGGCCACTCAATCGGACCTCGACGACGTATCCCCCATCTAGTAAAAGTGTCATTTAAAAACTAGTACACTGCTATTCCAAAATGAGGTGGGGCCCCGTCTTGCTGAAACCATACGTTTTCAGCAGGAATATCTTCATCTTCATTGTTCGGAAACATAACTGCTAAGGCTGGCACTAACTCAGCTCGCAAAAACTGTAAATATCTTGCGGCCGTAAAATTTTCTTCAAAAAAAAGGTCCCAATAAACGATCACCAATCATACCTGCCCACACGTTTAATTTGCTTCGTCGCTGTGTATGGGTTTCTTGAGTACAATAAGAATTTTCGCGTGCCCAATACCTACGGTTATGCCGATGTACAGTCCCCTTTAAAGAAAAGGTAGCTTCATCAGAAAAAACAATGTTCTTTAAAAAATTTGAGTTTTCATCGCACAAGGTCATCAACTGTTCACAAAACTGTAAGCGCCGATCTGGATCGTCCTCATTCAATTCGTGGATTAATTGCACTTTGCATTGGACGGTATTTTTATTTTTTCAATAGACGTACAACAGAAGTTTGACTCACGTTATGATTTAAAGCCAGCTGCCTTGTCGAAAGATGGTGGTTTTCCTCACTTTCTAGACGAATATTTAATTTGGTTTTGTTGCTTGTGCTAGGGCGACCAGATTGAGGTAGGTCAGCTACATTGCCAGATTCATCATATCTAGCCACTAATCTACTTACGGTGGATCTAGAAATTTGCTTTTCGGGATACTTGGCATTGAAAACATCACATGCTTCCTGATGAATTCTCAGCCTATCACCATATCCAACCATCATCAAAGGTTCTACGTGTTCTCTTTCACTTAAACGTGGCATTGCATTCACTAGTTTTACACTGTCTCAGAGGTGTCACAAAACTGAGGTTCCACACGTGCCAGGAATAAAAAAGTTATCGATACTTTAAACAAAAGGGCCTGTATCTCTCTGTTGTTAAGGTGATTGTTTTTTTATTATTTTCTTTGTTTTGTTTTTATGTCAAATGTTTTCATGCTAGTTAAAACAAAAATGTAGGCAACAAGATTTATCAGTCCATAAGAAAGTGGAACATTACTCGTGAATTTGCGAAAGGTAAGCTATTTTTTACATAAAATGTCATTTTTCCAAAAGAATGGCTAAGGTAATATCTTTTTTTTTCATATTACCAGAAAGCTAAAGGAATATACCACCAAAAACAGTAAACAAAAATGTCTGTTTTTGGTACACGGATATTCTATTGTAGACTGAATAGGTTTTGTCCAATAATTATAAAGATTTCCATAACAAAAAATGTTATTTGAGATTTTCCTTCAGTAACTGTTAGTGGAGGGATTATACATCACAAAACAACAAAAATCAGTTCTGGGGGTATCGCGCAACTCCCCCAAAAAACGACCCCTTCGGTGAAAGGAGCTTATTTTACTGATTACTTGTTAACCTCTGAAGACATAAAAAAATTGCTGATCATAAAAGAGAAAGCTTGACTAATTGCCTAAAAAAAAGTCCTCTTGTATATGCCATAGTTTTCGAGAAAATCGATATTGAAAAAAAATTGCAAAATTTGTGTTTTTAATGCACACGAATTTTCTTTTATTTGAAAATTTTTGCGCGCGGCCTATAGAAGAAATTGAATTGCTCGAAAACCAAACATGCTAGGAAGAAAAATCAAAATGGGTTTTAAAGAGGATATAAAATACTCTTTTGTGTTTCCATTTTTTATGGTTATTGATATCTACTAGTATATGAAAATAACAATATAATATAGTTACTTCTTGATTTTTTGCACTTTCAACTGTTCACAGGTCCATAAAAAATAACTGACTTTAATATTAGTTATAAATGATTTACCTTTTAGTTCAAGCTAGTACTTCAATGCAAAAAAAGTTAGGAATAAAAGTATTCACCTTAACAAATTTACCAGCATGTTGAAGTTAGCCAAATTTTGGCCAATTTTGTATCGTTTCCTAAGAATAAAAAAAAATACCCAAACATCTTGAAAATTTAGCTCAAATATTTTTTTGAGTTTATGTATCATATAACTATTGTTTCTAATCATTTAGTAGTTAAAAAATTGTATTCAAGAAATATTATCAAAAATTTGAATGTGCAGCCTTTTTTGTATTTTTTTGGCTAACTTAAGCATGCTGCTAAATTTGTAAATGTGAATATTTTTATTCCTACTTTTTCTGCATTGAAGTACTACATTTAACTAAAAGATAATGCATTTATAACTTATATTATAATCAGTTATCTTTTATGGGCCTGTGAATAGTCAGATGCACAAAAAAATCAAGAGTTAACTATATTATATTACTATTTTTATATACTAATAAATATTAATAGCCCTCAAAAATGGCAACACAAGAGAGTATTTTATATTCCCTTTAAAACCCATTTTGATTTTTCTTCCTAGCTTGTTTGGTTTTCGAGGAATTCAATTTTCTCTATAGGCCGCGCGCAAAAAATTTCAACGAAAATTCGCGCACATTAAAAATACAAATTTTGCAATTTTTGTCAATATCGACTTTCTCGAAAATCATGGCATATACAAGAAAATTACAGGAGGACTTTTTTAGGCAATTAGTCAAGCTTTCTTTTTTATGATGAGCAATGTTTCTATATCTTCAACGGTTAACGAGTCATCAGTAAAATACGGCTTTTTTCACGGAATGGGTGGTTTTTTGGGGGGGTTGCGCAGCACCCCCCGAACTGATATTTGTGGTTTTGTGATGTTTAATCCTCGCACTAACAGTTACGGAAGGAAAATCTCAGATAACATTTTTTGCGAGCCTCTTGTGTATTTTTTACTTTACCGACTGGACTAGTTATAGATGATGAATTTATAATTTTATTGTACTGTTTTATGGATAGTGTGAATGAACATAATCCATAAAATGGTTGCAAGGAAGAATTTAAGATCGAACGTGAACATCACAATTACAATTTTTACATTGTCATATAAGAGAAACAGTTAAAGACGTTTTTTATTAAATCATTTATTATTATTATTATTATTATTCAAAAATGTCACAACTCTCTTTTCAGTTGGTTGCATTCACACTAGGGAAAGAATTCACTTTATCCTATAGTGAAAAATTTTCGGACCAGATGGCAGGTCTGTAATATAGTTGCTTTCTGCATAATATTACTGATGTGTTGGGGTAACTGTAATTTTTCCAAGTAACTTGGGAGCCTAGTCGAAACTACTCCTTCCACTGAGATGACTAATGGGATTATACTGATATTTTTTAGCTTCCAATTACATTTAATTTCGACGGCCAGGTTTTGGTATTTATCAATCTTTCGATATTCCGTTGTTATTAAATTAGTAGTGAGGGGTGTAGCAATGTCGATGATGTAACCTTTCTTCTGCTCTTTATCTATAAGGACTATATCAGGTCTATTAAAATCTACGCTCTTGTCGGTTGTTATAGGTCTGTCTGTTATTATTATTATTATTATTATTATTATTATTAAAGCACTATGAAATTATGAATAAAATATTTGTATTTTCCTATTTCAACTACCTAATTCCCAGTATGACAAAATGCATGCCTTTTTCATTTTTAGTAAATTCTTATGTGTCTATTCAATTTTTAGAACACAGCTCATCTTTACCAATGGACCAGTAAACAGCAGGGACTTATATTAAGTTCCTTTTATTGGGGGTACGTAATTACCCACATACCAGGAGGCATCATAGCGGAAAAGTTCGGGGGAAAACATGCCTTAGGATTGGGCATACTTTGTACTGCCATTTTTACTTTCATCACCCCCTTTGTGATATACGCCACTGATGGGAATTGGATGTGGGTGGTCGCCGTCAGAGTTATTGAAGGTCTTGGAGAGGTAAGAGGATAGGTTATAAAAATGAGAGTAGAATTAAACATTTTTTTTTTGATACGAAAAGTAAGTATGGGCATGGAAAAATGCTTTAAAGTATGTCCAGTGTAAAAAGCCTAGGTTTACTCCAACAATTCTGTCGCGGAGAACCGGACTATCTGACGACCCTCAAGGATGGCGATTTTGGTCCCAAATGGTTTACTAGAAATAGTAGTTCGTTTTTACAACACTTCCCTATATCTTCAGTTAATTTTACCTTTTCTAGATACTTTAGCCTATTGTGGACTAACACGTTGTATTCTCAAAGAACATGTTCCGTACTTTCTATTGAAGCATCACAGTATCTGCACATATCATTATCTGCCTTGCTCATATTCTTAAGATGATATTATGCCACGGCAATGGTCTGCCAAGAGGTATGTTATCATGTTTTGCCAGTAGCTCCAGGGAGTGTTTGCATTTTCAGACAATTTTAGATTCAAAGATATAGGACCTGACATATTTTAACGCTGCCTGTCTATCTGAAAGTATACAGATATTTGCCCTTCAAATGCCTTTATTTATGCATTCATGGGCACTTAGATACATACAGTTTTGCTCGGAAGATGGTTGAGGGCTTGCCTAATGCTCTGGGCCAAGCTACGCCCACGCCAAAAGTTTCAGCCATCATCGAGCCATCTGTATACCAGATTAGCGACTCCTTCCCCAACTGCAGGGCTTCGACTCTGCTCATCTGATGGCTCTCAATTAGCACATCAAACACACAGTCAAAGTCCCGCTTGACTGGCACTGACTCAGTGGGTTTAGTCGTGGATTCCTATTGAATTAACCCCAGAAATATTAAGTGATCAACCATATCGCCTGGTTTGAAAGAGGGCACTGAGTGCTGCCTCCTTCCTCACATTCAGGTGTAGAGGAGGTAGGTCTAGGCATAGACTTTTATAGCTGCTGTGGCACAGGAGCTTATCGCTCGTCCATCTCGTCTAATATAGGTCCAATAACATGCATCTTGAATCTGCAAGGTAGCTACTTTTGAGTTATGGCTAGTACATATCAAGCTGATTATTTTTATAATTGATTTAATTTATAAATGAAATTCTCATATCACTTGTAAGGCAAAACGATTAATCATATCTAGCTGATAATTCAAATATGTCAGGTACATAATTGCACGCTGCCTCCCCTACCACAATACTTTCTTCGTCACATAAAGGGAACGAAGAGAAATAACAGAAAAATCAGCAACAATGTTTTTCAAAAATTTTTGTTAATATTGTAGTAATAAAACTGAAAGCATGTAAACATTTTGTTCTAATAACTTACAAGTAGGTATAGTTATTAACATTACTTTAGGTGCGACTTCAAAAATTCGGTTTTCTATCATGTACAATTTTTAAATTAAACTATTACGTCTTAAGCTCAAGGCACTGTTACCACACTTGATGGACAGCATACAGATTATTCATTTTCATACGTCAATAATTCGTCTCTATCTATCTTTGATCAGCGCACCTACAAACGGACTGTAAAATCGCTCATTAGACCATAAATGTACTGCCTATGTCAGTAAGATGATCAACATTTTAAATTTGTTCGTTAAGGACTGTAGTTGGAATTTTTCAAGAATCTGTGTTTTATAAACAAAACATTAAATAGTAACAACTATATTTTGAAACATCAGCAAGAAGATGTACATATGGCTTTGTTTTTAGGGAACAACATTTCCTGCTCTAACAACTCTTTTAGCCAATTGGGTGCCACTAAGCGAAAGATCAAAAATTGGTACACTTGTGTACGCGGGAAGTCAAATAGGTAAGTCAAACATAATAAGTAAAATGAGAAGAAAAAAAGACAAAAATAAATTTATCTTCTATAATTTTAAATACCAAATATGTATATAATAAAATTGAGTTTATATCATGAAAGTTTGTATACCGTCTATGAATGTATCCACATAGCTTGAAAGCTTTTTCCAGTCTCGTGCCTATATCATGGTTAAAACTAAAAATGTAACTCCTAAGTTCTCAATACGATTAACACGAGTTAGGTCCACTCCGTTTATGTTATAATTACTTCAAATTGGTTATCTTCTTTCCAAAGAGCAGTTATCTACATTTTTTAGTATTAAATTACATATTATCCTCAAGTCAGAATAATAGTGTAAGAATATTGAGATTATTTTGCACTTCTTAGCAATCATAATGATTATCAACCTTAAGTTGTCTGCAGATAATAGTATTTGCATCCCAATTACACTAATGTATCATTGATGAAAATAAAAAACAATAGGGGGTCTAGTTAGGTCTCCTGGGGGACACCGGACGATGAGAAAAATTGTATGAACTTGTAATTTTTCATTTTATCTATAAGAGTTTTAACGGTTAAGTAACTACAAAGCCATTGAAGAAGGAGTCAAGTCACCTTTTCAAAATTGGTGTACACTGAGTCTAGTTGCATTTCTTTAATAGCCTCCATAATATTTGATAGCTAACTTTGAATAAGGTGCTTTTCTGCTGAGGTAACTATATTATTCTGGAATTATGATTGTTTCTATTTACACCGTATTAAAAATTGCACTGTTTTTTTTATTAATAAAAACGATAAGTTACAATTTCAAGAATTTTAAGGATCAGTTCATTCGATAAAAATAGTGAATTCAATGAAACACAAACAGAACAACAATTGCAATTGATGGCGACAAGAATACAACAATAGGAATAATAGAAGTAATTTATGAAAGGGTACATTAGGAACTACAATATGCAATAGTGAGATTGGTATGCACTACAATTTAATAAATAAAAAATAATTATACATTTTATATTAGTTTTTTGATAAGTTTGCATAGATTGGAATCTCATACAGGGTGTCCAATAACAGGGTTCCCACCAACGTGGAATTTTGAATTCCCTAACTTT
Organism: Stenurella melanura; assembly: GCA_963583905.1. Lineage (NCBI taxonomy): Eukaryota > Metazoa > Arthropoda > Insecta > Coleoptera > Cerambycidae > Stenurella > Stenurella melanura. Next base: position 117,104,753 of record OY757316.1, on the reverse strand, counting down.
CCCTGATTTTCCAGGACCAAAATATGAAAATACAGTACATTCTAATAAAACTTGTATATAAGTGGATATTAATGTAATTAGGTGTTTTCACAAATTTTATTCACTTTCACTGTGAAGATATTATATTATTATTATAGTAAAAAAACACTTGAATTTCGAGAAACAGTCGAATAATACCTTAAAATAAGCCAGTTTAATTTTGTATTGAATTTTTTTCACCAAGAACACTACATTAATTCACTATGCACTCATAGCGTCATCAGTTATATTGTCAGTGTCATTTTGTGTTATAAACACGTTATTTTGCAGATAAATTTCCTAAAGTAGCTTTTACAAATCCCGTATTAGGTAGACGTTACTTATTTAATCACATGTAAAACCTAAATAAAGTAAATAAAATGTTGTATGTAATAATTTTTAAAGCGATTAAGAAAGTAATATAACCGATGACGTCACCGCGAGTTTTGCGTACTCGTTCAATTACTAAAACTTTATGTTATTTATTAGTTGAAATTTTAATTTGATGGACGGTAGAATGCTGTTTAAATATCAATAAGTGCTTTAGTATAACAAGCAAATTTGCACATACACAGAGAAAAATGTGTGTGATATTTTACCACTATTGTAGAAAATTGTACTCCAAATTGGTCTTAAAATGGTGACATGAACAATTTGTGCAAAAAAAGAATACATTTTTGGGGCAATGATTTTGTACAGTTTATTCATTAACATTGTTTGAAATTTTTGTGCAAAGTTAAAAATCATATAAATTGAATCCTTTACAAATTTGAATTATGGTTGCATAAAAATACATAATTTTATTCCACTTGTGGAACAAATCTTTGAACAGATTAAGTCAGTTTCTACAATTTATGTGAAATTTTTGAATATATTCTAAAGGTTTCCTAAACAAACATATTCACCTCTAAACCTCTTCATTTGTAAAACATATTTTAAAAAATTGTGCTCATAAGTGACACAATGTTTATAGTTTTTTAAGAGAACATGTTGTTAGTTTTCCACAATTTCGCAATGAGAAATTCACAATTTGTATGTTTATTTTGTCAACTTTGTAATTCATTTTGCACCATATATACACTTAATTCAAAGAAGCTGTTATTCAGTAATGTATGAACTGGGGTTAGTTTTGCACAATTTGTTACTCTATAATCTCCAAATTATGTATATATTTTTTGGTTCACCGTGCATTCATTTCACACACTATATGTATCCACTTCATTTTAATTGTATTATTCTGTAACACAGATTGTGAAATATTATTTCCAGAATTGGAGGTATTCCTAAAAGATCTCAATAAAAAAAATTAAAGAATAAATATTTTGTTTTAACAGAACAACAATACATAGGCGTTGATATATTATCATATGGTAAATGAAAACATTTCTATTTTTTTAAATACAAATTAATTTTATATGCATAAAGTTTTAATTGAAAAGAGGTAGGCGACTTACATTTATGCTTAAAATAAATCCATTTAATAATTCTAATTTGGAAGGCTTCCAGTGCTTCTTCTTTTTAGCTTCTATTAACGCAGTTTGTAGTAATAAAGCTTATGTCGGATTCACGTCATATTCTTATAATAATAATAATAATAATAATAATATTTATTTATTTACAGCAACAACAAGTATCAAAAGTACACTGAAAATAGTAGAAAAATCACAGTAAATAAATAAGTTACTCAATAAGTGTATAAAACACTTGTTTCGAGAACGTAATACATTAATATATAGATAGGTACATCGTAAAATTAAAATTATACTATATGAAAACCATACATTACTACACATGTATGGTTACATTGCATACATTATTTAATGCAATTAAATATAAATACAAACTAACATTTGGATAAAACTAATTATTTAAAGATTACTAAGCCTACTTCATGGACCAAAACAAATAAATGAACATACTAACATACACATATATACGTGCACACAATGTGCACATGTTATTATATAGACGTACACATGTACATAAAAATTAAAAATTAAAAACACAAATCCAATGAACAATTGGAAGCAAAATTACAGTTTTGGAGTAATAAGAACATTTGATGTGACTTCACTAAATGGGGAAGGGTGAATATGACTAAAAGAAACTGTGTTTTATTATCATTTCCTGATATTTAATTATGAATGGTTATATAAACCCACACGGCTAGGCACATATAAATTATGAGTGGTTATACAAACTCACACGGCTAGGCACATATAACCATACAATGATAATTATATTTAGAATTTCTATTTTACAGTTAATTATTCGTATTGTTAATGTGGTTATGGATTATTTCTCTTGGTAAAGATAATATAAAAGCTTTCAATTTAGTTTTAAAATAAGAAATGGTCCTCTCTCTCAGAACTTCAGGAACAGTGTTGTATAATTTTGGGCCTAGGAATGCAAAAGATCTCTGTCCTATAGATTTTGCCATAAATGGAGATATATGTTGTTGTTTATTTCGAGTACCATAGTCATGACGATTTAGCAAGAATGGATTTTTCTGTATGTGGTACTTTACATTGCTATTAAAATAGTATAGCTGTCTTATGTCAAAAACCTTAGCGTCACTGTAAACCAGATTACTCGGGTAGGACATTTTTTGATGTAACATTAGTTTTAAAAACCTTTTTTGTAAAATTTCTAGAGGCTTTATATGATTTTTGGACGTTCCACCCCAGGCTAAAATACCATAAGTCAAATGTGTTTCAACTAAAGCATAATATATAGATTTCATTTGTTTCAGTCCAAGAACATTACTCAATTGACGAAATTTATAAAGAATAAATTGTAGTTTTTTAATAACAAACTGTACGTGTGAATCCCATCTTAAGTGTTGGTCAATGACTATTCCTAGATATTTGACTTTAGTTTCAGGTAAAAAAAAAATAACTATTATATACACTGAATTTCAAGTTTCTGTACTCATACCAACTTGCTTTACTTATGTTCCCCTATTTACCCCTATTTAACCCCCAACCCTTCAACGGAATCATTTCAAAATATAATCTAGTTCCAGATGTCATTATAATACATATGTGTACCAAATTTCAAATGAATATCCCAATTTTATTTTATCAATCCCTTTAATAATGAAGAAGGGGTGGTGGGGAGGTTGAAAAATATTACAAAAAAATCTGAGGCCTTGGCTTGTAGTACATACATCAAATTTCAAGTTTCTGTACTCTTACCAGCTTGCTTTACATATTTCCCCATATTTACCCCTATTTACCCCCAACCCTTCACCGGATATCTTCAAAAAACAATCCAGTTCCAGATCTCATTATAATATATAGGTGTACAAAATTTCAAGTCAATATCTTAAACCGTTCACGAGAAAGCGTGCGGACAAAAAAGTTCCAGACAGACAGACCGACAGACAGAATTTTTTTTCGCTCAAATTTAAAATCTCGACGTTTCATGACATTCTAAACCGATTTCAAAAAAAAAAAAATTTGAAATTTTTTTTACGATCACTATACTTCCAATCCACTACGTGGATGTGGAAGTAATTATGTCTCCTATCATCCGTTTCCATTTTATCGTTCACTTATCTGACACTCTGCGTCTTATGATAGAAATTATTTCTGTTTAAAAAAAATATTTTGTATAGTTTAAAGAGTTAAACATAATTTAAATATGGAAAAAAGATGAAATATGTTAAATTACAACATAGGAAAAATAAGAATATAGTTATTTATTTAACGAACATGTAAAAATTACACATTATTAAAAGTAGAGGAGACAACTTAAAAAATATGGCGTCTCAAAAATTTGGCAAAAACCTAATTAATTGTCATCGTTTTTTTTAAGGGGGTTTTCAATTTTTTTTAAATACATTTAAAATCAATTGCAATGTCTCTCTTTAATGAAAAAAATTACATTACCGTATCCCTGATTTCTTATCAACTAATCTCCCACTTTATTATGAAAAAAGATATACTAATAAAACATAAACTTTTGATCTATTTATCTATCCCGTTAATCACCTATTGTAGTTATTTGGTCAAGTCATATAAGTATATTCTAATCAGACGAAAACTCAGACAAAAATTCGTATTCGAATACTTTGGACTCGAAAATTTTAAATGTTTGTATATCCGTAAATATAGACATCATTTAAAATAGACTCGTATTTCAAACATACTTAATACAACGAATTTTAAAATATGATTGTTCAGACTTAGAATTTATGTAAGAACAAAATATTACAAGCAGAAATTATGTTTATATATTTATATACTTATTAACAAAATAAATAGAGATAACATGTGATAAGATGTGATTTATGTACACAAACAAACTTTCTTCGATTTTTGTGTTTTAGTATTCGCTGCATCAAAATAAAAATATTTAGTAAATCATACTCATGCCGTGTTATTTAAAAACTGTAGGTACGGTGTCATATCTCAGGTACTTTTAATATGCTTATTTGCTGTACCAGCGGCTTTGCTATTTTACAGCAAATCGATTCTTAGCAATCTTGAGTAAGTCGCAGTCTTGAATTTGGCTGTTTTGACTATCAATATCATATAATTGGAAATTCTATCTCACATCACTATCACAAATTTGAAAACAATCCACCTGTTCATTCAAAAGTTTCAATATCGTTCCTATGGGCTGCGCCACCTAGTAAATGTGGATTGATACCAACACGACTGAATTCGCTAAATCTATAACAGGCATACCAGCGGTTGTTTACATGTAAGCGTGTGGCGTCATAATATCAGCAGCCTCTGAAAAACTGGCTTGTACCAATTCAGCCCTTAACATCACCTTTTGTTCAATAACCCCAGTTATGCAATTATTATTTTCAGGCACCGTCGTTGGAAACTCTGTTAGCGGTGCTCTCATAGCTGCCACCCATGACTGGGCCATAGTATTCTACGTGTTTGGAATCGTTGGGTTAATATGGTTCATATTATTTACAATGCTCTGCTATGCAGATCCAGAATCCCATCCGTTCATAAGTGATAAGGAAAAGATCTACCTAGGAGAGGAAATAGGTAGGTGAAGTTTTAAAAACAAATTCTTAATTAACTTCTTATTAACCAATTGGCTATTTTTCAGTAAACGTACGACATGATGAAAAGATAATCCCCTGGAAAGCGATATTAACATCTTGGCCCATATGGGCTCTGGTAGTAGCTCAAATTGGCCACGATTGGGGCTTCTTCACGATGGTAACAGACTTACCTAAGTACATGAAAGACGTTTTGCACTTTAATGTAAAGCAAAACGGAGTTTGGTCTTCTGTTCCATACATTCTGATGTGGATTGTGTCTATGAGTTCAGGATGGTTGTGTGATTGGGTGATCTCTAAGAAGTGTCTGAGCATAACAGGGGCCAGGAAAACGTTTACTACTGTTGGTAAGTGAATAATCCAGAGAAATTAGACTTCTTACGTGAACCGGGAAGAACACTTTCTATTAGGTGAAATTATAGAAATAACATTAGGAATAAAGGATATCACATATTTGTATGTGTATCCGTAAATAAAATGAAAACGACTCTTTTTTCTTTGAACATGTTCCTATCTGAAATTGTGAAACCAGATATCTTCCATTAGAATCAGTTATTAAATCTTTCAATGTAGTAAAGGAAAACTAACATTTCTGGAGAGCTGTCCTACCCTAGCAATTGCTTTACTGAAAATGAAACATTACAAGATATAATTTTTCAAGTTTTTAGAAATCATTACATGATTTTATAACAACTTCAATATCCAATAGTGCTGCTCCTACACTACTAGCAAATCGCTTGTCACAAAAAATTTCAGCTCAGTTCGTAACAATTAAGCTTGTGTTGAAGTTTCGGTTCAATTTTCCACGTATTATTTTTCGTGGTTAATAACTTATTTTAACCAATTTTGAAAGAAGGATAATTCTGTTATTGTAAAAATATTTTATCAATACGTTTAGATTTAACAACATCTGTGGTATTAACTATATTATAATTGCATATTCAGCTCTCAATCTTTATATTCTGGTTCTACAATGAAACATGTACTAGAGATAAGGCGTTATTTACCAAACACTCTGTATTCCAAACTATATTGAAACATTCTTTATAGGATTTTGCAAACAGCAGAAAAAATAACTATCTATAACTAAAAGAAAACTTTGTGTAGAAATATTAATGAAATCTTTGCATTCTTTCGATAACCTGAATTCTGGTTATGCTAGCAAATTAAAATCCTAAAATGAATTTGTCTAATTTCTTATTTGACAATTCTCATTCTAACACTAGCATCCACACAGTCCCCTACGGCCATGCAGATTAAACTAGTATCCACATAACCCCCTACGATTATGAAGATTCAGTTAAAAATGAGAACAAAGACCTAAAATGAATTTATTTATCTACCTTGTCTTAAAAAATTGTTCATTCCAATGGATTACATTTTCATGAAATCTATCATTCTATTTCCTGGAAATGCTTAGCCTTTGAAACGTTTTTCGCCCTTATTCTGGAGCTCATCAGAAAGACATAAAGCCATTCATAAAGATGTTTCATGCAAAACCAAGACAATTTCTATGAATAAGTGTGAAATGATTATATTTGACATTGACTGATAAAAACAACTTCACCTATCTATTAGCTAACTAGTATTGGAGCCTATATACTCTATGCATGTTTAAAAATGAATTATTATTTGTTTGCTTATAATTGTATTGAAACATTCTTTATGGGATTTTGCAAACAGCAGAAAAAATAACTATCTATAACTAAAAGAAAACTTTGTGTAGAAATATTAATGAAATCTTTGCATTCTTTCGATAACCTGAATTCTGGTTATGCTAGCAAATTAAAATCCTAAAATGAATTTGTCTAATTTCTTATCTGAATCTTCATAATCGTAGGGGGTTATGTGGATACTAGTTTAATCTGCATGGCCGTAGGGGACTGTGTGGATGCTAGTGTTAGAATGAGAATTGTCAAATAAGAAATTAGACAAATTCATTTTAGGATTTTAATTTGCTAGCATAACCAGAATTCAGGTTATCGAAAGAATGCAAAGATTTCATTAATATTTCTACACAAAGTTTTCTTTTAGTTATAGATAGTTATTTTTTCTGCTGTTTGCAAAATCCTATAAAGAATGTTTCAATACAATTATAAGCAAACAAATAATAATTCATTTTTAAACATGCATAGAGTATATAGGCTCCAATACTAGTTAGCTAATAGATAGGTGAAGTTGTTTTTATCAGTCAATGTCAAATATAATCATTTCACACTTATTCATAGAAATTGTCTTGGTTTTGCATGAAACATCTTTATGAATGGCTTTATGTCTTTCTGATGAGCTCCAGAATAAGGGCGAAAAACGTTTCAAAGGCTAAGCATTTCCAGGAAATAGAATGATAGATTTCATGAAAATGTAATCCATTGGAATGAACAATTTTTTAAGACAAGGTAGATAAATAAATTCATTTTAGGTCTTTGTTCTCATTTTTAACTGAATCTTCATAATCGTAGGGGGTTATGTGGATACTAGTTTAATCTGCATGGCCGTAGGGGACTGTGTGGATGCTAGTGTTAGAATGAGAATTGTCAAATAAGAAATTAGACAAATTCATTTTAGGATTTTAATTTGCTAGCATAACCAGAATTCAGGTTATCGAAAGAATGCAAAGATTTCATTAATATTTCTACACAAAGTTTTCTTTTAGTTATAGATAGTTATTTTTTCTGCTGTTTGCAAAATCCTATAAAGAATGTTTCAATACAATTATAAGCAAACAAATAATAATTCATTTCCAAACTATGTCTTTACATTTTTTTATACTTTATAGAGATATTGTATATATTATATAGAGTGTGTATATTTTTCTTTTTTTTAGCATCCATGGGTCCTGCAATCTTCATTTTGGCAGCGTCCTACTCAGGTTGTGACAGATCGTTAGCCGTAGTAATGTTTACCATCGCCATGGGATTCATGGGCACCTTCTACTGTGGCATGAAAGTAAACGCCCTGGACCTCTCACCGAATTACGCCGGTACCATCATGGCCATAGTAAATGGTATCGGTGGACTCACTGGAATTATTGTACCATATTTAGTGGGAGCTCTGACGGAAAATGTAAGTACTGGAGTCCTGAACCTTTGGTATGGCACTGCCTATGTCAGTGGGTTAGAAATTGGAAAAAATGACCAATTGTTGTAATTGGGAAAAAAATTACATTAGTTTCGATTTTCCCTTTTTTTTTGCCAACATGACAATTGTTTCGCCCAGTGGCTTCTTCGAATGTTGAGTACTACTATACTAATTTTACAATGCATAAAGTACAATTACCCAGTACCATTCAGGTTTATACAATTTTGACCTAATAATCTTAATTACTAAGCGGAAAGTACATATTGGTAGGTAATTTATTGAATATAATTTTAATACGTTTAAGGAAGTTTTAGTAGGGAAGAATCGTTACAAACGGATGACAGAAGCTAACAGAGCAGTGATTAATTCCGTGACCATTTTTGTTCAAGGTAATTTCTGATATAACGATACATTATATTTCTCGAAAGCCCAGCAATATATGAATCACCAAAATTTTTGAAAACAAGAAGGAATCGTGACTAGTCAGTAACTCAGGCACACAAAAAAGAGTCAATATTCTGAGGTTCCACGATCCTGATGTCAATTTTTCAAAAATAGCTCAGGATTTTTTGTTAACCACGAGAAACAGACCAGGATAGGGTTTAAAATAGATTAAAGGTTTTAAATAAGCAGACAATTTATATTCGATGTATTTTTGACCGCCGATACCGATGACATTTTTTTAAATTTCATCTTTCGTATATTTTACTTTTGTTTTATTAACAATATTTAAATAAACATACTTATATTCTCGCCTATATTTAATATAAATTTATTTTATATTTCATTTTGAAATTACACGTAAAAGTTGCAGTGGAGTACTCTTTAGATTTTGGGACTACTCCTGGATGTTGAAATTTGGTCCCGAGTGCATTTTTGATCCCAGGTTGGAAACCCTAGGTACATTTAATGGACATGTGCGATGGTTGGCATGATGCTGTCAAACGTACCATACAGCAAAGAGATGCCAGATAGAATAATGCAGAAAACGTTTACAAAAGACCTGAATAATATGAAGGTTATCAAAATTAGTCAGATTTTAAATTATTTTTCTTTTCACGGGGATAATTTGAGAATGTACCACAAATTTCTTCTGGGGCATAATTAAAATTTATTCAGATTTGAATTTTCCATTACTTTGACGATTTATTGTATGTGTGTGAAATATCAGTTCTATTTGCAATAAATATGTTTTGAAGTTATTGCAAACATTGAATCATAGAGACTCAACATAGTTTTGTTGAAGGTACATCAACTGACTGCGACGAACTTAGTTTGTAGAATAACATTTTTAGCTGATAAAGGTTATTTTTTTAACAGAATTGACCATGAATCAATAGTATAGTACACATATGTTGGAAGTGTACAAAAAGGGCAGCCACTGAAAGCCGCTGAGCTTTGCAATGCAGACCTTTGTTTCACAGGTTCTGGAATTCATACTTAACAACTCATCGCGGAATCTGGACATTTCATTTTTGAAAGAAAGTAATGGAAAAGACTAAGGTGATATATTGTTGAAAAATAAGTCTATACTTATGAGAAAATGGCATTCAATGTCATCTAATCTGCCCCAAAACCTTTTCAACTCATATTTTGTACCAATATTACCCTTGTGCCAAATTTGATCAAAATCGAGCTGCTAGTTTCGGCGCTAGCGTATTTACTTTCATGTCATGATTTTTTATTTATCCTGATTTCTTCTTTTCTGTGGTACCGTACTCTTTGTCTTTAAATGATCTGCTTAATGGTTTTCTTTTTCGTTTTATTCCTTTCCTTTTCACATCCCTTTTCAATGTTCAACGGTGGTCTGCCATCATATCAACATCTTATCGACCTTTTTATCAAAGCTCCATTTCCTTTATGTCTTGTTGAAAAGGTTGACTATCCTCTTCACTATAATCACCTAAATTTTCTGGAAACTGGTCTATATGAGAATGCAGGAAATATAGTTTCAAATTCATTAGAGAATCTAATATTCCGAATTTTTCTGCTATGTTGGATACTATTTTTTTGTAGTCCTAAAAATTTATCAACAACTTTCTTAAAGCTCTGCCTTCACATCTCTTAACATTTTCCTTATTTGTGGACCATTAAAAATGCCTTCCTTCAATTTGGCTTCGGTTATCTGTGGAAATTGTCTTCCCAAATACTAAAAACATTTTCCTTCCTTCTTTTCATGAAGTAAATCGTGAAAGCTTTGAACAAAGAAGGAACATGTTTTGAGTATTTGGGAATATAATTTCCACAGATAATCGAAGCTAAATTCAAAGAAGGCATCATTTTTGATGGTCCACAAATAAGGAAAGCGTTAAGAGATAAGGAATTCATCACTACAATGTCAGATAGCGAAAAGGGAGCTTGGCAGAGCTCTAAGTACGTTTAAAAGTGAATTATTTATTATTTGTTTGCTTATAGTAATGAAACATATTCTTTATAGGATTTTGCAAACAGTGGAAAGAAAAGCTATCTATGAGAACTAAAGGAAAAAACTGTATATAAAGATATTAATGAAATCTTTGCATTCTTTCGATAACCTGACTTCTGGTTATGCTAACAAGTAAACATTTTTTTTTATTTGCCATTCTCATTTTAACACTAGCATCCAACCTAGACCCCTACGGCGAAGAAGGCCAAACTAGTATCTACATGATCCCCTACGATATGTAAATTCAGTTAAAAATGAGAGCAAAGGCCTGAAATTAATTTATTTACGTACCTTGTCTTTAAAATTTTTTTCATTCTAATGAATTACATTTTCATAAAATCTCATTCACTTTCTTGGAAATGCTTAGCCTTTGAAACGTTTTTCGTCCTTATTGTGGACTCATCAGAAAAGCCTAAAGCCACTCATAACGATGTTCCATGCAAAACTAAGACAATATCAATTATAATTATTTTATTCATGGATATTGTCTTAGTTTGATCAGTTGTCTTAGATATTGTTTAGTATAATTGTGAAGCCTCAGAAAACTGCCTCTTCTTGTGCGTGCCTGTGTAATTTTTCATACCTCATGGGTCATATTTTTTAGTAACGGGTATAGGTGTAACTATTTTTAGTTTTTTCGGGGAACTTCCAGTAATAAAAGATTAACCAAATGTAATTGGGTATACAATAATACCTTTAACTTATTTAGTCAACCTCAATAGGCTCTCTTTCCGCTGATGCTAAATCATAATTCCATTAACAAAACCTTCATTGATAGACTGCTATTATCCTCATTTAATACCAATCCTTGAAAATCCCATTATCCTAATTATCTCACTGATAAAAATAAAGCATAAAGTGTTTTTTTGAATATTCATTTTTTAATATTTAAGTCTGAACCCACGGTATACGGCAAGCAAATGAGCTCAGTTGCTCATGAAAGTGTACAATGAAATTGAAAAACTTATTTTTATGATGCATCAAAACACACTTTCTAACTGTTCCTCTGATATAAAAGTCATTATCATTTCGACAATGTGATTAATTTACTGTAATTTTTCAGCATACATTGGCCGAATGGAGGGTGGTGTTCTGGACAGCATTTGGTGTATTTTTCGTAACGAATACTATTTTCCTCCTCTTTGGTAGTGGCAACGTTCAAAAATGGAATGACCAAGACGAGAAACCGTTAGAATTTGGCAAAATATCACAACCAGAAACCATAAAAACGAACTTATGAGCAAGGATAACATTGTGTTTTATATAGTGTTAACTGTACAAATTTTTCTGTTATTTATTATGCAGTGTTGATAGTGATAAAGGGGTTGAACTATTTAACTCGTATCATGTAGGTTATTAAATTTCTAGTGAAGTATGTTGCTTTGAAGCTACTAAGACAAAAGTTGAGTACTCCCTGGTGATATCAGTTTTAGTTTCTGATATATGCTGGCAAATTCTACAATTATTGCTGATTTAATTATAGAAAATTATGTACCATTCCATACTACCTACCAACAGAAAAGAAATCACCTCTTTAATAGCGACAACGTTCAAAAATGGAATGGCCAAGTCGGAAAATCATCAGAATTTAACAAAATATCACACCTAAAACTTATGAACAACAATGACATCGAGTTTACATAGTTTCATCTGTATATTAGTATTGAAAATACTACTGGGCGCATGGTATAGGACCCATCTTACGAAAAACGTATCGAAAGCGACAGATCTGTCTAGGCCGCTGCACCGGCCTTGTAACCGTACCGTTCACTCAACGCCATGCTATTAGGGATATCACGTTTCAATAACAATCCAAGCAGTATCTCGAAACTAAAATATAAACATAAACACTCCTAAACTTAATGGTCTCTTGTGATACATGCCGACACTGCCATATCGTACGTCACTTAGTTTGCATAACTTGCGTTATTTCTTACAACATCGTCGCTTTCAAATTAACATTAAAAAAACAAAATAACCCAATAAAACATGGACTAGCTTAATTCGATCGTATGGACAAATATATTTAAAATTATATAAATAAAATTATCAAACACATCCAAGTATGATATAAAAAAATACAGTAGAAAAGCACTATACAGGGTGTTCTACAAGCTTTATGACAAAATTTGACAGATGATAGCTGGGTTAATCTAAACAAAATTATCAATGAACATGGGTCAATTACAATGAACCCAAGTGGTATTATTAAATTTGATAAAAGTTTTTATTTTTTTATTTTATCACTAATCGCTAATGGTACCTAATGCAAATGCTGAAAATACCTATCATCCCAGCCATCCATCCTTGGACTCCAAGAGCAGTATAGTTGCATCTGGTATTTTCAATACGCTTAAGATCTGTGAATTTTTTTACAAAATAATTTATTACACACTGTTGATAGTGATAACTCGTATCAAGTACAGGGTTCTCAATTTTCTAGTAAAGTTTCTAGGTCATATAAAAAAAGGTTAGAGATTTTCCAAGGCTGCCCTGTGAGGCAATTTTTGATTTATTTTTTAAATGTTTATTCCTTCTTCTGTTTTTCGAGATGTTGATATTACGGGTAAAACACCAACGAGTAGTTTTATCGCTGTAAAACGCTATATGTAGAGTTTTACGTCTTATTACGTGAAATTTCATGACTCGCTACTCTAGAAAAACGTACGAGTTTAGGTCTGTGGAAGTCTGTAGTATGGAATTAAGCGACCAGGAACAAGAACAATCATAACATGGAGAGAGCATGGGAACGTCCCACAAATAACACAGGTTTACAAAAAGAAAAAGGATTTCTGGATCTGGGGTCAGACCATATGTTTCTTATGTATTTTTCGACGCTGAATTCGAATTTGTTTTTAGTTTTGCTTTATCACGTCAGGATTTTGAGATATTCTAACCTAAAAGTTGGACATATTTGAGGTTATGTAGCTTGGAGATTTTTTTTCTCAAGAAACCATGTGTGGGATCTTAAAGTACAAGTCTTCACCTTTAAAATACCGTTGAGTTTGCTCAAATATCTTTTTTATTTTCGCCGAGATATTGCAATTTAAATAATGACCATAAGGTTTTCGTACTAATTAAATGCATTGGGAAAGGTATGATATGAACATACAATTTTAAAATGTACGATATTTTAAAGAGGAAGATTTGTACTTTAAGATCCCATACATGGTTTCTTGAGAAAAAAAAAAACCAAAGCTACATAACCTCAAATATGTCTAACTTTTAGGTTAGAATATCTCAAAATCCCTGACGTGATAGAGCAAAACTAAAAACAGATTCGAATTCAGCGTCGAAAAATACATAAGAAACGTATGATCTAACCCCAGATCCAGACAACTTTTTCTTTTTGTAAAGTTGTGTAATTAGTTCATAATAAGCAGTAAGTAAGACATTATTAGAATAAGTATTAAAAACACTTGGTATTACTGTTCCACAATTTCTATTCAGATTTATCTGACATAAGTTTCGGCCTTTCGACCATTATCAAATAGTTATATCATATAAATAATATAAAAGTGACCGTTACAAGATATTTATAATATTTGAAAGGTATAGATTACCTAATTAACATTCTGCGTAAACGATATTTAATTTCGAAATTTTAAAAAATTTTGTTTGCTATAAAAAAATCCTCAATATGCTTTTTTAAACGTGTTTTAAATTTTAATCCAAAATCATAATCAGCAAGAACTATAAACCCTGATCCAAGCCTCATCAACATTTAATTTCAAAGAATTAAATCGTATTTTTTTGATTCTCGTCAGCCATATTAGGTTCGCCATTCTGAATTTTGAAAATCTGACCTATACTTTGTAATTAGCGATCTCAACAATCCTTATATCTACATTGTGAGCAAATCATATATTATTCTCACTTCGTAAGAGCAAAATTATTCATGACAAATGTTTTTCAACATACTTTGAAGTTTTCCATCATATCACATCCACCATTTTGGATTTTTAAAATAAACTATTAAGTTCACTTAAGATTCGTTATCAGTGAAGTAGAGAACCAGAGAATATCGATTTTCACGTGATGTAAATATAATAAATGCCGCACATAACCCGAATCTATCAAAACAAATATTTTGAAAATTGTAAAAAAAATGTAATTTTCTTACGGTTCTACCCGGTTTTAGGCATAAATTTAAGGCAAATAAACCCCAAACTCGTATTCACCACACCCAAAAAAAGGAAATACATTTTTTTAATATTTTAGGCATTCTGAGGAGTTACTAGAGTAACAAACAGAACAAAGATTTGCACTTGTCTGACAGTTTGAACCAAGATGTTTGTTCTGAGAAGGGGTTAAGGTTGCTAAATCCCAGAAAATGAGTTTCGGTACAAAAATATATATTATTTGATCATAGAATTAAGACACGGACAGTGACACTGAAAATAATATATATTCTGCCTCTCTCCTTTGCCTGCCTTTGAATGATTTACATGACACATTACAAACTAGTATGCCTCCTTCCCCAGGACTTTCGAGCATGAAATAAAATTAGTTTGCATAATACGAGTTATATTAGTACCTCTGTATATGGCTGTACTTTGTCTACTTAATAATTGTGGTATTTTGTACACATTTTTGAGAGAAAACTATGATATCATATAAATAAGATTTGTAAAAATATTTATTATTTACATCCAATTTAATAATAATTATAATTGTTCCTTAATAAATAAATATTTTTTTGTAAAAATTCCTTATTCCACCAACATCATAGTAATCCCTATTGTAAATTGTTATTTTTCCCACACAAATGTTTTTATTTTATTTAACTGTTTTTCGATACTATGTCCTCCAATGAGTAACAGTTAACATCAATGGACAAACTAGAGTAATTCTAAAAATCGAAATATATGTATAAGCCTGAAGGAAAAGTGTATGTATCTCAGACTGCCAGAGGTTTCAGAATGAGATTAAATGAACATAGACTGAGAGAATGATTTATTTGATAGAAACAAATTTTAGTTCCACGAAAGAAATGATTTATTTGTATTTGGCCAATTAGATATTTCTTTGTGGATACCAAGGCATTTATTTGAAAATGAAAACTAAATATTTATTATTGCCAAATAAATCAAAATATTCATGAGTAAGAAATATTTATTTCTGAGCAATAAATATTTGCTTGTCATAAACAAGGCTTCTTATAAAATATCTTGGATTTATTTGTAGTGAACAAATATTTATTTGTAATAAATAAATCTTTCTTTCTATACTATATACACATATTGCCATCATTTTATCTTTTGCATAACTTGCGAAAAAAACATAGACTTTTTTGTCAGAAAATTGTTAATGCAACAGGGATAAATATGGCAACGAAAAGGTTTAGTTGAACTTTTTTAGTATATTTTATTATCGAATAAAAACATTTTTTGAAATATACGAGTTGTATAAATATTTCTAGATCTGATGCATCTAAATTAATACCTATATCATGAAAAAAAGTCAGGTTGTTGCAGGCACCCAAGGCCCCAGTAAAACAACAAATATTCAACACTAACATCTTGATTATTTGTACACATGTTCAGTAAATAAAACACAAAACTATAACTAATGCAGAGAGCATAAAAACAACAAACTTCTGGTTCATCGTTGTGTAAGATTGCAAGTGGAGTAATGACAGTTTCCGGCTTCGCCTCGTCGGCTACTTCATCAGGTGCGCATACTTTCGGCGCAAAGCACCATATATGAATATTTTGTTGTCAGAAATAAATACTACTTCCTAGAAATACATATTTATTTCACACATGTTATGATTGACTCTGTGCTAAAATATTTCTAGGAAATAAATGTAATATTGTAATAGATTTGGGGGAAACAAATATATTTCTCTCAACTAAATCTATTATTTTTGTATGGTGATTTAGTTGCGAGGAACAAATACGCTGTAAATAAATCATTTTGTTCTGCCAATTAAATGGATATGTAACATATTCTTATTATAAGAAAATAATTATTTGGGTGCAATAAATATATTAACGGGTCTAAATATTTGTTAAATTGAAAAAAATAAGTCTTCTTTCACATGTCAAGCCTCATATTTCTCTCAGTGTAGAAACGACGATAAAACCTACATATCTCCATTGCTTTAGCAGAACATAGCCCCAACACCTTTCGCAAAATCAATTTTAATGCGGCAGAAATTACAGTTAAGAACTAAAAAATAGTTAGTTAATGAAACTATGTGTAAAAACATCAAGAATAAATTCGGCTGGTTTTAATTTAACTTAATCTTGATTCACAAAATCAATTTTAATGCGGCAGAAATTGACAGGCGACTGACTATGACCCCAACGGCGCTCCGAGGCACAAGAGGCCGAAGCTCCAGATCCTGAATAATGGGTAAGTATAACTAACCCTTTATCTGTTTCAGCCCGATCTGCAAGCCACACCCCAAGGAGACAATGACCAAAAACATCCAATTACTTGGTCCCGTGGTTACCAAGCAAACAACCAGCTCGGTACCCTTACCCTAGCCCGTGCCGGCCTCTGACGCTAAGAAAGCGTCTCTGGCCGAACACAATCCTGAAGTACACAGTTCACACTTCCTTCCGACGAAATCGGAGCACATGATGCCAACAGCCGTTCCCTCTCACGACAGATGAAAGATGCTCCCAGGAGCCTATACATACCAGCGAAGAAAGAAGACCAAGACAGAAGAGCGCCAGAAGAAACGACCGAGCTGGCAGGACCAGGGGAGGTTTGCCAACATCGCCAATACCGTCCGAATTTGTGGGGGGGGGTGATAGGCGAAAAAGCAGGCCCACCCCTTACGAGACCGATCCAGGTCTACAGCGATGATTGGGGCAAAGAGCTCAAGCTCGACCCCTAATCATCCGAGACCGTCATGTTTAGTCAAGAATATTGGCGCGGCAGAAATTATAGTTAAGTAAGAATTAAAAAATAGTTAGTTAATGAAATTATGTGTAGACGTCAAGAATAAATTCGGCTGGTTTTAATTTAACTTAATCTTGTTTTTCGTCATTATTTGATACTAGCCTTTCTACTTTTTTTCCATCATTTAAAACACAATTAACAATTTGAAGGTCATCTGTGAGCCTTAAAGCAAATGGAACAAAGGATTCTTTAGTTTTTTTTTAAATTTGTTATATAAATTTTAAAATATAACTTTTTTGTATAGTCATATTTTTGCTTCTTGCTAGATATTATCTGAGACAATTTTAAGGACATTGAAATGGTCATTTTTGTTAAATTTTACAATAATAATTTTCATTATTTTATTGCAGCAATTTGACTATTGGTCACATTATACCATGATATGATTTGAAATTTAGTTTTGTTATTTTCACCCGACAATAATATCACTTTCTTGATTTCCTATTTCCATAAAGGCTCTTTTATTATACTCTCTGCAAATACAAAACGAAGAGTATATTGCATTTGGTCGGCACATTTTTAAAACCGATAATATTGCTCGTAGAGAGAAAAATTTCATATCACTGTGTTGGTGATCGAATTCTGAATAACTTTCAAAATGCCCGTCCGTCCGTCTGTCTGTGTCTGTCTGTCAGTCCGTCCGTCACGTTTCTTGTAAGCACGATAACTTAAGAACGAAAAGTCCAATTGTATGTAAATTTGGACGGTAAGTTATTGTTAGCTAGAGGAAGAACCCTATTGTTTTTTAACAAAATCGATCAATAAATAAAAAAGTATACATATTTTAAACAAAACAAAAATTTACATAATTTTGTTTGTTTGTTTTGTAATTAAACTAAAAATGTCTAAAACTAATATTATTTACAAAAAAACTATCCTATAGAATGTGCAACAATTATACATATAAAAAGTACAGTAAAGGCGAACAGTTAGCTTGTTTCTATTATATTATTGTGTTACCAATCTTCTGATGATGATTTAATATAAATCGAAACGTTGACTAAAAGGATAATTAGTCTTCTTTAAAGTACTGATCTATTTCCATTAAGTCAATATCTTACCATTGTATGTGTTTTCCTGTTTACTATAAGTATATACAGGGTGTTTCTTAATAACGAGCTAATATTTCAGGGTGTGATTCCAAAAAAATAACGATTTAAAAAAAATTAATACCTTGTAGCAAAAAAAAGCCATTACAGACATGTTCATATGAACTTTCTACATAAAATGACCCAAGGAATCATACTGCAAAATATTAGCACGTCATTAAGGTGCACCCTGTATATTGTGTGTATGCATATTTTATGTTTTTATTATATTATCTTAAGTTATATTTTAATTTTAGGAATATCTCTTTGACTGTGATACACATATTGCGTTACATTTTATATTTTATACTTAAAACTATATCAATAAGAATGTTACTTTTCTAATGCATTAAAGCAGATATTGATTGATTGATTGACTAGAAGTCAAATTTTAGTTAAAACTAGGATTTCATGGTTGTGATTGAATAGCCAGGTAAGTATTTTTTCTAAGAAGTGAAAGATACAGTGTTAGCTCTTCTAAAGTCAATATATATGCTTCAATTGATTTATTTACATATTGGCTCTCTTATCCGTACAAGGTACTAATTATATCTGCAAACAATAATTAAACTTGCAGAAGAAATGAACATAAGTAAAAGAGACCGCTGCCTAAGGAATCACTACTTCCACATCCAAGTCTTTTTAAAGAAAAACATTTTGACTATATTAGTCTAGGAGATAGCTACATATATGAGGCCTTATATTCTGTGAGTCAGACCTCCCTTTCTGTCAGTTTTGGCGCTAGTCGTCCCAGAAAATATTCAATTATGGAACGGAGTATAATATTTTGGGGCTTGGTGTTAGTTCAAGAGGGTATCTTGGCGATCAACATTCGATATATGCCAACATTTTTTCTCCGTGCAGTTGGTAACACTGGCGAAATCAATTATGGCCAAAATTGGAACGTATAGTATATTCCCAGACCGCTGACACCGCGTCAAAACAAACACATGTGCTGTTCACGTGCGCTTAGTGCACCAGAGCCCTTCGTGCGTAAAATTATTAAGAATACACAAGGAGTTTAGTGATCGATTTTAGAACGATTGGATATTGTTCTTTTAAACTTGATAATACACTACCATAAACTTCAAATGGATCCACTAAACCGTTTATGAGTTATATTAATTCAAATGTTCGAATAAATGTAAATACACTTTACGCAAATTTCATACAATCGAAGTCGAGAAAACTGCTGGCATTCTTCTGAAAAATGCAACCAATGGGGATGGAATACGTCACGATCACGAGGCAATCACGCATATTTGTTGGTCTCAGCCGTCCGTGAACGGTGATACTTTAGTATAACACTTTATGACCAGGTGTAAAATTTTCGTTATCAATGCTCATTGCTGGGGAACCATATGCCAACATTTTCTGCTTGCCCACTTTCCAGATCCTTGGCCGTTTTTTGGACAAGAATTGGACTATTGGCCAAAAACGGGCCAAAGCCGGTGTTTTCAAAAAATAATGTTGGCACCTGCTCAAACTTGTAGTTTTTGTACTCTGTGAGTGCCAATATTTTTTCTCAATGTAGTCCCCCAAACCACTCAAACATGTTATTAAAAATATTATAAAGAAATCTGCTACCTCCGCTTCCAAGTTTCTGTACTCTTACCAGCTTGCTTTAGTTATGTTCCCATATTTATCCCTAATTGGGGTGTAAAATATTAGAAAAAATGGCCTTGGCTTCTAGTATATACACCAAATCTTAATTTCTGTACTCTTACCAGCTTTATTTAGTTATTTTCCCCTATTTACCCCCAAACTTTGCACCGGATATGTTCAGAAAACAATCCAGTTCTAGATCTCGTTATGTACTGGTGTACAAAATTTCAAGTAAATATCTTAAACCGTTCCAGAGAAATCAATCATCATGCGCACAGAAAAAAAATTGCAGACAGACAGACAGACAGACCGACAGACTAACAGACCGACCGACCAACAGACAGGCAGAAAGTTTTTTCTCTCTTTAAAATCTCGACGTTTTATGACATTTTAAACCTATTTCAACAATAAAAATTTTAGACCTTTTTTTCGATTACTATACTTCCTTCCATTCGACTTCGTGAATGTGGAAGTACTTGATTAGGACAAAGTTTCTTCTTTCTTTTCATAATTTGCTCATTCAGAGTTTTTACTTCAATTTTTTCTTAAGTAAATTAATGTACAAGAGATTGGGCTCTTTCTACGTGACGATTTACATAATCAAGTCTAGTTCAATACGTTAGGCTATCAACTTTTTCCAAAAAATTTGTTCCACCTTTATTAGCGGCCTTTTATGTAGCGTAAACATAGCAATATCCTGATATCCCACGAATCAAATTCTATATAAATCTACAAAAATTTTGCAATTATGGCAACCATATTGGTTTCACCATTTAGAATTTTTAAACTATCACATCATATTTAGTATCAGCTATTCCGAAAATTCCTAACTACCAATTTTAATGGAATTATGACAATATTTGAATTTTGGCTAGTGGCTCTTTTCCCGATTTTTGCTCATCTTATTATATTACACATAGCCTTATTAAACAATAATGAGCCCCCCGTGCCATATTCCACGATTTTATTTATATTAATTAATTAATACTTTTAAATTATAGTAGAAAAAATGAACATACACAAAAGTGATGTTTAGTTAGGTTAGGTTAGGTTAATATCTGAGTGGGCTCCTGTCAGACCCTCCACTGCGACCATCAGATCTATTGTGGCTCACTCCTAGTTATTGTTCATCCAACAGATTCGGCTTTTTACTAAAGCTGATAATCCTGTTGGTTGAGAAACCGTCCAGGTCCTCTGGCTCCTGTTGCCCTTTGCCCAACAGTGAGAACCTGGTTCTTTCTACAGCAGGACAGGTACACAAAACGTGTTCTGCCTTTTCATCATACTCAGACACATACGGTATTCGGCGTTTTCCACCAGTCCTATTCCGTGTAGCGATGATTTAGTCTGAAGTGCCCAGTATATAGGCCAATTAGAGTTCTTAGGTGGAACCTATTTAACTCTAATAGTCCTTTAGGAGTATCTAATAAACTTCTTTGAGTGAACTACTCCTGGTAGTTCCTTCCAGAGCTGGATTGTTTTCAATTCAGCCCTGGCTAACATAGCAGCCTTGGCAAAGTTTGCAGATATGCCATTTGTCGGCTCTACATAAATTTGGTTACCGCACCTTCTCATGCCAGAGTGGTCGTGGCCAGGTATCCAGATCAGAGTCAGTTTGTTGTTTCTGCCCAGTCGGGTAAGAGTTTCCTGGCAATTCCATACCGTCTTAGAGTTACAACGGTAGGATCCAAGGGCTTTAAGAGCCGCTTGGCTGTCTGATAATATTTTTATTGATTTATGTCTAGTCTACGTCCGTTCTAGCCTCCATGCACACAGCTCAATGGCACGGATGTCTGCCCGAGGTATAGTCGCATTATCACCCAGACTCGAAGTAATTCTTATCCTTGGTTTGCGACTATATGCACCAGCTCCAGTTCCCTCTAGAGTTTTGGAGCCGTCTGTGAATCAAAAACTGTCTGCCCTTTGTAGGTCGGTTCTGTTCCGATCCCATTCGTCTCTTCCAGGAAACAAGACTTTAAAGGGCAATTCATGATTGATCAAGGTAGGCATCACATCTGAAGGCATACCTAGGATGCTGTGACAGTTTAAGTCGCCCAACAGCCTGTTGTGCCCGATGATGCTAGCCTGCGTCATATTAGTTACTGCGTGATGGATTCTGTATGTTGTCCACCTGGCCTCTCTCTCCAGGTAAATATGAAGAGGAGGTCGTTCCAGGAGTTCGAGAGCAGCTGATGGTGTCGGAGAACGAGGACATATCCAGCTAGAATGTCCACGGAGAAGCTTGGAGAGAGTAAAGGCCGATGCTGTGAAACTGAGGGGAAAACCAGAGGAAGCCGGTACCAGTGGGCTGTGCCAGATAAGGAACGTGGTGCCCTAGAGAAGTGAAGATTTCCCAGCTTCGGAGCATTACGAGAAGTCCATCACTACAAGGATATGAGAATGAAATGAAAACCCAAAAAAATGCAGATATTTCATTCGGAAGAAGGTGCAAGGAAGATTGCAAGTACTACCACCAGGAGAAACTGCAGGTCACGGGAGCAGTCAACACTGTCAAGGTGGAGGTACCGGATGACAGGACAGATGAAGCGCTCAGACAAGATCAACTGAACGATTCGGAAATTGGGCCTATATTGAGAGTCAAAGAAAGGGGAACTCGTCCAAAATGGAAGGATGTTTCGGACAAAAGAGTGGGACTGAAGGCACTATGGGCGCAGTGGGACTCACTGAAAGTCATGAACGGGCTGCTGCGGAGAGCATGGGAAAGCCCGGATGGAAAGCAAGTGGTTATGCGTCTACTGATTCCCAGGTGTCGAGTAGCGAAGGTGCTTCAGGAAGTGCATAATGGAACATCCGATTGACACTTCGTGTTAACAAGACCTTGAAGAAAATTCGAGAACGATTTTATTGGATAAAAAGTCGTCAGGATGTGGAGGCTTGGTGTCGCAAATGCAAGATTTGTGCAGCCAGTAAGGGACCACAGAGTGGAAGTAAGGGTGAAGGGTTCAACGCCGGAGTTCCTTTCAAAAGGTTGGCTAACGATATAGCGGAGCCATCATCAGTCAGTGACCGACCGGCTAGATAGACATGACTGGAAGGGTAGTTCAAAAGGGTTCATCAAGGTGGGAGAGCTGGTTTGGCTGTACAAAAAAAGGAAAAGGAAAGTCACCGAAATCACCTTGGGATGGACCGTACACTGTTATTACCCGAATTAATGATGTCATCTATCGGATTCAGTAAAGCAGGAAGTTCAGCATGAAGATCGTGCATTTGAATAGACTGGCGAAATACACTGATGATTCTGAATTGCCTGATCGGTGTGGCGCTCATTGCATCAGTTATTGCCAAGCATGCTTGTCTCTGCAATCCAGAGCCACAGGGACAGTCTCGCTCTTTTCCAAGGGAAAGTTCCAATTATATCTAGTTACAATGTTTATAATGTTTAGTACTATCAATTGAAAAAAAATACTGTAAGTGTTTACACAAAACTCCTCAGTTTTATTTACGAGTTTGCTACATGCTAAATAATACTGTACTTCATAACATCTCTTGGCTTAATAATTTTTTTAGGGTCTCTATCCAGTATATTTTTCAGTAAGAGTATAGCAGCTTTCTTCCGTGACAATTGTTTTCCTGTATGGTTTAACTCTGAACTAGAAAGTTTAATTTCTGAGAAAAAGAGGATACAAAAACAATATAAATTGTACAGAAGAAGTGATGATTATATTCATTTCTGTCAGATAAGATCCCGATATAATGAATTAAGGAAGTGTTGCTATCAAAATTATGTGAGAAAAATTGAAACCAATATTGATAATGATCCAACAACCTTTTCGAAATTCATAAATAAAAAGAGGAAATCGTATAGCTTACCTTCTGAACTAAGATGTACCACGGTGACATTATTAGTGAAAATAATCAGGATATACTTGATGTATTTGCAAACCTCGTTTCAAATGTGTACTCTAATAGTAACGCCAATCAAATTCCCAATTTTAACTTTCATATAACTATAGATGTTAGCAGTTATCATATTAATGTAAAAGATATTCTTGACAAAGTCATGAATATACCACGAAAAGTTTCCTTTGGTCCAGATGGCGTCCCTACTTACTTATTGCAACAGTGCAGTTTTACATTGACAAAACCATTACATCCTATCTTTAATCTATCTCTAAATTCAGGCATATTTCCCTGCTTCTGGAAGCAGAGCTACCTTAGATCAATTAGGCAATCCAAACCAAGGTGGCCGCTGTTAGCAGACCATCTGGTCAGTGTCATGAGAAAATAATTTATAATCCTTAATGACATAATGACAGCGGTAACATCAAGTTCATTCTTTTCGTCTACACTTGGTGTAGAGTTTAAAGTGTGGTGCAGAATTAGTGTTTGGAGATAGATTTACAACTTTAGAACAGTAAGTACTAATTTTAATAGTACAGTAGTAGTTAGTGCAATACTGGTGTAGCTTTACTCGACGCAAAGAACATTTTAAATGCAGTTACACGCATCGAAAAGAACAAAATATTCAGTTACACCAATTACACTTTTAGCATTGGTGCACAAAGTGTTAACAAAAAAACGGATCTATCAACATTGTGTGCCCACGTCGGCCATATTGAATTACGTTTAACTAGTCGTTGAATTGTCTAATACATAAATCTGGGCCAGAAGAGAACATCGAAAGCTATAGAATAGTTTGTATACAGTCGGATATTCCAAAATTATTAGATTATTTAGTAACGAAAAATTTATCATGGAATGGGAAAAAACAGTTGTAAATCAGCAACATGTTTTTTCTCAGGGTAGATCTACATGTACCAATTTAGCTATTTATAACAATTTTATTCTCAACTCGGAATACAAAGTTCAGGTTGTGGGCGAGTCTGCCTGGGGCAAAAAAGAGGTGATTTTACAAATTTTGTATACCATTCGAGTTAGCAACTGATTCCTATTGGAAAAATTCCGCTGGACAAGATTTTCTTATGAAACAATTTCCTAAACCGCGAGCTTCATGGTCAAATAATTGTTTAAACATTTTTTTTTCGTTTTTATTTAATAAAATGAAAACGGTTTGATGGCTCCGAAAAAATCTTGATTCAATCGAAAGATTTTTCAATACGCGTCGTTTGGCGCCAGGCAAGACTCATTTTGTCAACTCGTTCATTTGTTATAGCCAAAATAAATTTCTTAATTAACAAATTGATTATTCCAACTAATGAGGTCAGGATATTGTTTTTTTTCGAAATACTTGCCTTTTGTATCAAAGAATATACCATATTTTTTTGGCCCGATATCCTCAATACTTTTTGATTGTTTAAGCAATTGGTATAATCTGTTAATTAGCAAATAAGTATTTTTTCGAAAATTTGATCGACTTCAAACCAACTTTAGGCGATAAATATTTATGTCGGGCATAACCCACATAGAAGTCTGCACGAATGCAACGTTTTGCTTTTGTTTATTTAAAGTTTAAATTAATTTTGCAAAGCAACAAATGGAATATCTCGGTTCTGGGTAAGCGTATCGAAATGGGATTTTATGCATATGATAGTGCTTGAAAAAAGGAAAATTTTGAGACCAGAGAGAACTTGATCGGATAATTGGGACCGGAAATAACAGTGATATTGCGTGAGAGGCTCTGATTTGTTTATTAACAATTCTTTGGACACGAGGTTCGGTGCAAATGAAAGCTAACACGTTTTTCCATCAACTACGGAAAGTTCTACAAAAAATATTCAATTCCTGAAGAGCTATACTCGTTGTTGACCCTTAAAAAAAATCTCTCCCGCAACGTGAAAATAGTAAGATTTGTAATGTAAGATGTAACCAAGTATTTTTTCTGATAATAAATGTTTTTACTTTTTGAGAAAATTTTAAAATCATAAATATTTTTTTGTTGCAATTTTCATTAAATAAATGGTTATCTTGCAACAAACATATGATTGTTCTTGTTCAGCGACGGTCTGTCGGTAGTTTTTGTTTTTTGTTTACTACTTTTAGCGAAAGTAAAACAAGCCTTCCCTTTCAAAAAAAGTAGTAAAAAAACAAAAATTACCGACAAATCCTCGTTGGACAAGAACCATCATGTTTGTTGCAAGATAGCCACTTACTTAATGAAAATTGAAAAAAAATATATTTACGACGTTCTCAAAAATTTCTCAGAAAGTAAAAACATTTGTTATCATAAAAAATACTTGGTTACATGAAAAAAAAAGCAAATTTGACAAAAAGGAATTTCCCCACACCGAGGATCGAACCCGCCACTCCATTGCGCGTCAAATCTTATTATTTTCACGTTGCGGGAGAGATTTTTTTAAGGGTCAAAAACGCGTATAACTCTTCAGGGATTGAATATTTTTGTAGAACTTTTCGTGGTTGATGGAAAAACTTGTTAGCATCCATTTACACCAAACGTCGTGTCCAAAAAGTTGTTAATAAACAAATTAGAGCCTCTCACGCATTATCACTTTTATTTCCGGGTACGGTTATACAATCAAGCTCTAGTCTCAAAATTTTCCTTTTTTCAAGCACTTTCATATGCATAAAACCCCATTTCGATACACTTACCCAGAACCGAGATATTCCATTTGTTAATTTGCAAAATTAATTTAAACTTTAAATAAACAAAAGCAAAACGTTGCATTCGTGCAGACTTCTTATAGGGGTTATGCCCGACATCAATATTTATCGTTTAAAGTTGGTTGGAATCAAAGTTTCGAAAAAAAGTTATTTGATAATTAACAAATTATGTCAATTGTTTAAAAAATCAAAAAGTATTGGAGATATCGAGCCAAAAAATATGGTATATTCTTTGGTATAAAAGGCATGTTTTTTGAAAAAAACAATATCCTGACCTGAGTAGTTTCGGAGTAATCAGTGCGTGTAGCGGAGGATTAGACATGTACATTCATATAGTGCGAGAGATATGACAACCCAGTAGCAGCAAACTCGCCCGGTGCGACGACACAAGGCCACGACGGCCACTCAAGTATCCCAGCTGTAGTTATTCATTACCGACTGGTACACGCGATGTTGCAATTTTTACTTCCTATGTCTAGCTTGCCATTACACGCAGTGTATTATCCATGTATATTAGTGCATTCTCTGAATCGGATTGAACCTTGAAAAACACTATTTTCTTCTAACCTAACGAGACTATATCCTCCTCCAGTTATCGAGGATACTGAACACGATGGCAGTAGTTAAGTGTCTCTCCAAGGTCACCCCACCCTCCCAAACGGCCAAAAATTACCCCCGAAAGGGGTAAACCACGTATCCACCGCCTCCTACTAACCAAACCTATATCACCCCCGTTTTTGAGGATGCTGAGCAGAATGGTGTTTTCGAAACCCCTACTCGACTCCCGCCAACCCCTAGACAGCCAAGAACCACACCCGAAAGGGTAAACCGCGGATAGGCCGTCTCCTACCAGCCAAACTTCTGTTACCCCACGTTTTCGAAGATGCTGAGCTCGATGGTGATGTTGGATCTTCTCCACGAGATTAGTCCTGTAGGCATTAACAGTAACTGAGTTCTTGTTTTTATGCCAGTAGACGCAGATAAGGAATCTTGCACGTGGACCAGCTAGAGTAAAAGTGGCGACGTGAAGATGCTGCGCGGGATGGTGTGTACCAGATAAAATCTCTGTGTGTACTCTTCGCCGCCGCGACCCCACGTACTTTTGAATTAAATTTTTCCGTAAAAAAATATAAAAAGTACGACAATAATGATAATTTTGCCCGTTTAGTAAGAAGTAAGAGTGAAATTATAGTTTTGTCAGTTTGCTGAGCGAAGAGAGGTCGCGATATTTTTTTCATGCTCAGCATCCTCGAAAACGGGGGTAAACGGGTTTAGCCGAGAGAAGATGGCCTATCCGCGTTTCACCCCTTTCGCGGGTACTTCTTGGCCGCTTGGGGGGTTCGCGGGGGTCGAGAAGGGTTCTCGACATCACCATTGTGCTCAGCTTCCTCGAGGTTGATATGTGATTTCTACACAAGGTACTTAATGGTTATATTAAGCGCTCTAACTTTACTAATCTGATAAAATTTAAAATAAATGATAGATGAAATAGTAATTTGGATATATTTCACGTACAATTTCGTCATACCAATTATGGACAAAATAAGACGATAACTAGAATTTTAAAGACCGCTAATACAATTCAAAATAATGTAGAACTTTTTGAATCCTCAACTTTCTCTTTTAAGAAATCAAACAAGTGTAATATCTTTATATTATTTGTACAATGGGTGATATCTGTGGTGTATTTAATCTACCAATCTACGTTAATAATAAATAAACAGACAGACAAACAGCATACACACCTCCTTAACCTTTGTTATCAACACCTAGTATTCGATGAAATCTCGGTGTTTTTTTTCACGAGCACTATACCTCTCTTCGGTAAGCGAATGGAGTAAAAATTAACTCCTTCAAATTCAATGAGAATACCAAAGTGTATGTTCAAAGTGAAACACCTTGTATACAGGATCTCTCAATTTCGATGACTCCCATACACAGCTCTCTTATTAGCAGAGCCCGGCGCAAAAGTAGTTATGCCAGAGACGGTCTTCACACACAGATAAATATAATGTTTTGTATGATTCACATAAGCAAATAAATACATTATTTATAGGAAACAAATCCCTACTTTTGCAGTAAAAAATAAAAAGTATGGCATAAAACTCATAAAATAATAAATAAATAATTTATTATTGGTTTGGTGAAATTATTTATTTGGTACTGTTGAGCAAGTAGATGTAAGAGATGTTTACTGAAACTGGTGGATAAAAACACCAGACTTCGTCCGCACATTACATTACCTGCAGCGTCGCGTGTCTGTCTGATTGTCTAATCGAAAACAAAAAACTCGGCACTTTAAACGGCATACGCCACTTCAACTTTTTATATCAGTTAAGGAAATGTAAACATCTCCCATATGCTTCTTCCCAACTATATTAAACAATTTTCAATTTAAAAATATAATTTTTATCTGTCCACATAATATAATTTTAAAAAATATAAGGAGAATTTTCAACACCACGAAGTCACCGCCACGCTTGTCACTCTCTTTCTGCATTTTTACGACAGCAAATAGGATACGGTAAACAATAATAATAGTAAAATAAACAGCAGATTGCGTTTTATATTTTGCAGGACTTCAAACATACAGAAAGCATTTGAAATAAAAAAGGTCCAACAATTAATATTAATTTGTTACACAATGACCAATGCCATGTGAGATTGTTTCATATGCACATACGCATTATGGAGTCAACATTACAGACTTGTCAGTACATTTGATAGAAGTAAATGTGTCGTGATTTGTTCTGGCGTCCATTAAATGAAACAGTACTTTCGTAGATTAAAGATTTTCTGGAACTGCGGTTTAACGGTGTAGAACTTTTCTGTGCCAGCTGTGAAAAAACATATTTCTGGACATGAAAACTAAAATTTAGCATATTTACATGGATATTTCTCACGGATTCCTCTAGCTATACGCAACGTTCAACTTAAGCCGGAAATAGATCTGTATACAATAAACATTACAGGTATTTGATCTACGTCAATATATTTTTAGAGGCTCAGGGGATATTGTTGAGTGAAATACAAATTGGATACATAACGGTGTTAAGAAACAACCTCGGTTTTTCAACATTTTTGTGTGTGGCAAAGAAGTGGACTGTTCAATGCCGGACATAAATCAGCCATCTATAAGAAACTATACTTATTTCAAATATGCGCCGATTACATCGGTAGACGTTGAACGGTTGAACGATCCTTTTTCACAGCACAAGTGGGATATTCAGTGACAGGGGCCGGAGTTTTATTTCGGACGATTTAGAACAGTTGCAAATAATATATTTTTATTATTCTAATAAGGTATAGTTACTAGGCGTCTGTGTTTGTGCATCCAACAATAAGTGCATCAAAGTATGACATAACCGTTTCGAGGCCATTTACCTTTAAATATTACGGAATTCACTAGATATAATGATAAGGTAAAATACTGTATTATTGTGCATGAAAATGTTTATATAGTTCATATTGCGCAAAGCCGACTCTGGCTTTTACGTCATAACTACCTCTGAGCCGGGGTCTGCTTATTAGCAATGCGATATTAAAATTTGGGTGGAAGGTACCCATCAGGAGGTTGTGTCACGGTGAAATATTTTAAAATCTACCAGTGGCGTCCGTCATTATTACGAAAAATGTACTTAGTTTATTTGTTTATTTATACTGCATATAAACAGGTTATTCCCTAATTACATACATACAGTGAAAAAGAAAAGTGAAAATACATGGAGCATTAATGACAAAACAAATATTAATGTATGAGTATAAAAATATCACAAGAAAACTAAATATTTATGTATTTCTCATCACAGATAGTTTTGATTTTAATTTGATTCTATCAATATTTAACATATCTACATCATGGCTTAAATTGTTAACATCTATTTGATTATGTAATATGTCAAATATAAACAATATTTGAATGTCTTTACGGTGTTTAATGAGAGAAGTTATGTTAAATTCTATTAGTTGACTTTGATAAGATATCAAAAAAGCCTTATTCTGTTTCTTAAAATACATTAATCTTAAAAACATTTCTTGAACTTTTTCCAGCATGTCAGTGTATAGGAGACCATATTATGCAACAATATTCTAGTTTCGAGCGTACATATGAATTAAACAGCAAAATGCAGGTATTATGAGTAAAGTCTTTACTTGACCTAAGAATAAATCCTAATTCCCTACAGCATTCAGAGGTAAGACCTATTATATGCCAAGGTCTTTAATTTCGTTCAGTCTTTCAATCTGAATCTTGTTGATATTATATGCGACTATGATAGGGTCTTTCTTTTTCGTATAGGTTATAATCTTGCATTTTGATACATTCAAGGCCAGGTAATTGTCCTTACAAAAAGTAGAGATGGCCTCAAGGTCACTTTGTAACCTATCAGTGTCTTTTGTGGTGTTGATTTGAAGGAACAGTTTTAGGTCAACTGCATACATTAAAAAATTTGAATGCTCAATATAATCGGAGATATCATTGACAAACAACACAAAAGGCAAGGGCCCTAATATCGAACCTTGTGGTATTCCAGATGTAGGTACGAATGTATGTGAGTAACAGTCATTAAATTTAACATATTGTGGTCGATTAGTAAGACATGATAGTAAATATTGCAGTAAGTCGTCCTCAATAGAAAAATACTCTAGTTTCGTTATTAATACGTTATGATTACCAGTATCGAATGCTTTTGATAGGTCATTGCATACAGTGTCTACCTGAGATTTTTCTATTTTATGAGCGACATAATCAGAAAATACACAGGTTGCTAACAGTAGATCTCTTACTAACAAAACCATGCTGTTGTTCTATACGGACTGAGGAAACATGAGAGTACATTCTGTTATACATAACACGTTCGAGTATTTTTGAGGGGGCAGGTAAAACTGGAATAGGTCGATAGTTTGTTACAACGCTTGTATTTCCTGTTTTTTGTATGGGAGTGACTCGACCAACCTTGAATTTATCTGGGAATATCCTTTCGTTTAAAGATATGTTAAATATAATTTGTAGAGGGAGCACCAGTAAATCCACATAAGTTTTATAAAAATATGTTGGTACTTCGTCTGCACCTATTGCAGTCTTAGGTTTTAGTGATTTTATTGCTTTGCGAATCTCATCTGTCGTTATATTTTTCACAATTAACTTATCATAGTTATAGTTCTTGTAATTTCAATCAGATGCTGATGGTGCACTGGTACTGTAGACAAAAAAAAAATATTAGGTACAGTTTTAACTGTAAAACAAACTTTTTATACCACTAATTACGAAAATGTAAATAATTTCTTCTCTTTCGGCACAACACAAGCATAGCAGGAGTTTAAATAGGATTTGTTTACATGTGTTTTTTAATTTGCAACAAAGTTATTGCAGGTTTTATTGTCGTTTATAAGAATTTATAAAATTTAAAAGTGGTTTATTAACATTTGTAACATTGTGTTAAAATCTTAAAAAATTTGTAATTATTTCATGAAATTGGAAAACAAACAGTTAGACGTCCGAGATACGATAACAAAAAATAGTTGTTTATTTTAAGTTAGGAAAAAAATCTGATTTTTTTAAAGAATTGAGCGCATAATTTTTCCCAATCAGGTATCGAAAACTAAAAATCGAGTCTTTGATCTCTATGAAAATCAATGTAAACAATAATAAACAGATCAAAATAAGACAGCGAATACTAATAATAATAATTAATCATCATCATACCTTTAATGCCCAATAGATAATACCCAATAACTGAACAATTCTTTTGAACTTTTCACAAAAATTGTTCGAAACGACCTCCATCTCCACGTATACACATTTCGGCACGTCGAACTAAGGACATACGTACTCCGTAATGTCCAAAATCTGCATTTTAAAACACCACGCTAAACTGTGAATTAACGTTATCAATAAAGAAAACAAAAAGAAAAACTTGGTCCAAAATCCAAAAAGTAACACAAAAAGCACGAACGAGAAGTAGCGTCTTACGTAACCAAGTACTAACGACTTGAACGATAAGTCAATAAAATAAATCTTAACATAAGTGGCACAAAATTCAAAAAGAACAAAAGCAACAGACAAAGCCAAGGAACGGCTAGGTCGCGCCGTGTGTTAATACGTTGTTTACGAAGTAAGGACACAAACTGAAATTATTACTTGAGACTATTACAAGGGAGAGTATAGCACGCGTAACAAGCTAAAGTGAACTTCATATTTCTAAGTCAAATAAAAAATTCCCGACAAAGGAGTGAACACGGCGCGAGACTTGGCGAGACACCCAAAAAAAAGCCATAAAACTCGGCCGTAAAAGTGTCAAAGCCGACGTAATTTATTGCGGCTCAGGACCGTACTTAAAATCATTGTGCCGTGAGTTACAATCTAATTAATTTAATGTATGGTTGATAAATAAATAGTTATTTATTACAGTGATAATGATAAATTTAAAAACATTATTCTGTTTTGGTTGATAGGAATAATATTTTATAAATTGGTGGAGCATTGATGAGTTTTATTAGTTTAAATTAAAATTATACCAAATATTCTTTTGTCCTACCTGCCCTTTTATTAATAATCTTGAACCTAAATCCTATCTTTATTATTCAGCGCCGAAGTGTTGCTTGACTAACTGACACTGCACCATTTGTTTTCAGTTCCATATGTATTGATTCCACCGTTGGTGCCTCATTTTCCATATACTTGCTATAAATTAAATCTCTTAACAATTTCACCATAGACGATCTGACTTTCCGATTAGGTACTACATCCTTAATTATTCTATAGATAGACCGTTCTGAAATTTCTGTTAAGTAGGCCGTTTTTTCCACGGCTCCTTTTTCACCTTCACTTTCTTTTATATTTTTATGTACGTTTAAAATTACTTTTTTAGTATGTTCGCATAAATATTGTTTACAACTTTTCTCTGTAATTTGCGAGCCATTACCATTTCCCATATCTTCGTTAAATTCTCTGCTGGTGCTAGGTTGAGGATCTTCCCAAGGCCTGAACATTATCACAATATTATTTTACCACAGCCACTAAAAAACGGAAATCACTCGGAATATTTCACCATCCGCCGGAATATTTTTACACAACTACACAAAATACGCTTAAACAAAAAGTAATTTCACTTATCTGTTAAAGTATTATATATTCTAGGCACTCGCAATCAAAATAAAATGTAAACACTGAACCACACACTGTATTATTGTATGATGCACATAACCTATATATTCTAAATATAACACTCGTTCGAAATATCGCGGAAGACTGTGGTCCGTCTCTGCTTAATACCTGTGCCGTTCTGCTTGCCCTTTTACAGCATTGTGTATGTACGGACGGCAACGACAATGTAATTCTCGAGGAATCAATGTGCGGCCGTAGTGGAGTGAAATGAACAATTAGCAGTTTTGTGGGAAAAACTGCCGAATTATTATTTCTTTGTTTGAATGTTCCCTAGGATGCAGCCTCACACCTTTATGATTATGGCTTGGACAGGGGAACATCAATGAGAAACAACATATTTGTTGAGACTGGTTTATTAATCGAAATTAAAATCTATTTATACAAATTTACAAGCATAACAACTCAAAACAAACATTACATGTAGGAAATAAAAATAATGAAATCAGCAGAATGCAAGCTAGCATTATTTCTACACCTGCTGCTGACCTGCATAACTATTATAGTAAGTAATCTAAATAAACCTACTTAAATGTAGGTAAGGAAACAAACTTTTACTTTTATTAAACGAAATGAATAATTTACAGAAAAAGGATGGTATTTTAAAAAAAATATGTTTAATGGTGATTAAACAATGCATGTGTGTAAAAAATTAAGTCAACAGTAGTGACCGTTAGATCGTAAAATATTTTAGGAGTGAGTGGCGTAATATTAGTAATTATAACTGATACTGGCGAGTTTCCCTTAATTTCTTATTTTAATCCATGCCCCGCTCTATCCTAGTGGTAATAGGCAGCAAATCTCAAACTATGTTATTAATTATTTTGGAAATGTTTGTTTATTTTTTTCTCTCCAATGAAACTAATTACACCCTGTAGATAACTAAATCACAGTTTGCTCAACATATCACATGGTTAATGACTGTCTTCCTTCCAAGTTAATTAACTCTTAATTACGTTCGAAAATAAAGATAAGACTAATCATGAGTACTTTAAAAAGGAAAATTTTATTTTCTCAAATTATTGAAATTCAGTATTAGTGAGTTCTTAATAACAACGAATAAGATAAGATTTTTTACAGTTAAAACATTGTCTAATATCTTTTTTTGGAAAATTAGGTTCGTTTTTCTTCATAATTACGAACGCCATTAGCTGTGATATGGGAGTCATGAAAAATGGAACATACTGTGTAAGAGAATTTTACCAGAAACGACAGCAATCGAGCATCCAAATATTTCGTATCACATAATGCATTTAATGATGCACATCATTTAATCTGTAATATAAAACACTTTTTGTCGATCCGCAATTATCTTCCTTATTAAAATGGCAAAAAAGAAACTGTATTAAAATCAGGAAATTGTGCAGTAATCCTTGAAAATGGTACCAAAAAAATAACCTTCATAACTATATCATCGAATTTAGGTGACTTTAAGCTATTATCAATAAACAATAATGATTTAACGATGTTTTCGGCTCTATCACCTGTACTGTAGATTTGTTATATGACAGTAATCTAGCGAGAAGCATCCGCAAACAATGCGCGCTCAGTATAAAGGTTCTGTATTTTCATTCACAGAGGTAATTTTCAATTAGCTCTAGAAATGCGGAGTTATTTAGTAACTTAAGTTTGTTTAATTTAGGTTTCGATTTCGTCTAATTTAGTCATTATTAAGTACCGCTAGTCAGCAGAAGTATTGTTTAGTGTGCATCGTTTGTAAAAAGGCAAGGAATATGTTAACAGGATGGAGACTCGCAATTTCAAAATGTAAGTTGTTTTTAACTTAAGTATTTGTAAATTTAATTTTCTGAAAATAGTGAGGCCAGAAGCGTAATTTCTCAAACATTTCTTTTAATTTCTGTAATAAAAAGAAATTCAGTCGCAAAACAAAATTTTTTCAGCTATTCAGAAGACAAGATATAGATCGACCTTCCATGACAAAAAAGGTACCCCATCGAACACCACAAATTTAAAAGATGAAAATGGCTGCAAAACATGTAAATATTATGTTACGCCCGCCAGACCATTAATTGTTATTTTTTATGTATTTTTCAATTTGCCTAAAACAAGAATTTTGCATTTCAGTACGCCTGCTTGAAATTTGTCTGACAATTTTTGTTAATTAATGCGACAGACTTAATTTTTTATAAAGCATTTATTTTTAAATTAAAGTACACTTCATAACACTTCCTTGATTTTTATTTTAAAATGAAGCTTAACATCTCTCCTATCTATTGCGACTGGTCTGTCTGACAATTTTTGTTAATTAATGTGACAGACTTAATTTTGAATGCGCAGCATCACACATCAGGATTAATCATTGACATCTCATAACACCTCCTTAAAAACAACAAGTGAAGTTTAAGAACTCCTCTATGCATAAAAATTAGTCTCTCATTGAAAAAAATGTGTTTCATCATGTCAGACTTAATTCTGAAGCGCTGTGACGACGTTCTTTTTTTTAAATAAGCTGTTACAATGGCCGCGTCAAAACAGTACCTATATATTTTTCTCTAATTAACTTTGAGGTTCCCTTTATGCATGTGAATTGGTCTGTCAGCGAAAAAATGCTTTTAACTACGACAGACTTAGTTTTTAAAGTGCCGCGATCACAGTTTTTTAATTAAAAAATGTGCTAGGACCGTTGTTAACTAAGATAAATTGATTATTTTCAATTCTAAATTAATATTATAGATTCCATTTACATATTAAAATACCTTATTTATCGAAAAAATACTTTTCTCTATGTCAGACTAAATTTTTAAGCGCCGAGACAACGCCTTTTTTTTAAATAAGCTTTTACAATGGACGCGTCAAAACACCACCTTAATATTTTTCTCTGATTAAGTTTAACTACGACAGACTTAATTTTTAAAGTGCCGCTACCACATTTTTTAATTAAAAAATATGCTATGACCGTTGCTAAAAAAACCTGTTTTTTTGCAATTCTAAATTACTATTGTAGATTCCTTTTATATATTCAAGTACGTTGTTAATCGAATACATGTTTTTTACTATGACAGACTTAATTTTTAAGCGCCGCGACAAAGTTTTTTTTTAAATTAGCTTTTACAATGGCCGCGGCAAAACACTACATCCATATTTTTCTCTAAGTAAGTTTGAGGTCCCTTTTATGCATATGATTTGGTCTGTCAGCGGAAAAATGCTTTTCACCACGACAGACTTGAATTTTAAAGTGTCGCGACCACAGTTTTTTAATTAAAGAATGTGCTATGACGGTTGCTAACTAAGAAAAACTGTTTTTTTTCTTTCTTAATTCTAAATTAATACTGTAAATTTCTTTTATATATTCAAACACGCTGTTTATCGAAAAAATGTTTTTTACTATGATAGACTTAATTTTTAAGCGCCAAGACAAAGTTTATAGCCGCGTCAAAACACTACATTCATATTTTTCTATAATTAACCTTAAGGTCCCTTTTATGCATATGAGTTGATCTGTCAGCGAAAAAATGCTTTTAACTACGACAGACTGAATTATTAAAGTGCCGCAACCACATTTTACGATTAAAAAATGTGCTATGACCCTTGCTAGCTAAGAAAAACTATTTCTTTCCAATTCTAAATTAATATTGTAGATTCCTTTTATATATCAAAATACGTTGTTTATCGAAAATATGTTTTTTACTATGACAGACTTAATTTTTAAGCGCCGCGACGTTTTTTTAAATTAGCTTTTACAACGGCCGCGTCAAAACACTACCTTCATATTTTTCTCTAATTAACTTTGAGATCCCATTTATGCATATGAATTGATCTGTCAGCGAAAACATGCTTTTAACTACGAAAGGCTTAGTTTTTAAAGTGGCGCGATCACAGTCACAGTTTTTTAATTAAAAAATGTGCTATGACCGTTGTTAACTAAGAAAAATCGATTTTTTTCAATTCTAAATTAATGTTGTAGCTTTTATATATTCAAATACCTTTTTTATCAAAAAAATACTTTTTTCTATGTCAGACTTAATTTTTAAGCGCCGCGACAATGTTTTTTTTTTAATAAGGTTTTACAATGGCCGCGTCAAAACACTACCTTCATATTATCCTCTAATTAACTTCAAGATCCCTTTTATGCATATGAATTGGTCTGTCAGCGAAAAAGTGCTTTTAACTACGACAGACTTAATTTTTAAAGCGCCGCGACCACATTTTTAATAAAAAAATGTGCTCTGACCGTTGATAACTAAAAAAACTGTTTTTTTTTAATTCTAAATTACTATTGTAGATTCTTTTTATATATTCAAATACGTTGTTTATCAAAAAAATGTTTTTTACTATGACAGACTTAATTTTTAAGCGCCGCGACAATGTCTTTTTTTTTAAATAAGCTTTTACAATGGGCGCGTCAAAACACTACCTTCATATTGTTCTCTAATTAACTTTGAGGTCCCTTTTATGCATATGAATTGGTCTGTCAGCGAAAAAATGCTTTTAACTACGACAGACTGAATTTTCAAAGTGTCACGACTACATTTTATAAATAAAAAATGTACTATGGCCGTTGCTAAGAAACAATTTTTTTTTTCTATTATAAATTAATATTGTAGATTCCTTTTTGTTGAAATTAGGTTTAACAATAGGCGCGTCGAAACACCACCTGAGTTTTTTTCTTGAAATTCAGTTTGAGATCCCATTTATGTATAAAAATTGATCTGTAAGCGAAAAAATGTTTGTCACTACGACAAACTAGATTTTTTAAGCACCGCGACCATATTTTTCAAGTAAAAATGTGGTACAACTGTTATTCAATGAAATAATTCTTTGCTAATTCTTAATTCATATTCTAGATCTCTTTTATGTATTACGTACGTTTTTTTATTGAATAATTGGTTTTTACTATGTAATACTTATTTCCAAAGAGCCGCGGTCATGTTATTCATTTAAAAAAATAGGTATGGCCGCTAATAACTGCTTCATTTTAGCCTTTGAAATTTCTGTAGAAATTATAATAAGTCTGTCATGAAAAAGAAATTACAATACATCATACTCACTTGCGCAAAGCGCCGAGGTATGACCTTAGGTATACGCTAGTGTTTTAATGAAAATAATAATATTATGAACAAATATATTGAACTGACATAATTAATAATAGTATATTATTCAACGAGCATATAATAGCCATTATATGCGAGTAGAATACTATACTTTGTCCACGACTAATAAATAAGTATTTAATATTTATTTAATTCATCTTCATTTAATTTCTCCTATTTAAGAAAGATTCATAAGTCACTATATATAATTTTCCGATTTTTCGGGTAACAAGTTTAATGAGGCGATTTTTACAGCTTCCATTATCTCTGACGGTGTCAAAGAAATCTCGTTTTCACTGTCAGTATCAATTTATTTAATTATATGATTCGTCTTGAGTCCCTAATATGTAAAATTATTGAAAATAACGTTGGCGTTGAAATCGCACAAATTTTGACGTTTCAAATTAATTACAGAATACGCTTTGACACATTGGCATGGCTTACTAATAAAATAATACAGTTTATAGACACGTAGCTAAATGGTTTCAAAAACAATGAGGATTGCCGCGTGTTGCCAATAGATGATGCTTTGAAAAAAACTTACTAATGTAGCTTTTGACTGTTCATTAAAGTACCTCTTCTGCATGTACCATTTGAGAGCTTCCTAGAAAACTTAGGAAAACAACACTTGTTTTTTGGTTGCTGCAATTTTGACATTTTAAATTTTTAGTAAAAAGTCACTAATGTCATTTCTTATAAACAACTGACTGTCCTTATTATTCACTGCAATCAGTGAATAATGAAATCATTATTCACTGCAAGGAATAATGGATAGCATTATCCTTGAGAAAACACATACATAATGAGTACATTATTTACTAGTCGTGGACAATAGTATATTATTCAACGAGCATATAATGATGGCTATTATTCACGATGGTGAAGTTTACGACACGAGCCGCAGGCGAGTGTCGTAAATCACTAGAGTGAATAATAGCCATTATATGCGAGTAGAATACTATACTTTGTCCACGACTATTAAATATTTAATATTTATTTCATTCATATTCATTTGATTTCTCTTATTTAGGAAAGATTCATATGTCATAATATATAATTTTCTTGATATTTCGGGCAACAAGTTTAAAGAGGCGATTTCTGCAGCTTCCTTTATCTCTGGCGGTGTCAAAGAAATCTCGTTTTCACTGTTAGTATCCATTTATTTAATTATAATACTCCTTTTGAGTACCTAATATGCAAAATTATTGTGAGTAACGTTGGCGTTGAAATGGCATAAATTTTGACGTTTGAAATCAATTACAGAATTACGCTTTGACACATTGTCATGGCTTACTAATAAAATAACACAGTTTGTAGGCACGTAACCACAGACGTAACTAAATGGATTCAAAAACAATGTTGGGGATTGCCGCGTGTTGCTAATAGATAATGCTTTGAAAAAAAATGCTAATGTGGTTTCGGAGTGTTCATTAAAGTACCTCTTCGGCATGTACCATTTGAGTGCTTTCCAGAAACATTAGAGAGACAACACTTGTATTTTGGTTGCTGCAATTTTGACATTTTAAATTTTTAGTAAAAAGTCACTAATGTCATTTCTTATAAACAACTGACTGTCCTCATTATTCACTGCAATCAGTGAATAATGAAATCATTATTCACTGTAAGGATTAATGGATAGCATTATCATTGAGGAAACACGTACATAATGAGTATATTATTTAATAGTCGTGGACAAAATTTATTATTTTATATAAAATTTTACAAACTTGCAAGGAGGTGTTATGAACTGTAGGTACTTTCTTAAAAACATGCTTTATATAAAATTAAGTCTGTCGCATTAATTTACAAAAATTTTCAGACAGGCCAGTTGTAATACATAGGAGAGATGTAATCTTCATTTTGAAACAAAAATCAAGGAGGTGTTATGAAGTGTACCTTCATTTAAAAAAATGCTTTATAAAAAATTAAGTCTGTCACATTAATTAATAAAAATTGTTAGACAGACCAATTTTGTTTTAAATGATTCATTATTTAACACAAATTGAGGTGTTTTGAAATTTAAAATCTTTTTTTTAGGCAAATTAAAAAATTCATAAAAAATAACAATTAACAATTTTTGTATGGTCTGGTGGGCGTAACATAATATTTACATGTTTCGCAACCATTTTCATCTTTTAAATTTGTGGTGTTCCATGGGGTACCTTTTTTGTCATGGGAGCTCGATCTAATAGAATCAATTTCGGGCAGATATTTTAACGTGAGAATGATATAGTTTCTTTAACTTTAATTTTTTAGTTACTCAAAAATAATATCTAAAACACAAATTCTAAATCTCATGTTTTCATGGAAATTTCACAATAATTATTTTTTTGTACAAATTCGTTCTCTTGTCTGAACACTTCCCACAACTGAAAATAAATAATACAGGTAATAACATATTACCACATGGCTGCCTAACACTTTACGGTCATATAGATAATAACGTACTATACGAAAAAAAAATTGTTAGATGAATCGTGGGACGTTGGGCTTTCAAGTAAATTTTTTTTACATTTTTATTTTTGCAAAAAATGTAATACAATATTAAACAATCCAATAAAATTGTCTGTAATTCATTTCTTATTGTTCTTCTACAATAAAAATTGAGCCATAGTATTTTTTTCTGGTAAAATATCACCGAAAGTGTTGACTATTTGAAAAAACTTTTGTTTTGTTTTCTACAGCTTTTGAAATTATCTTTAATTTGTGGTGAAGTAGCTTAAATAATACATAGTACAAAAAATATTTTTTTAAATATTTTGAAATAAAATATTATTTCTTATATTTACTAAATGTTTTATTTGAAATGTAGAATTGACAGCTTAACTGTCAATATTGACAAAAGTCTCGAACAAATATAAAAAATATAAAAGAATCATGAATATGTACAATTTACTATTAGAGAAAATATACAATGTGACCCATTTTGAATGGAAACGCCCATGTAAAAAATGTGTCTATTATCTGATTTTAACGGGGCTTTTTTTAAAAATAGGCCATCGAGAGCTCCACTTTTCAAGACGTATTATGATTTTTTTTTGTCAAAAATTGACAAATTTGATTAGAGATTTTTTTATAAAATCTAACTGCACCAATGGATTCACAAACGTCTCAAATGGGTAAATCCAAAATTTTGTGAAAAATTATTAAATAATGACAGATTTATGCCAAAATTAATGTAGGTAATATTTTATAATAACTTTTACACGATTTTTTCTAAAAATCGAAGTAGCCCATGAAAAACAAACAATAGAAAGATAAATTAAGGGGATAGTTTTAATAAATGTCTTTTAAACAAACTTAATCATATTTGACTTAAAAACATGTATGAACAATTGAAAGTAATAATAATTAGGTATTTAATAAACAAAATAACAACACATTACAACATTACACTAAAACTAAAACACGATTATAATAATTCATCTTAAATTGTTGTATCCTCTTCAAGGCCGCCGTTTATTTCGATGCACTTGTCGAATCGTTTTTTAATATTTTTTGCGACATTCTATAATTGTTGTCGTGTAACTTCTGCACAAGATTGTCTTATTCTTGTACACAAATCTTCTCTATTACTCGGGCGTGACCTGTAAACTTTAGATTTTATTAAACCCCACAAAAGGAAGTCCATTGGTGTTAAGTCCGGGGATCGGGGTGGCCATCCAATTAACGGGCTACCTCGACCTATCCATCGATTAGGAAAGTTAGCATTAAGCCTCTGGTAACCACTCTGCCATTATAGACAGGGCTGCCATCTAATTGAAAGTGTAGATTTACTTTTTCTTGTATTTAAAGTTCATGTAGCATATTCCAAAATTCGTTTCTTAGGAATGTAAAAACTGCATGCTATTCATATTACCTTCAAAAAAGAAAGGACCAATGATTGTTTCATTGAGTAGCCTACACCAAACATTTGGGAATATTGTCTTTTACAATTAATTACCCATTCTGGGTTTTCTGTAGCCCAAAACCTACAATTTTGTGACGATACCACCCCATTTGTGGTAAAAGTTGCCCCATCGCTGAATAAAGTAGTTTTCAAAAAATGTCTGTTCTTAAGATACTCTCCTTGAGCCCACAAGCAAAATTTCATCCGTGTTTCATCACCAGGTTCCAACGTATGTAAAAACTTGGATTTGAATGGTTTTATCTTATTCTGTAGGTCAATTCAAATCTAAGCTAGCTACTCTTACACTGGCGTTTGGATTGTTGTTAAAATAATTTA
Source organism: Stenurella melanura (assembly GCA_963583905.1). Lineage (NCBI taxonomy): Eukaryota > Metazoa > Arthropoda > Insecta > Coleoptera > Cerambycidae > Stenurella > Stenurella melanura. The sequence goes on along the minus strand of OY757316.1, from coordinate 117,061,617 downwards.
AAACGGCCTGCTCATACCTGGGTCTTCTTTGTGCATTATCCGTTCTTATAATACGCCTTGTCACAGCGCCACACTCATTAAAAATTTTGTTTATTTTAGAAACGGTACTTTTAGTGATGTTAAACCTATTCGGGTGCCTATTATTAAATATCTCACATACCTCTCCCAAAGTTCTGTCATTATCTCCTCTAAGGCACACATGCTCAATTTTTTCTACTACATTTAGACTCCATAGTTTTAACTTGAAACTAATAAACTAATACTTGATAATATTATTGATGAATTTTATAATTTCAATAACAATGTACTCTGAATATATGCTTATTTTAAAGATTTGACGTCTGACTTTAAAATTTGTTTTCCATGGCACCCTATTATCGGTCATTACTCAATAAAAAGACAATATTTATTAAAACTATCCACTTAATTTATTTTTCTATTGTTTATTTTTCATGGGCTACTTCGATTTTGAAAAAAAAATCATGTAAAAGTTATTATAAAATATTACCTACATTAATTTTGTCATAAATCTGCATTATTGAATATTTTTTCACGAAATTTTGGATTTACCCATTTGAGATGTTTCTGAACCCACCCAGTGGTATAGTTAGATTTTATTTTAAAAAATCGCTAATCTTTGTCCATTTTTGACATTGAAAAAAAATCATCGTAAATCTTGAAAATTGAAATTAATCTGTAAGTTTTTGTCATAAAGTAGAGCTTTCAAAGGCTTATCTTTTAAGAAAAGTCCCGTTAAAATCAGATAATAGACACATTTTTTACAGGGGTGTACCCATTCAAAATGGGTCACACTCTATAGTTGTATACCTAATTACAGTCTTTGAGAGAGAGTCAAAATGTATTAACAGGTTTTTAAAAACATACGAGTATGAGAAAAAAATGACACATTTGTAGCTCAAACTTTTTTTGGTAAAACATAACATTAGCAAATCGTCGTAGTTATTTGATGTAACAGAATAATGTCTCGCCAGAGTCACCGTATATTTATAGACAATCGTGTGCTATAAAACATTTATTAATAATAATTGTAAATTAATAGGATTATTAGTAACCGTGGAGGTAAACACAACTACGTCAAAAAGTAAATTAACAACAGAATACGATGGTTTGCAGAATTTTAAATCAGAAATAAAAAAATCGCCGGTAAAAATATTATAAAAAAATGTGAGGCCTTGGATTCTACTATATCCCAAGTTACCAGCTTACTTTACTTATTTTCCCTTATTTACCCATATTGAACCCCCAACAATTCACCTGAATTGGCGGTCGGCGTCGAGACGTAAACATGCAAGAACACGAATTTAGATATCCAAATTAATCAAACACAAGTTTTACAGAAACAACGCGACGCAAGGCGTCTGTCGGCGTCAAGACGTAAAGATACAAGAATATGAATCCAGGTGTGAAAATTTATCAAATACACAAGTTTTATAAAAACGACGCTAAGCGTTGGTCGGCGTCGAGACGTAAAAATGCAAGAACATAAATTTGGATATCAAAATTTATCACACACAAGTTTTATAAAAACGACGCTAGGCGTCGGTCAGTGTTGAGACATAAAAATGCAAGAATCTGATTCTAGGTATCAAAATTTATCAAATTCAAAATCAAATTTGGATCTTACAAGTATGCGATGTAACAGCCGAATTTCCAAGCGTTACACAAATCGCTATTAGACCCCCGTATTACCGTTACATCACATCGGCCAAAAATTTTCTGGACTCTTACTAGTTTGTTCTACTGATTTTTCCCAATTGCACACCCCCCTCCACCCTTTCAACAAAAAATATATACGTGTACCAAATTTCAACTGAATGTCTCAAGTTCATTTTATCAACCCCTTTATTAATGGAGTGGTGGTGGTTGAAAAATATTATAAATAAATCTGAGGGCTCCGTTTCTAGTATATGCACCAAACTTCAAGTTTTTGTACTCACACAGCCTGCTTTACTCATTTTCTCCTATTTACCCATACCTACATCCCCACCCTTCAACGGAATCATCTCAAAATACAATCCTGTTCCAGATGTCGTCATAATACACACCTGTACCAAATTTCAAGGGAATATCTCAATTTTATTTTATCAACCCCTTTAAAATGGAGTAGAGGTGGTGGTGGGTTGAAAGATATTATGAAAGAATCTGAGGCCTTTGCCTCTAGTGCATACACCGATTTACAAGTTTCTATACTCTTATCAGCTTGCTTCTTGTTTTCCCCTATTTACTCCTATTTAACCCCCAACACTTCAACGGAATAGTCCACAAATATAATCTAGTTCCAGCTGTCATTATAATATAAACGTATACCAAATTTCAAGTTAATATCAAAATTTTATTTGATCAACCCTTTTAATAATGGAGTGGGGGTGGTGGGGCGATGGAAAATATAAAAAAATTTGAGGCCTTGACTTCTAGCATATATACATCAAATTTCAAGTTTCTGTACTCTTACCAGCTTGATTTACTTATTTCCCCTTATTTACCCCTCTTTACCCCCCAACCCTTCACCGGATATATTCATAAAATAATCCAGTTCTAGATCTCGTTACAATATTTACGTGTACAAAATTTCAAGTCATTGTCTTAAACCGTTCCGGAGAAAGCGTGCGGACAAAAAAGTTACAGACCGACAGACAGACATTTTTTTTTCGCTCAAATTTAAAATCTCGGCGTTTCATGACATTCTAAACCTATGTCATGAAAAAAAAAATAGAAATTTGTTTTACGATTACTATACTTCCAATCCACTACGTGGATGTGGAAGTAAAATTAAACCTAATTTATGCCATTTAACAGGCGTTACTTTATTTATAGCACATAGTACTTCCAAGGATATTTGAAGAAGTTCTATCAACTTAATTTTGGTGCGAGTTTTTCATTGAACTGCTTTTAGGAACCGATTGAAATTCTAGCCTCTTCTCGTTATTATCTCTATAGACAGGGGCCGCTCTAGCTCTTTTACCGCCCCGAGCGAAATGACATTTTGTCGCCCCCTTCCCTGCGATTCCTAAAATATTCGCAAAATAGTGTTGCCACAGCCTTTTTCATTAGAATAGGTTGAATTTTTTCAGTAGATTTCGTAAATGGTCACTTTTTTCAATGGTTTTCTTTAGCTCGAAATGTATGTATGTATGTTCAAATCTGGTGAATTATTGACCACTTCTCGATATCCAATCATGCTGAAATTTTGCACACAATTTTGGTTCTGATGACAATACAATATTATGGTAGATCCAATATGGCGGCCGACACAAAATGGTGAATCACCTATTTTTTTACAACCCCCTTAACATGGGTATCAAATGAGAGGGTATATAAAGTAGTATTCAATAAGCTGTGTGACGTCATTATAAATTCAATATGGCGGCCGACACAAAATGGCGGATTACCTATTTCTTTACAACTCCTTGATATGGGTATCAAATGAAAGAGTTTAACAAGAGTACACGAAATTATGGCGTTTGAATAAAGATAAAGCAGATGGGAAACTAAAAGGTAAAAAATAAATAAATAAATATTTTTTTTAAACTGAATTGTACTAAAAATTAAAAAATATGTTTATTCGGTGATTAAATTACAAAATGATGGAAAAGAAAACCATTGGACGCATCAGCATTACCTTATGAGCGTTATGGTTTTCTTTTTCATTATTTTGTAATTAAATCACTGAATAAAAATTATTTTCTACTTTTTAGTGCAATTCAGTTTTAAAAGAAAACCATTGTTTAAAAACAATGTTTATAAATACTTCTCTGGAAATTTTTGAGAGCCGGGGGGACATTATTTTACGATTTTTTTCTCTGAGAATATTTAAAAGCAGGGAGATTCGGGACATGTGGTATTTTCTCGCCCACCAATTTGCAATTCTTAAAGTACTCGTACCGCTACGCCGAAAATGCCGCCCCTAGCCCCGGATGGCCGCCTACTGTACCTACCGTCTGTAGCGGCCCCTGTCTATAGAGACACTGATGGAATTGATATTTATACATTTACGTTTATTTAATGAATGTAATTTGGTTTGCCACAATACATTAAGTTTTTTGTCCTCACTTATAATTTAATATTGGAAGAAGCGAGCGCCTTCTTGGATGTCATTTGCCTGGATATCGTTGCCTAACAAGTTCTGCGATTTCAGTTGAATTTTTTAACATTTATTCAACACTTTAGTTTACCTCTTTATATATTGTTTTGTTACTTGCTTTGATTTGTCAATATTTGCTTGCAATATATAAAATTAAAAATGTGTTATTTTTGTTTTCAACGTCTACTTTAGTACTCTTATGTTCCTAAAAACATGTTAATTTTTGATCACAATTAAAAATATCTAAAACTATTAAAACATGTATATTTTGCTTTGCTAAAAAACCTTAATTTTACCTATAGGATTAAACTGACATTCGCTTTATTTTAGTATATTGTATACCACAAAGATACGTATTGGGGCTGATGGGATTCTTGGCAGTTGTAAACGCTTATACGATGAGAGTTGTATTATCGATAGCCATTACAGAAATGGTACCTACAAAAACGTCTAGCACTTTTGATCCAGAAGCATGTCCTTTTGAATCGGAAAATGCGACAGGATCTGCAACGGTAAGTGAAAATTCACCCATATTATATATTTATTGCTGCAATACCGATATTTTATATATACAGAAGCGTCAAGTATTTCTAATTTCCATGATTCTATAAAAGCAGGATGGAAATACAAGAACCTGTGTCCCTAAGGTGACATATATTTTAAGATAATATGTACAGTACACGTCGGCAAAAACTATTCTTGTATTTGATGCGAAAAGGCGAATATTTTCTAAATGTTATTTGTGGCATTATTTTCATTTTTTCTAATTCTTTGGGACTTCCTGCTACATGTATTTTTTTCTTTTTGGTGCTCGGGGAATTTACAAAATATCACAATTAACCATTATGTTACTGGTAAATAACCTCTACACCTGTGACTTTTACGTCAAAGGATCAGTTAGAGGTTGCTTTTTTTAAACAAATGACACAAGTAAGTATAAAAACTTGAAATGGGGTCGTTGCACGTATTTTTTTATTGAATATTGTGAAAATATAATGAAAGATATTAGACCCGTGTTTTTAGTTGTTTTTTTTGTTGCATGCATTTTAAGGGTGTAAATTAGCATGAAAGTTCGATCTGTGGCTCTTTAAACCCTTTAAATGATGACGTAGAGCGGGCAACGCCAAATGCCTCCGAAAATAGTCGGAACTTACCGATCTATCCGTGCCCGCCCCTGTCATTCAAAAACCTGGCGGCCGAACGTGGACTATGACCTACTCCTACGTGTTGATCAATAATCCGGCGCTAGCGCATCAGCGTTTTCAATTTATGACGTAGCAGGGGCAAAGGAATTCTGCTGACGGCGCGCCAAATTTTAAAGTGGTGTAGTTTAAATTTTAGGTCAATTCATGTAACACAGGACATTAACAAACCCACAGTTACATTTTCCATACGAAATCAGTTTTAATTTCGATATAGTGCAACGACCCCATTAAATATTTCGCCGACGTTTTGGAAATCTAATCTGTTTCCTTTTTCAAAGCTTTTCTTAAAAAATCTTTTTTGCTATGTATGATAAATACACAGCTCTAAGAATGTTTGCTATATTCAATATCCATAGATACTTACTATTTACATAGAACTGTTGATATAGTTAACAGTTTTTTAAATTTTTATACAATATTAAGTTCTTCTTTTAACATTGGCAACCAAGTTGTACAGACATCTACGGAACAATTCGACACGCGTCTATCCCCATTCAACAATATTATCGCTGATTCTTTTTTTTTTTTTTTTTTGCTATCCGCCTCTTTTGTTAAAATTTTTGCCGAGTCCCGGTTTATTCTATGTCCGTTCTCCCAAGAGTGTTCGCAGATCTTGGACCTCTGAATTTCATTTTTTCTGAATTAGAAAAAATTAAGATAATGTCACAATTTTTGAAGAGGCGAACACAAAAATTATATCAGAAGAAACAAACAAATTATATTTCCGAAACGTCGCGTCGGCGAAAAATTTAATTTCAAGTGCTTATTTGTGTTATTTATTTAACAAAAAAACAACCTCTAACTGATCCTTTGACGTAAAAGACGAATATAAAAAAAATTAAAATACAATATTTCAATGACTTCAGATCCTAGTTTTCTGAAGTCATTGCAATATTTCAATTTAAACCAATAACGAGGTCGAAACCAAGGTTACAAAATGTGTGGGAAATACAAACCCTAATTTTTATTGTATTATTTCTTAAAAAAAAACTAAGAAAGTTCTAAGCCAAAGAAAACTAAATTTTCAAAAATGTAGTCCAAATAGATTATTTTCATCGACTCTATCATAGTCAGTAGGATAATTTATTACTATTTCCACATCCACGTAGTGGAGGGATAGTATAGTAAAGTAAACTTCATATTTCTAAGTCAGATAAAAAATTTCAAAGCTTTGTCGCCTATTACCACTAGGATAGAGCGGGGCATGGATTAAAATAAGAAATTATGGAAACTCGCCAGTATCAGTTATAATTTCTAACAATTACGCCACTCACTCCTAAAATATTTTACAATCTAACGGTCACTACTGTTTACTTAATTTTTTACATACATACATACATAATGCTGTAAAGGGCAAGCACTTTTATGACCGAGTTTTATGGCTTTTTTTGGGTGTCTCGCGCCGTTGGGTGTCTCCTTTGTCGGGAATTTTTTATTTGACTTAGAAATATGAAGTTCACTTTAATTGTAAAAGAAAATTTTTTTTTTTTTTGTTAAGTACTTAGAAAACTAAGAGCAGAAAAATGGTAATTACGTCATGCTCAATAACAAAAATCAAACAACTAAACAGCAATGCATAAGTTTTCTTATTCACCACATATTACCATTTTATAACCCACGCCATAATTGTAAGAGCAATCGATTATTATACAGTGCCTTTCAAAAGTAGCCACCAAGAACGACTCTGAAATTGGTTGCTCGCATACCCCGCTCTATAGCACATTTTTTATATTTTCAGAATTCCTCTGAACTTTACCCATGGACGAGTCAACAAGAGGGGCTTATATTAAGTTCCTTTTATTGGGGATATGTAGTGACCCATATACCAGGAGGCATCATAGCGGAAAAGTTTGGAGGGAAACATGCCCTAGCGTTGGGTATTCTCTGCACCGCTGTGTTTACTTTTGTTACCCCTTTTATGATATACGCTACTGATGGAAACTGGATCTGGATGGTCGTGTTCCGAGTAATTATCGGTCTTGGAGAGGTAATTTAATAATTTTCTTTTTTACAAATTATCAAATATCAAAATACATGCACAAGTATTCAATTAAATTGTCTATGACCATTTCTGGGATTCAAGTCAACCTGAAAAATTGATTCTGGACGCTTGGCGCTTTAACTCTGAGTCACCATGTATAAACAATTCTACATTGACAATGTAACTAAAGCACATCCATGTGTCTCTGTTTCTCAGATCCATCGTTAACTAATGCCTGAAGTAAATAAATCAAAAAATATAAACGATTAAAACCAGAAATTTCGTTGTTGTGGAAGTACAAAAAGTGTAATGCACGTCGAGAAATAAGTAGTTTTCACTAGCCCAGGACCCTATTTTTGCCCTAGCTACGCTCATGCGCAAACCATCCCCGACTGGTCAATACTACTGCAGGCAGGCCTTTTACCCCTATATTTCAATTTTTTTTGACATTTTATGACACAAAATTTGAGTTTTAATGCCTAAAAAAGTAACTAGCTATATTGCATTAACAGTTTTTTATTGAAAATGAAAATATGTTATAATACATTTGAATTTAAGTTAAGTACCTATTGCAAATTTAAAAAAAAACATTATTAATAACAGATTACTTTACATGTTAAACATTTAATAATAGGGTATAGCCGGATAAGAATGGGCGATCTGCCCCCGATAGGAACTGCCTATAATATCTATAGTGTTGTGTAGGCAAGTCAATGGGTAAACGGTGTATGTAGGTTCTTCAGTCCAACATTCAGATGCTGCGGAAATATTTTAAAGAAAGTTGAATAAAATGGGGACTTTCTTCCAAAATTTATTTCTCGTATACTACTTAACCTAGAGAGATGATCACAAAAATGAATGAAAGCTAACATTGTGAAGAATAGTATGCAATTACTTAGTTGCGTTAAATTCTTATATAAAGCAATAATAATAATAGAAAACCTATTCGAAGCTTTATATCACGTGATTTCTATTGACGGACCATTCTCTAAAAATTACCATAAATATATCCTAATGCCTTCTTGTACCACCAGTAGTTTCATTAAAATCGAAAAGGCAGAACACTTTCAAGAAAAAATATATAATAATTGTGGTACCCATTTATGAATCGACCAATCTGTACTTACTGTATATTAATTTGTATTTTCTGCCCCAGTTTATCAATCTTCGTCACTATTTTTTAACAACACTGAAACTACACTGCTGGCCACTCGAACTTACACATAGAGACTTTTAGGCAAAATTTAAAGTTCAATATTTTCAACAGGAATGCAAATTTTTGAACGCGGCTTGCAAATTTTAAGAGCTAGTTTTTTTCGGATTAAGCTGCATGACGTATATTTATCGTAGTACCATAAGTTTATTATATACGGGGTGATCAATGAAGTCATGCAAAAAATCAAAAAGTTTGTATGAGTGAAATTTCCGCAAAAAATTTTTTTGGTCGTTGCAATATGGTTCCTTACTAAGGTAACATCAATATCTCTAGACGGTTTTGTCAGTTTTTGGATTATCGACCCGGTATAATGTGTAAATTTCAACCCTCAAATAAAATGCTTAGACCATAGAAAATCTACGTGAAATAAGGATTCCAAATCCGCAAAAATCATCAAGAACCGTCAATCCAATGTCAAGTTATAGCATTTTAAAGATTTCGGTATCCAAATTTTATGTTGAGTAGTGTGTACAAGGCCTAAGGGCCTTAATCCAAAAACTGACAAAACCGTCTAGAGATATTGATGTTACCTTAGTAAGGAACCATATTGCAACGACCAAAAAAATTTTTTGCGGAAATTTCACTCATACAAACTTTTTGATTTTTTGCATGACTTCATTGATCACCCCGTATATAATAAACTTATGGTCCTACGATAAATATACGTCATGCAGCTTAATCCGAAAAAAAACTAGCTCTTAAAATTTGCAAGCCGCGTTCAAAAATTTGCATTCCTGTTGAAAATATTGAACTTTAAATTTTGCCTAAAAGTCTCTATGTGTAAGTTCGAGTGGCCAGCAGTTTATTTGTCTTTAATATTTTTAAAAATATTTAGACCTGTCTAAATGTTAAAGAATAGTTGTCTCGTGTGCGATAGGTAAAGAGGATTACCTATGAAAAGCAATCGAATAGGAAAAAGGAGATAGAAATGCAATAAAAAAATGACTAGGATAAAAGCAAAAATTTTTTCGTATACGGAAGAGTTCAGGCATATAACCACAGGAGCTGCATTTTCAAACGATCCGAATCGGTTTTCGCACAATTTATGTTTATTATAATTATTATTTATTACGAATTCGGACGTGCGAAGTCACATCATATGAACATTCAAAATCAATTAGTTGATACGTACATTATTCAAAATATGTAAGTATCAACTAAAAAGTACGACACTAGAGTATCCGAAACAGAAAAAAAATATATTCAATTGTAACACTGAACGAAATCTCATACGCTTAATTCTACTCAATTGAATTCAAACAGAGACACACTGTATAGTGTATATCATCAATCTTTTTATCGGATTTTCTAAGATTAAAGTGTTAGAACATAATTAACTTATATTATAGTTATTAAAATCTAAGCGCGACCAAAAAAAATCGGTTTTCAGTATATTGATTTGTTTTTAATAAAAGAATGTAACCTTGAACAGAGAAGGTTATGGTCAAAATATTGAACTGATGCTCTGACGCTTTTATAGAATGTTTGTTATTTTTACACATAAATAGTTCCACTTTTTATGCGTAATTTGCATCAAAACTACTACAATGAGGGTAGTTGATTGGGAAATCATTCATTCGACCGTAAATAATAATAAATACAGGTTGGTCACGAAGTATTGTTTCATTTTAGCGCAAGAAATATTGTAAAATTTTGTTAAATACACAGGATGTTACTAAATTGCTATGGAGAAATTTGACGCTACTTCTACTATGATAAAAATAAGAAAAGAAAGTCGTATGAACATATGCTTGAAAATACTTCCTGAAAAAGGAGGAAGAGGAGGCAGTCGTTTCTATTTATTATTTCAGAAAAAACATATTTTTTTCCTCCCCTTGGCTTTGGATGAACCATCACCCAGTAGCTTTTGATTTATAATACAAACAAAACTAATTCATGCACTACCCTAAAACAAAGCTATATAACAATGTTTATACATACTACACATAATACATTACATATATCAATGCGTACCAATCTATCCACCATTCAGATATACACGAGGCCACTCGTTTCACGTCAAGGGGTCCATCTTTACGACTTTATACAGAAACGCAATAAAGAAACGCACAAAATTCATATCTTTGGTATGTGCCATTTTTCAAAAAAATCCTCGAATAGATCGATTTTAGTTTTGTAAATGTTGCATTTTGTCACTATACTAAAATTTATGACATCATTGGTTTTTTTATGGAAACAGACATTTCTGTTTACTGTTTTTGGTGGTACATTCCTTTAGCTTTCTGGTGATATATAAAAAAGATATTACCTGAGTCATTCTTGAATGGAAAAATGACATTTTATGTAAAAATAGCTTACCTTTCGTAAATTCACGCGCAAATTTTATTTTTTGTGGGTTACTTTAGATTATTTGTGGAATTGTATTATCTATCTATATATATTTTATTATTGTATTGTACTTCTTGCTGTGCTATATTGTATTGTAATTCTTATTATACTAGAACTTTATTGTTATATTCTTATTCTACTGTCATTCTATTGTAAAATTTTATGTATTATTTTGTACAAATTCTATACAAATAAACTAAACTATTAGTTCCAGACGGCGTTATAATACACACGTCTACCAAAATTTCAATGTTCCACTTTCTTATGGACTGATAAGTCTTGTTGCCTGAATTTTTGTTTTAACTAGCATGAAAACATTTGACATAAAAACAAAGAAAATAATATAAAAAAACAATCACCTTAACAACAGAGATACAGGCCTTTTTGTGTAGTATCGATAACTTTTTTATTCCTCGCACGTCTGGAACCTCAGTTTTGTGACACTTCTGAGACAGTGTAAAACTAGTGAATACAATGCCACGTTTAAGTGAAAGAGAACGTGTAGAACTTTTGATGATGGGTGGATATGGTGATAGGCTGAGAACTCATCAGGAAGCATGCGATGTTTTCAATGCCAAGTATCCCGAAAAGCAAATTTCTAGATCCACTGTAAGTAGATTGGTGGCTAGATATGATGGATCTGGCAGTGTAGCTGACCTCTCTCGATCTGGTCGCCCTAGCACAAGCAACGAAACCAAATTATATATTCTTCTAGAAAGTGAGGAAAACCACCATCTTTCGACAAGGCAGCTGGCTTTAAATCATAACGTGAGTCAAACTTCTGTTGTACGTTTATTGAAAAAAGAAAAAAACCATCCATATAAAGTGCAATTAATCCACGAATTGAATGAGGACAATCCAGATCAGCGCTTACAGTTTTGTGAACAGTTAATGACCTTGTGCGATGAAAACCCAAATTTTGTAAAGAACATTGTTTTTTTCTGATAGAGCTACATATTCTTTAAAGGGAACTGTACATCGGCATAACTGTAGGTATTGGTCCCGCGAAAATCCTCATTGGACTCAAGAAGCCCATACACAGCGACGAGGCAAGGGCAGGTACGATTGGTGATCGTTAATTGGACTTTTTTTTTAAGAAAATCTTACGGCCTCAAGATATTTACAGTTTTTGCGAGTTGAGTTAGTGCCAGCCTTAGCAGTTATGTTTCCGAACAATGAAGATGAAGATATTCCTGCTGAAAACGCCTGGTTTCAGCAAGACGAGCCCCCACCTCATTTTGGGATAGCAGTGCGTCAGTTTTTAGATGACACTTTTACTGGAAAGTGGATAGGTCGTCAAGGTCCGATTGAGTGGCCCCCGCGTTCACCGGATTTAACCTCCTTAGACTTTTTTCTTTGGGGTTACTTAAAGTCAAGTATATTATTTTAACAGACCGGACACCATAGAAGAATTGAAAGAGAGAATTGGCTTGGAGATGAGACGAATTGCACATGAGATGATTAAGAACAGCGTGCAAAGTGTCTACTACATAACAAAGATATGAATATTGTGCGTCTCTTTAGGTTCACACTGTATATAAAGACGTAGATAAAGGTATGGTAAAGTGTAAAAATAACACAGGTATAGTTAACACTGGGGATATAGCAAACCTAACCTAAAATTACTTTATTAAATATAATTTAATATACCTTATAAGCATGTCAAACAAACCGTGACGTTCTAATTTTCTTAACTCTATCTTACTATTATTACTAATACAATGTATGCCTCTATAAATTAACTATTTTATAGGGTACCACATTTCCTGCCCTAACAACCCTTCTCGCAAGTTGGGTGCCTCTCAGTGAAAGATCCAAAATCGGAACACTTGTATATGCAGGAAGTCAAATAGGTGAGTTAAATATTCTGCGGTTTCTTGTTGGTTTCAGGATACGTTTAAGATAAGTAAACTAGCTGAAATTTCACAAGTGCATTTTGCTATGAAATGAGATTGGCCATATGTTCCTTAAATCGTCTTATTATTGGACATTTTGTATGTCCGACGTACTTCAAATTACAATCATTACAATTAATTTCGTAAATCCTGAATCTTCAGTTTGATTCAGTTTTATTCTTTGGGTTGCCTAAAAGTTAATTGAAATTATATGGATGAAATACTACCAAACGTAAGTTTTTAAAATTTTGCCTGGAGGCGATGATTGGACTTGGCGTTAAACAAGCAATTAAAAATACAGGGTGAACTATACGCATAAACTTAGGGAACGATAGCTTATGATAAATAATGACTAATAATGACAAGAATGTTTAGTAAAATGTCTTTATTTACCGAGATAATCCAGTAAATTAAAAAATATATATAAAAAATGGAAAATTTACATCAACTGTTCAAAGCCATTTCCCTCATTTTCAATGCAGTTTTCAGGTCTCCGAATCACCCCCCCCCCCCCACATACACGGCCTAAAGCCTAGCTGTTGTCGAATTGTCGCAGCTGCAGCAAAGAGTAGTGTCCCCAAAAATTAGAATCAAGGGGATTGAGGTCAGGGAATCTACAAAATATCACAATTAACCAGTATGTTACTGGTAAATAACCTCTACGCCTGTGACTTTTACGTCAAAGGATCAGTTAGAGGTTGCTTTTTTTAATAAATAACACAAATAAGTATAAAAACTTGAAATTAAATATTTCGCCGACGTTTCGGAAATCTAATCTGTTTCCTTTTTAGAGGCTTTTTTGAAAAATCTTTTTTGCTGTGTATGATAAATACACAGCTCTAAGAATGTTATATTCAATATCCATAGATACTTACTATTTACATAGAACTGTTGATATAGTTAACGGTATTTTTAAATTTTTATACAATGTTAAGTTTGTGAAGTTCTTCTTTTAACATTGGCAACCAGGTTGTACAGACATCTACGGAACAATTCGACAGGCATCTATCCTCATTCAATAATATTATCCCTGATTCTGTAATTTTTCTTTTTTTGCTATCTGCCTCTTTCATTGACATTTTTGCCGAGCCCCAGTTTATTCTGTGTCCGTTCTCCCAAGCGTGTTCGCAGATGTTGGACCTCTGAACTTCATTTTTTCTGATGTGATTTTTCGCCCAATCTTACCCTAAACGGTCTGGATGACTCACTCATGTAATGTTTGTTGCACTCACACGGAATACTATAAATGCAGTTTTTTTAATTTTGCTCGTGGTTTTTCGGTTTCGTCTTTGTCAGAATAGATCCCAAAGCGTTGTTTGTTTGAAGCACCGTCCTAATATCAAATCTGTCACCGATACGGCGCAACTTTTCGAATAATCAGCATACATAAGGAATTAACGCTGTGTAACGTTTTTCAGGTTTTTGTTGTACCTGATTTTTATTTTCAAAGTCTCTCTACATTCAAAAACAAATTAAGGAAGTACCTTGTAAGCAAATGCTTCTACACTATACAAGAGGTTTTTGAAAATGGTAGTGACGAATAAATCATGATTGTACGAAATTTATTACACATATACATTGATTTAATAATACTCTACCGGCTTCAATAATTGGCATAAATAAATTAATCATAACATTGAATTATTGAAGCCGGTAGCGACTATCAGTAGAAATTTCGTTTATACCGTCGAAAAGTTCAGAAAAAAACACGTTATTTAAAAAAAAATCATTTTTATAGGTGTCTTCTAAGCCGAGTAATCAAACTTGCAACTAAGAGTCTGCGAAAGCCGAGCGCGGCTGCAGCGACAGCGCGTCAAGACGTCACAGTGCCCTTCTCTCTCGGTCGTTTTTCGGACCGTACGCTTTTGCGCGCTAATTACCTAATCGATACTTTGACAATGAAGAATTGATCAAAATAGATCATTGCATCATACCAAGTTTCAAGTAAAAAATATTGATTAGAACGGTTGTTATCGATAAAAACGTAAAAGTGGCGTATCTGGGCTCCCATTGGCCCTAGAAAAAACTTTTTTTCCGCTTTTTATTTTGCAATAAAAAACCATGTTCCGTATCTTCGAATCTACAAAAACTTGAGGGCTGTTATTTATGAATACCAATTTTTAAGCAGAAAATTGTAATGTTTAAAAGGATTTCAGATTCCAAATCTAATTCGCCCCACCTAATATGACTTATCACACCTGTACTATTGTATAGCAAACGTGAATAAAGAAATTATTATTATTATTAGATTTGTTTTTATGAAAAGTACAAAAAATTGAAACTCATAACTGTCAAAATGTTTCTTTTAAATGCCATGGAATTATCTCGGTAACTAAAAAACTTTCGCCATAATATTTCTTCATTATTAGTCATTAATCTACAGTAAAAACAAGGTTTGAACTACATAAAAATTAGTCCGTTCGACATGTAGTTTAAGAATCCAAAAAGTCACCAAAAATTGAAGGGGTGGAAATGAGGTTTGGGGGGGTAGGGATGGAGGGGTCAGAAATTTTTGAAAATGTACTTTTTTGAAAGTAGAGGTGTGGGGACTCGTTTTCTATGTTATTTGGCACGCTGAATCGAATGAGACCAAAGTCAAGTCGATAGAATAAAAATGGTTCTAATAATAAAAATACGATAAAACGTAAAATATTTTATTAAAAAGGAAAAAAACATATACAGTATTAATGCAGCACTTACAAAATTTTTATATGAAGTATGTTGTAGTTGGTAATAATTTTATTCATCGAACATGTGTTACTCTTCGCTAGTGACGTCATCGAAGTCTGACTCTTCACCAAAAGCCTCTGTTTATGTGGGTAACACGTTTGACGAAACTGCAATTTCGGTGCAACTGTTCATGCAGGCCCCTCCCTCACAAATTTTGCACAAAATTGAGCATTCCACATCTCTTCATACACAGGAGCACTGAGAAGTGGAGCAATTTCCCTTGCAGGCACAGAAAATCAACTTAAAGATGGCCTCTGGAGCAGCATCAAGGGTTGTCCTGATTGAGTGCAAATCATTGCCACGATGAATCCAACCCCATGTTGTGGATCCAGTTTATTCCCAAGTCACAACTGTACTTGATAGAAGGTACAATATGAATGTTGTGCAGCACTTGCTGATGTAAGAGGAAGTGATTCCAGCTTTGCTACATTCTTAGTGGGTGATCTCTGAAACATTACGCACCGTAGTTTATCTAACGTATGTTTCCCATCTTTGTCATAAATATACAAAAAAATTAGTTTCTCCGGCTTTTTCTACTTCACTGTGAGTTGCTGTAGATGTTTGGAATACGTGTATGGTGTGATACAATCCAGGTTCTATCTCAAGCAGCTTGATGACGTTCTTTTTTCCTTTTCCATAAATTACACTTCTTGTGGTGTCGCCACCACTAAAAGAGTGAGCGAGTAGGATGTACGTGTTGATGTGCATGTGTTGGTTCTGAAGACTTACTGATAAAAAAAGTTTGTTCTTCGTACATTCGATTTTTGGTTTGAGTAAAAATCTTTCTTGTTTCAAAGCAGCCAATGCAGTCAACAATACTAAAATATCAGTATCCTAACAAATAATGGCAGAGCCGTGTTTTCCTATGGCTGTGAGGACTATTAAACGTCAGCATCTCCACTGGACTGTCTTACCTCAATGTTGCTGTCCTCATTTTTTTTTAAGCAGCTCGAACCATTGCTTTTTATTCTCCACATTGGAAAGACATTTTTCTTGGTTGGAATAGATGGGGGTGTTCTCTGATATGTGGAATTGGGGAGTACAATTTTCTCTTGATATCGTCATGATCATCATATCCATCGAAAACAACAATAGCGGATTCTTAATGGTTTTTCAAGTAAGTGAAATAATATGTTTCACAGACATCTGAATATTTTTTTCTTCATATCCCACTTACTGCATGCAGCAAGTGCCCACCATCAATGACGTAATTTCTGACGCTGTCCATCCTGCTGTCGTCGACACATTCAAACTCTTCATACAGTGCAGACTTGACGTTCTTCTGCATCCCATTGCTGATGAACAAAGACAATGGGAATGGCGCTATTTCATATTTAAAGAACGTGGACAGGTCTTCATCTTTTCTTAATAGCATCCTTTGGTACAAAATCAATAGGTCCACATTTATGACTTTCTCTTTAATTCTAAGAGACGAGTTAGTTGCCTACCTATCTTTTTCTGATTTTTCCACTATTAGAACCATTTATATTCGTTAAGGGTTGATCCTATCGACTTGATTTAGGTCTCATTCGATTCAGCAAGCAAAAAACATAGAAAACGACTCCCCACACCTCTACTTTCAGAAAAGTACATTTTCAAAAATGTCTCCCCCTCCCTCCACCCAAAAACCTCATTTCCACCCCTCCAATTTTTGGGGACTCTGGATTCTTAAACTACATGTCGAGTAGCACTAACAACCAAAGTTTCAAGGACGGGCAAATTTTTATGTTGTTTAGGTACTTTTGGCTGGAATTTTCACTGTAGTAATAGGCTAATATTCCCTTATGAGTATATGCTAAGAATCATCCTGAATATAAAACTCTTTAGTAGTTTAAATTGGTTTGACTTCAAAAGTGGCATTATGGTTAAAAAACTAATTTGGTAAAAAACTGCTTTTGTGTTGCTCTAATTTGTCCAAGGAATAATATATTTATGAAGCAATTGTTTTCCGATACTTCTTCGGATTTTCTCGCTTCCAATTAAAAAAAATAGTAAAAGGTGACAAGTAAACAGGGAATTTTGTGCCAATATTTCTACAGATTTTTCATGTACAGCAGTGACCAGTTTTATTCTGACATTATTTCCGTTACTTTTTGAGATAAGAATTAATTTCAAAAATTGTATTGCTGTTTCAAGAAAATCTTTGAACAGAGCTTGATTCTAACTAAGCTTCGCTGCGTGTGTCTGTATTAATGGGATTTAATTCCCATCAATGCGTATAAAAACAAATTATATAATAACTGTGATTAAAATATCTAAGTATTGTGATAAATACTTTTATTGCTTTTTTTATTTTATCTTAGGTAGGTAAAAGGAATTGATTTACTTCGGATTAGAAACGTATAACAACTTTTTCTTGAAGCGTTTTAAATCGAAACTACGTTATTTGTAGAATCATTGTTTACAATTCTTCCTATTTCTAATTTAGCAAATGTGCTACTAGGAAAATAAACAACGAAATATTTGCACTACTTTAACAAAGCATGTCCCTGATTTTTATCAAATAATCCCATACAACATACCTGGTAATAAATAATAAACCTAACAGTTCCATGATCTTTTTATCTCTTTTGTTAATCTCCACTAGCCAGTTAACTGATTGAATGACAATGCGATTTATCAACCAAGACTTTATCTAAACTATACAATAGCATCTTCAGTCAGTGCAAAATTCTTTTCTGACAGATCCAACACATCCGCAATAAATCTTTCCTATGCTAAACGACTGATCTTAGTAATTTTACATATATTAGATTAATATTTTTGTGTTCTTTCTTATCTTGACGTACAATAATTGGTACTTATCATTACATAAAAACATAACCGACAATATCAAATAATGGGCGCCAAAAATGTGTACTTCATCTTGGCTATATCAATTAAAAGCGAAACTAGCTCCAAACTACCTCCAAACAAAACGGAACAATAGCAAAAAGATGAGATTTCGATTTCCTTTGACGTCGCAAATCGCCGATCTATTCATCTATATCTTTCACCTAATTTTATATTCGCAATTGTTAGTATTGTCCACAAAGTCTCCAAGGTATACCATCTCAGTCATCTATTATTCTTAATGTGAGTGGGTGAACACAAATAATACATATTAAGATTTTTAGTCAACCCAAAGGGTAAAATTGAGTCAAACGAAAGGCAGGAGACTATGACGTCAGTTGTAAGGAGCGCAATTTAAAGTACGTTGGGCAAACTAAGCGTCGAATTATAACTAGATTCAAGGAGCAGATCGCACATTTTAGATATGGATGAACTGAAAAGTTTGGTGTTCAATATACCCTTGACATCATAAAATAGAGAACAATAACTTAGTACATTGGGTTGATTCTACGGTTGGTTCTTTGTGAAACATTCTTCAATAATTTAAATATACAGGAAATTATGCTTTTTAATGTTTCAAAACGTTTTATTAAAACTCTACACGTGTTTCGGCTTATTAGGCCTTTATCAAGAGTAATATCTTGTACTCTTGATAAAGGCCTAATAGCCGAAACACGTGTAGAGTTTTAATAAAACTTTTTGAAACATTAAAAAGCATAATTTCCTGTATATTTAAACAATAACTTAGGTTACTGAACTCATAAAGAACCCTATACTTTTGCTACTAGATACACATTAAATAGATAAATAGAGATCTTTATTCAGTTGTAAACAATAAATTGTTATAACCATGTCAGGTAGTGTAGTGATTAAAAAATAGTAGCATTTATAACATACACGTAACTATCAATATTCATATATCTAACCATACAGCAAAAACCGCTGCCTAAGGAATCACTACTTCCACATCCAGATTCTTCATCCAAGTCACTTTAAAGGAAACATCTTGACTATATTTGCACTCTAGTATGTGGAAATTATTGGTCAGAGAATTTTAATAATACTCGCGGCAGATGTAATAGAAAAGTTTGGGGAGTTGGTTTCTACCATATACGCTAAAAATGAAGTTTCTAGTTTACCCTACTTATTTTCCACTATTCACAATCTACCACCTCCGACTCCTTGAATGGAGTATCAGATGCCACTACAATACATACGTGTACTAACTTTCAAGTGAATATCTCAATTTGATGTTATCAATCCCATTAATAATGAAGCGGAGGTGGTGGAGTTTGAAAAATATTAGAAAGAAATCTGAGGCCTTGGTTTCTAGTATATACACCGAATCCCAAATTTCTGTACTCTTATCAGCTTGATTTACTTATTCCCTTCTACAGAATCATCCCAAAATATAATCTAGTTCCAGATGTCGTTATAATACATACGTCTACCAAAATACAAGTGAATATCTCAATATTCAATCAACCCCTTTAATAATGTAGTAAGGGTAGTGGAAGGGTTGAAAAACATTATTAAAAAATCTGAGGCCTTGGCTTCTAGGACATAAACCGAATTTCAAGTTGCAGTACTCTTACCAGCTTGCTTTACCTATTTTTCCCTATTTACCTCTACTTACCCCACTCCTTCAACGCAATCATGTCAAAATATAATCTAGTTTCAGATATAGTTATAATACATAAATGTAAGAAATTTCAAGTGAAAATTTAAATTTAATTTTTTCAACTCTTTTAATAAGGGAGTGGGGGTGGTGGGTGGATGGAAAATACTAATAAAAAATCTGAGACCTTCGCTTCTAGTATATACACCAAATCACAAATTTCTGTACTTTTACCAACTTGCTCTACTTATTTTCCCTTAAATATAATCTAGTTCCAGATGTCGTTACAATACATATGCGTACTAAATTTCATGTGAATATCTCAATTTTATTTTATCAACCCCTTGAATAATGGAGTAGGGGTGGTGGGGGGCTGAAATATATTATTAAAAAATTTGAGCCCTTGGCTTCTAGTACATACACCGAATTTCAAGTTCCTGTACTCATACCAGCTTGTTTTACTTATATCCCCCTATTTGCTCCTAAATAACCCTCAACCCGTCAACGGAATCATCTCAAAGTATAATCTAGTTCCAGATGTCGTTATAATTTATACGTGTACCAACTTTTAAATGAATATCTCAATTCTATTTTATCAACCCTTTTAATAATGGAGTAGGGGTATTGGGGGGCTGAAATATATTATTAAAAAATCTGAGGCCTTTGCCTCTAGTACATACACTTGAATTGAAAAATATTATAAATAATCTGATATCTTGGCTTCTAGTACATACACCGAATTTGAAGTTTCTGTAGTCTTATCAGCTTGCTTTACTTATTTTCCCCTATTTACCCTTATTTAACCCCCAACCCTTCAACGGAATCGTCTCAAAATATAATCTAGTTCCAGATGTCATTATAATTCATACGTGTACCAACTTTCAAATGAATATCTCAATTTTATTTTATCAACCCTTTTCATATTGGAGTAGGGGTTGGTGGGGGTTGAAAAATATTATAAAAAAATCTGACGCTTTGGTTTCTAGTACATATATCGAATTTCAAGTTTCTGTAGTCTCACCAACTTGTTTTACTTATATTCCCCTATTTATCCCAAATTAACCCCCAACCCTTCAACGGAATCATCTCAAAATATAATCTAATTACATACGTCGTTATAATAAATACGTGAACGAAATTTCAAATGAATATCTCAACTTTATTTTATCAACCCCATTAATGGGGTAGGGGTGGTGGGGGGTTGAAAAATAAAAAAAAATCTGAGGCCTTAACATCTAGTACATACACCGAATTTCAAGTTTCTGTACTCTTACAAGCTTGCTTTACTTATTTTCCCGTATATACCCCTATTTAACCCCCAACCCTTCAACGGAATCATCTCAAAATATAATCTAGTTCCAGATGTCGTTACAATACATATGCGTACTGAATTTCATGTGAATATCTCAATTTTATTTTATCAACCCCTTGAATAATGGAGTAGGGGTGGTGGGGGGCTGAAATACATTATTAAAAAATCTGAGGCCTTGGCTTCTAGTAGGTACATACACCGAATTTCAAATTTCTGTACTCATACTCATGTTTTACTTATTTCCCCCTATTTACCCCAAAATAACCCTCAACCCTTCAACGGAACGATCTCAAAGTATAATCTAGTTCCTGATGTCGTTATAATCCATACGTGTACCAACTTTCAAATGAATATCTCAATTTTATTTTATCAACCCTTTTAATAATGGAGTAGGGGTGTTGGGGGGTTGAAATATATTATTAAAAAATCTGAGGCCTTTTTCTCTAGTACATACACCGAATTTCAAGTTTCTGTAGTCATACCAACTTGCTTTACTTATTTCCCCCTATTTACCCCTAAATAATCCCCAACCCTTCAACGGAATCATCTCAAAGTATACTCTAGTTCCAGATGTCGTTATAATTCATACGTGTACCAACTTTCAAACGAATATCTCAATTTTATTTTATCAACCCTTTTAATAATGAAGTAGGGGGGGTTGAAAAATACTATAAATAATCTGATATCTTGGCTTCTAGTACATATACCGAATTTGAAGTTTCTGTAGTCTTACCAGCTTGCTTTACTTATTTTCCCCTATTTACCCCTATTTAACCCCCAACCCTTCATCGGAATCATCTCAAAATATAGTCTAGTTCCAGATGTCGTTATAATACATACTTGTACCAAATTTCAAATGTATATCTCAATTTTATTTTATCAACCCTTTTCATATTGGAGTAGGGGTGGTGGGGGTTGAAAATATTATAAAAAAATCTGACGCTTTGGTTTCTAGTACATACATCGAATTTCAAGTTTCTGTAGTCTCACCAACTTGTTTTACTTATATTCCCCTATTTACCCCAAATTAACCCCCAACCCTTCAACGGAATCATCTCAAAATATAATCTAATTCCAGGCTTCGTTATAATGCATACGTGTACGAAATTTCAAATGAATATCTCAACTTTATTTTATCAACCCCATTAATGGGGTAGGGGTGGTGGGGGGTTGAAAAATATTATAAAAAAATCTGAAGCTTTAACTTCTAGTACATACACCGAATTTCAAGTTTCTGTACTCTTACAAGCTTGCTTTACTTATTTTCCCCTATTTACCCCTATTTAACCCCCAACCCTTCACCGGATATCCTCAAAAAACAATCCAGTTCAAGATCTCGTTATAATATATATGTGTACAAAATTTCAAGTCAATATCTTAAACCGTTCCGGAGAAAACGTGCGGACAAAAAAAGTTACAGACAGACCGACAGACAGACAGAAATTTTTTTCTCGCTCAAATTTAAAATCTCGACGTTTCATGACATTCTAAACCTATTTCACGAATAAAAATTTTTGAAAATTTTTTTGCGATTACTATACTTCCAATCCACCACGTGGATGTGGAAGTAATATATACACATACACGTGTAAGTACATATAATATATCGTTTTCCCAGCTGTAAGTTTTTAATATGATGGAGAAGCTTATTATGAAATAGTGGACCATAATAGTTGCAAGCATTCCGACTGTGCAGCAGTCTTGTATATTCTATTCTTACATTGTCTCTAGTAGGATAGTTGTGAATTTCATCCTAAATTTTGTTTGTATCTCTGTTGCTTTGTATGTGGACTAAGCATTCCAGTATGTATATGCAAGGTAAAGTAAGTATTGCGTGTTCAGTTAATTTTGGTCTGGCCTAGCATGTGGAAGTGTGCTGTGGTTGTTCCCATCCTCAAACCGAACAAGAATGCTAAGATCGCAGGCAGTTATCGACCAATCTCGTTGCTGTCAGTGATTTCAAAGTTGGTGGAGAAGGTCATCCTGGACAGACTAAACGCTATCCAGGATGAACTTCACATTAACGATGAGCACCAGTTCGGGTTCAGGAAGGGAAGAAGCACAGTGCAACAAGTTGTCAGAATCGTTAACGACGTGAAAGTGCAATATAACCTTGGTAAGAATACTACCATGGTACTTTTAGATATTGAGAAAGCCTTCGATACCGTCTGGATCCCGGGGTTAATTTCAAAGATGATCAATTACCGCTTTCCACAACACATCGTTAAACTCATTCACTCGTATCTGACTGGCAGAAGGCTCCAGGTGCGAGTGAATAACAAACTGTCAACATTGCGGGACATTCGCGCGGGTGTTCCTCAGGGGTCGGTTCTTGGTCCAAAACTGTACAACTTGTACGTATCCGACTTCCCCATTTTCCCTAATACTAAACTTGCTAAGTACGCTGATGACACAGCCATGTACGCACATAGTCATAATGCACAAGCGGCTAACATGCTTCTAAAAGCATACATGGCTCGTGCCACAGAATATTACGACAAGTGGAAGATTCGGGTAAATGCGGAGAAGTCAGAATCTATAGTCTTCACGCGCAGATTTACAGAAAATAAGATTTTAACACCAATTTTGATAAGGGGAAACAAAATTCCAGAAAGGGAGTGCGTGAAGTATTTGGGCCTAGCCAGGAATAGTAGACTCAGCAGACAGAATAAAAAATTAATTTACACTGTTATTGTGAGACCGGCCCTAACATATGCGGCTCCGGTATGGTGCAGTATACCGGACACGACAATGAATAAACTAAGAGTTCTGGAACATAAATGTATGCGCCTCATTTCAAATTCTTCACGATACATCTCCTTAAGAGACCTTTATGCACGTTGCCACGACATAACGCCACTAGTGGACTACATCAAAGTTACATCGGAAAAATTCTATCAATTTAAACTTGGTAATAGCCCACTAACAAACAACATCACGCGAATCAGAGAGCATAATGCACCTTTTCGCATCAAACACAAATTACCATACCAGGCGTTGCCCATCTTTCGGCAACATATCTAGCCACACCCACTTTCTCTATTCAATTATAAAAATTCTCAAACACAATTTCCGATATTTACCTTTTCTCTTCGTTTCCTTTTTGTATTTTTTGTTTGTTTTGTCGCTCTAAATTATTTCTTCCAAACAATATTTATTCCTTTATTATTATTATTATTAAATTCTTTAGAAAGCAAACATTTTAAATTATAAATTATGCGGTCTGATATAGCCGCTCGCTCTTGCTGCATTGCTTGGAACGGGTTTTTTGGATAGTAATTTTCCCGTGCCGAACTATCATATATATCTGTGATATTTTATCTACACCAGCGTCTTTTGCATTGCATATATCAATTGTTTTAAGTTTAAAACAAATTTTTTACATGTTCTATCTTATACACTTTTTAATTCGCCGATCCCGCGAAAGGAGATAGTGATTATTATTTAAGTTTACTTTTAATCCAACCTAGCCTCGCTCTGTCCATCCCTTCAATTACCATGGCGATTAGTGCTGTGGATGTTTGGCTGGCTCCGGACGAGTGCTTAGGTAGGACAATTATGTATTATTAATTTAAAATAAATTTGTTTTGATTGATTGATCGTATTTCGATACGCAAATGCAGCAACGTCGGGCGCGGTTAGTACTTGGATGGGTAAGCCTCTCCAGGGAAACACAGCGTTCTCGCTCCGTCTTCTAACGGCTTCTATATCAGCGCATGCGTAAAAGGTATGTAACTTTAGGCGGGGGTTACATAGTGGATATACCATCCTTCGGAGGGGATGTAAAGCAGTCGGTCCCTTGTCTATTAAATGTTAGGCACGTAAAAGATCCCTACTCTTCGATAGAGAAGAGGTTCGGCAAAATTTCCAGGTTGGGGGTAGCTCGTCTCCTGGCGTCGGTGATTAGCCTTGGTAGCGGAAATAGGCCGACGTTAAATAAGTGATTAAAAAAAAAAACACTGTGGAAAACAGAAAAATAGCATGTTTTCATTGCATTAAGAGGTAATAAAAAGTATAGTTTCTTTAATAGATACAAGTTTTTATTTAATTTCTTACTTATGAAATTCACATGTACATCCCATTTTAAACCAGTACAGTACTCCTAGTAATTTTACAGGCTCTAAATTTTGATACCCATGTAATAGTAAATAACACTACGTTGGTCCTTGCATCATTTAGCAGCAGTTGGTTTGCAGAAAACCACTGAATTGCAAGACGTCTATTTTCGGTCATACCAGTAAGGAGTAAATTTAAATTTTTGTTTGGATTTGTGGCAGTTGTGTCATCTGCAAAAAGCATGAAATCAGTACTGGTAATTGCAATAGGAAGACCATTTATGCAAATAAGAAACAGTATAGGTCCCAGAACTGAACCTTGCGGAACACCATGTTTTACAGTTTGTCTCTCAGAGTATGTTTGATTATAGTAGCAGCTTTGCTGTGTGCCTTTCAGATAGGGTATCTATCAGTTCAATGCTTTCGTATTCAAAACCGTATTTGGTAAGTTTACTTAGGAGTGTCTTATGCGATATGCAATCAAAGGCTTTACTCAAATCGCAAAACATAGTCCCGGCATATTCTTTGTTTTCGAAGTCTTTGATGATCATCCAGATCTACCAGAGCCATAACGTCCTTTTCTGTAGACTTATGTTTTCGAAATCAAAATTGTGTATTGCTTAGTAAATTGTTATCTTTAAAATAATCAGTAATTTGGTTTTTTAAAGTCTTTCTAATATTTTTGATACTACACTTAGGAGTGTAATTGGCCTGTAGTTCACTAGTTCAGTTACGGCTCCTGTTTTAAATATTGGTACAATTTTTGTAATTTTGAAGATTTCTGGATAGGTGGATGTCATTATGATACTATTAAAAAGTTTTGTCAACGGTATAATCAATAGATTTTTGATAACTTTTAACATTTTATAATTTAGGCCAAATACATCAGTAGAATTTTTGTTTTTTAACTGGTTAATAGCATCTCGTACCTCACTATAAGTTACCTCCCTAAAGTTAAATGAATGTTGACAATTTATGTTATTTAAATATGTGGTGGGATTTGTTACATGATTTTTGGTGGATTTTGACTTTCTATTACACGATTTGGCACATCAATGAAGTGGTTGTTAAAATCATTTGCCGTTAGATTTTCACATGCTGTATTTTGTTTAACATTTTTTCTGTCGATGTTTATTAGATTCCACATTATTTTCACTTATCAAGAGTGCTTATAATATCATAATAATAGTTTGATGAATGAGATGATGAATTAAGCATCATTGAAATTGAATTACTGATAGCGGTTAAAAAGATTTACATTACAATAGACAAAAGCATAATGGTTTTACTCTCATCGTTAAAATAAATATTTTCGAAAACTGTCATTAAAAGTTGACTTTTACATGGTACTTATTAAATGTCAAAATGACAGTTTTTTTGTCTACATAACTAAAAGTCTTGTACAACCAGGATGTAAAACTCTTTTACATCCACCTACACAAATCAATGAAATTGTAGTTGATAGAATTAGTTAATCGGTTTATTTTTCTCTTCACATTTTTAGTAATTTTTGAACTGTGGGAGACAGTTTTCGAAAAAATGTCGTTTGATACTCGATTGCGAAATTCACAACAACAAACAAGGTAAAAGTAAAACAATTTTATTGTCTTCAAATGGCAGAGTGGTAACACTGTAAAATCCGTATAAGCGACACTACAAGTGAGCACAGTATTCGCTCTTCTATCTTCCGTTTATAGTTACACTATTTACGCTAAAGCAATCCCTATTTCTGATTAATTCCTACTTCTTTTGGGACATATCGTGCGAAATATTTGTACGACATACACCCTGTATAATCAAGACCCCAATGCCAAGTAAGACCATTAATTAGGAATAGCATTATTTAAAATGTTGTCTATAGTTTACGCATTCAACAATTTTGTTATTTTCAGGAACTGTACTCGCAAACTCTATCGGTGGTGCACTCATAGCTGCCACCAATCACTGGGCGATAGTATTCTATGTGTTTGGAGGTATTGGCATGTTATGGTATGTATTATTTATGTTCCTTTGCTATTCGGAACCAGACACCCATCCATTCATTAGTGATAAGGAAAAGCTGTACCTCGAGGAGGAAATAAGTAAGTACAATTTTTTAAAGATAAAAATGTCCAATATAGGAACAAGTGTGGGAATGTTGTTGTAGAACCTCTCGCTGGATGGGCATGGGTCAACGGTAAATAACATACAGATTGAGTCATCGTAATGTGACAATTGTGAATATCTAATATGCGAAGACATTATACCAATTAACACTTACTCGTTAAAGGTTATTACCCTGGGTAGCAGCACAGTACAGTCTTTACACTGTGGTACAATGCATGAACATAAGTTGAGGGTTAATCATCGGAAATCGTCGTATCTTGAATCAACCTCTACCAGTGGACGAAAGTCAATTGGACTTATTGCTTCCAAGTTGCTTGTTGATTGCACCGATTTGTAGGTCTAAAGTTCGTAGCATCAGATGCCAACAATGAAGCGTAATTTTCCTTCCACGCTTCATTGTTTCTTCTGTGCAAGTAGCGAGAATCTTACACTTGTTTCTATATTTGACAAGCTACAATGGCTGCCATAACCCTTTTGGACACCAAGTCTGTAAACTATTTAAGAAACGTTACCAAACAACCCTTTTCTCGCGAATTAGTTAGAATCTCCATATTACAACCGCCGCCAGACTGAACAGACTCATATGTCTTATAAATTGATTATAAACTTAGTATTACTATTATTCAACCGACAGTGACTGGTTAGATTGCTCATCATTATCCTAATGACCTATTGTCACGTGGTAGGTCTTCCGTAAAATTGACAGACCGTTCTTTGATGAATTTTTTGGACAGACTATCATCCCTTCGAAAGCAGCCATTTAATGTTAGAACACCCTGTATTTCAAATTTAAAATAAATCCGTTTTCATATATTTTTGATAATTACATGTTACCTGGCATGACTTCCACGTTTTTATTACATATCTTTCTTTGTTTCAGAAAATATAAAAGGCAATAGGAAGGTAATACCCTGGAGGTCAATTCTAACGTCATGGCCCATATGGGCCTTGGTGGTATGCCAAATCGGTCACGATTGGGGCTTCTTCGCAATGGTAACAGACTTGCCGAAATACATGAAGGACGTTTTGCACTTTAACGTAAAAGACAACGGCCTCTTGTCTTCCCTTCCCTACGTTTTGATGTGGATCGTATCTATGAGTTCAGGCTGGATATGTGATTGGATGATTTCGAAGAAACTCATTGGTATAAGCATGGCTAGAAAAGTGTTTACCACAAATGGTAAGTAAAAGTGATTGAATCTTGACTATTTAGCACGTTTCTCTGAACTAGTAGTCATATAGCTCAGAGTTTTCATGGAACAGGATTCTTCTTAACAAGTTTTAGTCATAAGAGTTAGTCTATAGCTAGAATTTGTTAGTCCGGCATTTACCAAAAGTGCCTTATTCATTTTGATTTTATTTGATAAGTTTCAATTATTTTCTGTTTCTGCTTCCGTTTACAGTATTGAAAATACTTATAGATGCGTATATATGGAGATCGTTAAAGCATAAACCAAGCGACATGCGATAGAAGCAAAGATAAATCAAAGTCAAGGATAAACATTCAACTAATAATAAACATAAATGTTGCAAACTAGTCGTTGGTTGCTTATACTTTGGGTTTTATACATATTTATTAACGTGGTTCTACGTTAAGATTTCATATTGTTTGTGCTTCATGGAATTAAAATACATTTAATTCAATACAAATTGTAGACACGTTTCATTTGTGAAAAAGGTTTTGTTTTTATTACATTCTTTGAAATATTTTCTTACTTTAATGGAAACCTCATACTACTTATTAGAACGTAAATAACCCATAATAACTGGGACATCAAAAGATATGAATGAAGGTGTGTGAATTTTGTTTAATATTCCGGCTTCTATGACCCACATCGGAACAAAAAAATTAAATTATTAATAATGTATGTTGGTATAGTTCACTCCACATTTATAATGCGCATAAAAAACTGAAAGCTGCCGACCAAGCTAATATAAGGGGAGGCCGGAGTAGGCTTTATTTTTCTACACTGTATTAAATAATGAATATAATGTATTATTTAATAGATAACATTATTCCAATGTAAAGTATGTTCTGGCATGATTAAGATAAGAAATAAATGAAAACACGCCATACCCAAAGAACAAATAAACAGAGCCGTACTTTGAATTTATTTGTAAGTGTCGCGAAGGACGAGCAATGCGTCCACCAATGCATAAGATATTCCTCTCTCGGCGCAAAACAGAGTAATATTTTTAACTTACCAGAAAAATCATTAAGTTTCTACCGAATACGTGATTTTTAAATCTCTAGTATTATTTTGTTCATCCAAATATCCAAGTATGGCTCTGTAGTACTCTTGTTGCGTCGACTTTGATATTTTTATTGCCGGTTTTATGGCCTTTTTATATGCTCTAAACAAATGGAGACAACCATAACTAAGTATTTTTTGTGAATTATAAATCCACTAACAGTTCACCTTAATTTTTAGCGTCAATGGGTCCAGCTATCTTTATAATAGCAGCGTCATATTCGGGATGCAACAGGGCGCTGGCCGTAGGAATGTTCACCATTGCAATGGGCTTCATGGGCACTTTTTACTGTGGCATGAAAGTAAACGCCTTGGACTTGGCGCCAAACTATGCGGGTGCCATTATGGCTGTGGTGAATGGAATCGGTGCACTGTCTGGAATTATCGTACCATACGTAATTGGAGCAATAACAGAAAACGTAAGTAGGGACTTAAAATATACCTTCTTAACCACATCTTATGTCACCCAGGTAACTCCTTGAAAATCCAGAATTTTGTATTAGGTGAAGAGAAATGAGGACGTACAGTTGATATTGGCGTCCGAACCGCTTCTTGGGGAAATTTTATACTTAAAATTATTTCGTTAGTTATCCCAGTTTGCAAATTAAACGTGCTAACTACCGCCCCAGCCAAGAGACAACTAACTCCTTTGTAGTAGATTTTAATAAGTTGTTTTTTTCAAGCCTACTTACGCAAATCAAAAACATTTTCCTTCAGCATGGTTTGGGATTTTCAAAAATCTAAGAAATATATAAAATGCTTTTCGCTTTATTCAGATTACTCTTTTACGGTGTACCTCAGAGATCTAAGTTAAGACCCTTACCATAATAGTCTCTATTAATGATCTGATGCTCTAAAGCTGTCCCAAATCGAAGAGTCAGTATTTTTTTTACAAGAAATCTTTAAGCCCTATTCCCAAGAAAAAGAATAGCTGCAAAGCAGGGAAAAAATAATTCTTATAATTTTTTATCCTTGGTAGGTTCTTAGTAGTAGAAAAGTATATTAAAAAGTTATCAAGACCACTATGGGCGGAACATAAAAGAATATGACGGCAAACTAAAACAAAATGTATATAATTTGTAAAATAAGAAAAACAAAAGTCAGCATGGAGTTGAAAATTAAAGAGCAGAAAATTTTAGAAAACAAATGCCTTTACAACAAATTTCTTACATACACTGATTCTCGCGTAAAATATGAATCAAATTTATGACGTCATGAGCCAACGAATGAACGTTTTCTTCCTTGCGTTTAGGTACCAGCAGTGGCGGTTTTACCACTAGGCACACTGGGCGAGTGCCCAGGGCGGCAAAATTTCAAGGGCGACAGAATTTTTTCTTTTGAATATTGCTTTAGTCGTTTTTATGATTCCGCTAATGCGACAGTTCCATTGAAGCCAAAACAACGCATCGAGCAATATGGATGGCAGCCAGAAGCGGCTTTCTTTCATATCTAATTTATATTAGAAAATAAATACCCGCTTCAAACTGTTCTGGAGAAAGGAGTTTGTCGACCTTGCGACGAGTAAAGAATTACTTACGGTCCACAATGATGCAGCAAAAGCTAAATTCACTAGCAGTATTAAATAATGAAAATGAAATTTTAAAAACTATGAAAACAGGAGATATAATCAATGATTTTGCTGTAAAAAAAGGAAGAAAAGTTCGTCTTTACCTTGTATAATTTTTTTTTTAATTATTTTATTTTTAAAATTATTTTATCTCTTCTTTATTTTTTATAAATAGAAGTCATTTTATATACCACTCACCTCTAATGTGTAGTGTCCTTTGTTCCTTTAAAATAAAAAAAAATTTTTAGTAAGTATTATTACTTCCCTCGCATACCGAAGGGAAGTATTGTATTCGAGAAAAAATCACCCTCCGAGATTTTTTTCGGATTCTGACGTTTCAGATCACGTAGATTACGAAAATATAAGTTTTTCAATTCCGTTAGTCTGTCTGTCTGGTTGTTGATGCATGAACTAAAAAACTACTTGACGGAGAGTAGTCAAATTTGGTAGGGAGTTGACCCTATACTGTCAGCGAAGAAATGGTTAAACATTCACTGGAAAATATACAGGGTGGACTGTCTAAATGGAATAAATAGGGAAAAAAATTTTTTTCTGCTCAAATTTAAAATTTTCACGTTTCATGAGACGCTAAACCCATTTCAGAAAAAAAAAATTGAAAATTTTTTTCACCAACATTTTTGAAAAATTTTTTACCACTAAAATAGACGAAGAAAATATTTTACCACTAGAAAAGATAGAAAAAAAATTATTTTTGCACAAATTTAAAATTTCCACGTTCCATGGCATTCTAAACATATTTCAGAAGAGAACAATTATGAAAATTTATTTACCAAAAAAAAATTACCACTAAAATAGATGGAAAACATTTTTTTCTTCAAATCTAAAATTTCCACGTTTCATAGTTTTCTAAATCTTAAAAAATAATAATTATAAAAATTTCTTTTACCATTTTTGAAAAAATTATACTAATATAGAATCAAATTTTTTTTTATTTGTTCAGATTTAAAATTTCCACGTTTCCATGGCATTCTAAAACTATTCAAACAAATTTAAAAATGTTTTTGAAAAATTTATAAAAATTTTTGATAACATTTTTAATCTATCACTACTATGGAATAGACGAAAAATTTTTTTTGCCCAAATTTAAAATTTCCACGTTTCATGACATTCCAAACCTATTTCGGAAAAAAAATTTGCAACATTTTTTTACCATTTTGGAAAAAAATTTAACACTAGAATTGATGGACATTTTTTTTCACCAATGTTTTTGAAACATTTTTTACCACTAAAATAGATGGAAAATTTTTTTTATTTGCTCAAATTTAAAATTTTCACGTTTCATGGCATTCTAAACCTATTTACAAAAAAATTTAATTTTTAAATTTGTAAACTTTTTTACCACTACTATAGAATAGAAGGAAACTTTCCTTTTTGCACAAATTTTAAAATTTCTACGTTTCATGACATTCTATACCTACTTCAGAAGAAAAAAAAATTTTTTCATCAACATTTTTGAAGAATTTCAAAAAAATGAAATTTTTTAACCACTACTATACTTCCACTCCATTATGTGAATGTGGGATTGAATATGTGACAGATGGCAATAATATTTAACATATGCACCTATTATACTTTTATTGAAAAATGTACAGGGCGGTCATCCCAAGAAATAATTCATTCAGTCATTGTGGACATTTGTAAAGGGATTTGCGCAAGTCTTGGCACCTGTTATTTAGTATTGAACTTTTGCTGTTGGATGAGAAAAATATAAATTTTTTTGACCAAAATTTATCAGCTTTTCTTTGTAATAATAGCAATAACTATATATTCCGATTAATATTCTTAATTCATTTCGTAATTAATAATTTTTTAGAGTGACCGCCATGCACAAATAACGAGGGAAGTTCTGTGTAAATACCTTTACCGATTTTTTTTTTTGTAAACATTTTTGGGTAGCATATATATTGTTATATTTTTTAAGAGTAGGGGCGGCATATTAAAATAGTGCCGGGGGCGGCAAGCATGTTAAAACCGCCCCTGGGTACCAGAGCTTTGATAACTATTGAAAAAAATCGGTAAGGGCATTTACACATAACTTCCCTCTTTATTTATATAGGACGGTCACTCTAAATAATCATTAATTAAGAAATGACATATAAAAATTATAATCGCAACATAGTTAGCCCTATTATTACAGAGAAAACTTTTTTCCATCATCTAGTCTATAGTGGTAGGGGATAAAATTTTAATTTTTTTTTAATTTTCAAAACTGTTTTTGTTGAAATAGGTTTGGAATGTAATGAAACGTGGAAATTTTAAAATTGAAAAACCAAATTTGGATGTAAAATTTGAATTTTTAATTTTTTTATTTTCGAAACAATTTTTTTTTTAAATATGTGGTAATCTTCTCAATTTTTTCCCTTATCTCTACAAGTCTTTGAGCAGGTTCAATAAGAGCAAACGGTGACTCATACAGTACTCAAAGTCATCTTAACATTTGGTTCTATATATTTTTTAGGGGATTTAAATCGGGACTGTTTACAGACTTTCCTTGGAGAGAATAACCCATCACTTCAGCTATAAGTAGTCCCAAAAAAAAAAAAAAACCGGCAAACGCATATATTAATTCATTTTCTTTATTTTCAGCACACATTGGCAGAATGGCGAGTCGTTTTCTGGATCACATTTGCAGTATTTGCTGTAACAAATTTGACTTATGTCATATTTGGAAGCGGTGAAGTTCAAGAATGGAATGATGCAGACGAAAGGGAACCGGAAACTATAAAAATCTCACAATTAGAACCTTACAAAGAACACATTAAAGCAAATGACTTTTAATATAAAAATATTGTTTTATTCACCATTCTCAACAATGAAATAATTGATTGAGGGAGCCGCTACTCTGTGGTAGTTAATTATTTTGCACAAATAACTAAATAAAACACACTACTATGTTTTGTACCACTACGTATTTATAAAAATTGCAACTGCAGTTTCGACTTCAAGCCATGAATCAAAAATGTCTGATTTACAAATGCACAGAAATATTATATTTATCCAGATAATTTCGGATGAATTAGTATATAGGTACTATAAGGGCTTAGGCAGGTAGATTATTGTATAAACTAATCGATGAATATTCAATGATGGGTCTTCCGGCTGTAAATAAAGGTGAATATATAAGATCCAATTGATCATTAACAAATTATAATCCTTGATATTATTTTGTTTGTGAATTTCCAGAGATTCTAAAATGTTTAATTTAAAGCCTTTTGTTGAGAAATGTAAAATTTCAATGTCGTCTAATTCCGGAAAACTATGGTTATTTTCGAGGCAGTGGTTCGCGAAAGATGAATCAGTTTTTGTAACCTATATGATCTAAGATGTTCTTGATACCGTGTTTTTAAATTTCTACCGCTTTGCTCTATACAGATACTATTACACTCTGTACATTTTAACCAGACTTGTTAAATTTGTGTTGGGTCTTTTGCATTATATATGTTTGATAATTTACTCTGCGACTTAAAAGCTATTTTTAGATTCTGCTTAGAGAGAACTTTTAACTACTTTTTCAGATAAGTCATCACAGTAGGTAATTGTTGTGTAAGTAAATTTTGTAGTTTCTTTTATTTTAGGATATATTAATTGAAAAGTGAATTTTTTCCCGATTTTGTTTATTAACTTTAATGATTTCTCTACCAAAATTATTTTTAACTCCAATGTCCTCGATTATGTGTAGCTCTTTATTCAGATCAGCCTCAGACAGAGGCTGATCCACAGAGCTTTTTCACTACCTCCGTCTGAGGCTGATCTGAATGAGGAGCTACACATAATCGAGGACATTGGAGTTAAAAATAATTTTGATAGAGAAATCATTAAGAAGTTAATAAATAAAATGAAAAGAACATTCACTTTTTTTCGTATGCCTGAGTTATTATAGTCTGGAGAAGATTATCTCCAGATAATGCTAACATCAAGTACAGTGCTCAAGCGTCTTGGTGTTTGAGGGAATTACTTTATTTCAGCTATACATCAACGGCTTCAGCCCCCCCTCCCCCCTTTAAGATGTCCTTTCTCTGTAGACAATTAAATCTCTATTACTATGACAATGACAAATTCAATACATCAGATAACATAACGCTCTTAATTATTTTATATGAACAGTTCCCGTAAAGAACAATGAAATAAATAATGCATTAATATTATAATAATTGTTATATAATAGAATATTTTATGTTCTATATACAGTTATCCTGAATTGGTCAGTAATTGGCTAGAACACACGTGTTTAGAGATAAATCTTGATTGATTTCTAATTTATCTGGCTATTTTTGTTACAGAATTATATCATTTATGAGATGATGCTACGAGACCTTATATCGGATGTAACAGGATGGTTTTGAATTCTGCATAATTTTCTGAATCCAACGATGCCAAATAAATTTATTAAGAAATAATAAAAATTGAAGTTGTATATTAGCGTCGGTCGTAAAAATATTTTATTTACTTAGTTATTATTTATAGCACGGGAGGCAGCGACAGTTTTCGTGACATCATTTCTATAAAGCTAGATTTTTTTCAAAGATAGTTTAGGTAGTATCTATAATGAAGATGCAATTCTACCAAACTCTTAGTGGTGCATAAATCAGTAAAAGATTAAACATGTAAAAAAAAATAGACTGACGAAAATTTCGTTTTTCGAATTGTCACGAATTGTCAAAAAATGAAGATTCGCCTTCGCTCCTGCCGGTCCCAATTTTCGATTTTCACCTCACGATTCACGTTGTACGGTCATTGCCGACCTTCTCCTTGCCATCGGGACATAGAACGGGTCTCCGACCGCCGTATTTATTTAGTTCTTACGTTTGAAAAATTGACTTGCGTTCGTGCTAATCGGCGACTACTTTTAAATGGTTTCCAGAGTTCGAATCCCGCCCGGGGATACTTTTTTTTCGTTTTCAATTTTTTGGCAGATATTTTTGATTCTGTAATTGCTATTCGCTCCGTTCCATTGCATTTCTCGGAGAAGTTTTGCATTTTCCGCCGCGGAATGTTAATCTGCACTATTTCGATTAAAAATCACATTCTTCCTCCGCTATAGGGTCTTTGGCAGACGTTGCTGAAATCACAGGGTATAAAAAGTGTAATAAAACGATTTCTAATGTTCTGAATTTATTTCCCGATTGCATAAAAAATTTAGTTCCCATCATTTCAATTCCTTCTTTTTATTTAATTTTCGATAGTAAAAAGCACGTATAAAAATTTCAGATGGTATAGAGACGTTGTGTATAGAAATGTTAGAAATAATGCAATCTTAATTTAAGTGAATCGAAAGTACGTTTTTTTACTTGCACCCATTATTAACACGTTGACTGCCATGAGAAGCACGTGTGCTTCACATACCTTTAATATAGCAAGGCCATGAGAAGCACCATTGATTCTATCCTTTAGTGAAGTATCGGTGTGCATGGTACAACGCTGCTTCTCGAGAGGCAACTCCGTGTGAAGATTGCCGACAAGCTGTCAAACTACAGGCCCATGGAAGCAGGTGTACCGCAGGGATCGGTACTCTCTCCCCACCTGTTCACCATCTACACCTCCGACATGCCAAGAACCGCAAGGACCTCTTTGGCGCTCTACGCAGATGACACGGCCATAATCGCAAGATCATGGAGTGCAAGACTTGCCACCCGCAAACTCCAGGAAGCAGCATCCCTTCTGGAAGAGTGGTGCAACAAGTGGAAAGTCAAAATCAACGCGGAAAAGAGCAAAGCCGTCCTCTTCAAGAGAGTCAGGAAGCAATATCCCACAGGACACGTCTCCTTGAACGGCGAGAATATTCAATGGCATGATACCGTCAAGTACCTTGGCGTTATCATGGATCGAAGCCTGACGTGGAGACAGAACACGGACAGAAAGCGAGGACGAGGAGAACTCTACTTTACCCTATGATAGGTAGACAGAGCCAACTCAACCTGAGGAACAAGCTCACGCTTATCAGGACCCTCATCTCACCTATTCTGACCTACGCCTCCGTTGCCTGGGGATACCAAGCAGCCACCCATCTGAAGAGGATACAAGCCGTGGAAAACGTCGCACTTCGGTGCGCCATGGATGCACCATGGTTTGTCAGAAACGCCGATATCGTCAGAGATCTGGAATACACCCCAGTAACTGAAGTCATCCGGGATAGAGCGAAGAACCTATACGCCCGTGCAGCAGAGCATGGGAATCCGCTGGTCAGACAGGCGACTGACTATGACCCCAACGACGCTCCGAGGCACAAGAGGCCGAAGCGCCAGATCCTGGATAATTGGTAAGTATAACTAACCCTTTATCTGTTTCAGCCCGATCTGCAAGCCACACCGCAAGGAGACAATGATAAAAAACATCCAATTACCCGATCCTGGGGGTACCAAGCAAACAACCAGCTCGGTACCCTTAATCTATCCCATGCCGGCCTCTGACGCTAAGAAAGCGTCTCTGGCCGAACACAATCCTGAACTACACAGTTCACACTTCCTTCCGACGAAATCGGAGCACATGATGCCAATTGGCACCCTGGGCTTCCGACTAGTCAACACCAAATCCCTTTCAAACTCCGAGAGGGCTCGGTAACTGCCGTTCCCTCTCACGACAGACGAAAGACGCTCCCGGGAGCCTATACATGCAAGCGAAGAAAGAAGACCAAGACAGAAGAGCGCCAGAAGCAACGACCCAGCTGGCAGGGTCCAACAGCCAGGACCAGGGGAGGTTTGCTAACATCGCCAATACCGTCCGCATTTGCGGGGGGGGGGTGGGCGAAATAGCAGGCCCACCCCTTACGAGGCCGGTCCACGTCTACAGCGAAGATTGGGGCAAAGAGCTCAAGCTCGACCCCTAATCATCCGAGACCGTCATCTTTAGTCAAGAATATTGGCGCGCTGCTTCTCGAGAGCAGCATAAGCTTATAGGACATAAATTCTGGTGGTCTGGATAACGGTTTTATGAGTTTAACCGATGATTTTGTCGAACTTATGCTGAGTAAAACCACAAATTATTCTGAATAAATTTCACTCATTTTTGACCGTAGGTAAAACAAAATGTTGTACGTACTATATTTTACATTACCTTATAGTACAAAAAACAGTCTTATATAATTTTTCTGAAATTAAAAAACAAAATAATGTATTCTAAGTATATAAATGTATATTCTCTTCAACTCACGATCAAAGCAGTACTGAACGGCACAGCTGTCAACTCAATTGACAGGCTCAAGGATACAGGCACGGTCTAATTTAAAATTACTTTCAAATCATAACTTGTATTAATTTTAGTATTTAATTAAAAGTAATATTGACAAATAATAATGAATTTTTAATAAATGAATTTTTTTGAATAAGTTACGAAAAAAATCATTTCTTACAATAAAATCTATAAGGGATCGTGAATTTATATTTATTAGTAACATGCTGAATGTATTTTTTGGCATTGAAAAAAATATAAATTGAAAGAGAAATTTCCTTGCCGAAACATGTAATATAATGGAGTAAATAAGAGCTTATTAACAGATCTATAAAAATACTGTCTGTTCATTTTTTGCAACGTCTACCAAAGATTTAGCCACCCTATAGCGGAGGTAGAATGTGCAGATTAATATTCTGCGGTGGAAAATGCAAAACTTCTCCGAGAAATGCAATAGAACGGAGCGAATAGCAATTATAGAATCAAAAATATCTGCCGAAAAATTGAAAACGAAAAAAAAGTATCCCCGGGCGGGAATCGAACTCGGGAAACCACTTAAAAATTGTCGTCGATTAACACGACCGCAAGTCAATAGAGAGACATTGCATTGTCACATAACGGCATCCGCTATTACAGGATCGCGTTAATTGACATATAAGCATGCGCATATTTAATCTGCGTTAAGACATGCGACATGCGGTAATAACTTAGCGCCTGACGTAATTTCCGTACGTTTAGCGAGCGTCGTATGAACGACGTTATCCTCACTTCGATGAAAATCGGGAACAACCAGAATCAGCCGATCTGTATTTGTGTATTCTATATTACCACCAGCCAATATACCTGCTTCCAACATGGAGGAATCTCCATTATAACCCTAAATATATGTAAATATTTTATCATAACAATCATATCATACAAAAAATCATCTTTGTTTTGTCTACAATCGACTCCAAAAAATTTTGTTTGAAAGGTCTTTTTGAGTAAATTGGAGCCCCCTTTTTAGAAAATAAGACCAGTTTGATTTTAAAATTAACTTAGTTAAAATTTACCTTTCATAATTTTAATATTTTACAACAGAAATAATATATTTCTAAATTTGACGACTATTTGACATAAAAAGTGACGTTTTACATAACCTAGTTACGCACGAATGGAACTGCAATGTAATAAGTCTGAATCAAAGCTGTGTTATTTGCCTCAATAACGTAACGTAATTAGCGAACGTCGTGCGGTATCACTGACTGCAATATCTCTCTAATTTTCAAACGTAAGAACTGAATAAATACGGCGATCGGAGACCCGCCCTATCTCTTGATGGCGAGGAGAAGGTCGGTAATGACTGCACAACGTGAATCGCGAGGTGAGAATCGAAAATTGGGGCCGGCAGGAGCGAAGGCGAATCGTCATTTTTTGACAATTCGTGACAATTGGAAAAAGAAATTTTCGTCCATCTATTTTTTTGAAACATTTTTAATTTTTTACTCATTTATGCATAACTAAGAGTTTGATAGAATTGAAACTTCATTATAGATACTATCTAAACTCTTGTTGGAAAAG
This sequence comes from Stenurella melanura, assembly GCA_963583905.1. Classification (NCBI taxonomy): domain Eukaryota; kingdom Metazoa; phylum Arthropoda; class Insecta; order Coleoptera; family Cerambycidae; genus Stenurella; species Stenurella melanura. The sequence continues at coordinate 117,021,652 of OY757316.1, read as the reverse complement.
AATCTAACTTTATAAATACTAATGCGAAAAATCTGTCGCTACCTCCCGGGCTATTACTTTTAGTAGTCCCCAAAAAATAGTTCTGATTTACGAATCACTGGTATCTCTTTATAAAAGAGCTACTGGTCCAGGAAGTTTTAAATCGTCCGCCTGTAGATATTGACGCACGTGTGTGTCAAAATAATAAAAGTATCATATTCTGATTAGCACTAGAGAAATAAAACTTCAATAACCACACTATTATTACAATTAATGGTATATCCTTATTACGACAATATATAATTTATTCTATAATAGTACAATATTTCTTTTCAAATTATTTACTTTTTAAAACTCTTGTTAGCTGATTTTAATAATAATTTTTGTATATTTAAATTAATAAAAAAATAATTCATTCAAGTGATTGTTCTCACACAAACGACCAAGTGCGAGCCGGCGGACAATAGGAAGGATATACCGTAATATTTGGCGACAGATTTTGTCGAAAAAAATATTACAAAATTAAAATAATTTAAACTGCATTGATATTTATTGTGACATTCCAGTTGTCATCTTATCTAGCAGTGTTTCTTACTGGATATGTTTTTATATCATTTAATAAAATTGCTACTACAGACTATCATCTGTAGTCAGTAAATACTCAAGTTTCAATTCCCGTCTCTAGATAAAATCCTTAGAGACGGGAAATATTCATGAAGTAAAAATTGTATTGGATGTCAATAGATATTGAGTCATTAATATTTAAATTATGTCATGGCAGGACGATTTCCATTGCTATTTATCGTGAAATTGTGACATAATTGATACATTTTTTTAAATTAAGGTACATACTTTCTCATTGCACCATTCGGAAAAGAGTTTTTCGTTTCGAAACGTCTGCATGGTTAGGAATATTGTGTTAAAATTCTCATATAGACATCTTTCTCTACAGAAATCATACATAAACTAGTTACAAAATGTCTTATGATAAGGAAAAAAATATCTCACCCAACTATGTTCACCTTCCTCGATCGAAAGTCACCTAGAACAGAAAATATGTGATGAAGTAAACCAAGCTTATTGTTTTTCGTCTTTTCAAAGATGTGGTATTAATGTTATACGTTAAGTTTATTAGTTGCTTCCATTTTCATCAAAGCTAGATTTTTGCGATCACAGTTAGTTATGGATTTGATGAATAGCCTTACACCGCCTACGGGCGATGGTATGATAACTAAGCTTAGTGCTGGAATTATTGATACATTTAACGGATCTTGGAATAGGTCCTTGAGGTACCCCAGAGCCTGGTGTAAATAGTAGTTATTTATTGTATAAGTGTTTTAGATAGTTAGAATCAGATTTCATCAAAAAATGATTTTACATTTTGCTATGTCAGCGGCTGTAACGTCAAAAATTATTGAAATTAATTTAAAAGAAACTTGGAATGTGTTAAATGGTTGCTATTTAGATTTGATTGTTTATCGATTCCATTTGTAAAAAATTGTAAACTTGGTGAAAAATGCAAGAAAGCTATTTTGTTCCTGGGAGAATCCTTCGGGAAAGTGAAGAAGCAACTCTTCAATTATTGCCCGCGAAGTCCAGGGAACATTATGAAAAAGTACTTTCAGAATTTAATGAATGGAAAGAAACGGGGAGTGATGACAATAAATGAGGAAGTTCTGCTATCGTATTTCCTAAATTTGAAGAAATATGCAATTTCATCCATGTGGTCGAATTATTCGATACTGAAGGCCTCTATAAAGATCCATAAAAACAGGGACATTGAAAAATATAGTAAGCTCACTGCCTATCTGAAGAGTTAGTCGAGAGGGTACAAAGCGAAGAAAGCTGCGGTATTGGAAAGAGCATACGTGGAAGAATTTTGACAAGGGCTTGCGATAAAGAATATTTGATGATTAAGGTAGTATCTCTTAACTTTTTAGACATTGTAGATAATAAACTTTGAAATATTTTAGGTTGCACTAATAATGGGGTTGTCTGGTGCCTGTCGATGATGTGAATTGACGAATTTGAAAATTAATGATGTAGAGGGCAGCGGCGCATATCTGCTTGTTTCTATACCAGATACCAAGGCCGGCGTCTCACGAAAATTCACAATTATAGAAGAAGGATTCTCTATCAATACTGTGGAGACGTGTAGAAAATACATGTTCTTACGTCCGAAGAAGTTATCCAACGACAGATTCTTTTTACGATACACTAATCAAAAATGTACTTCACAACAATTAAACGGTATGGTGGGTGAAGAAGTTCCGCTATAGCAGAAAGTTATGTCCAGGATTCTATATCCAATAAGCTTGATATCGCAAGGAAAATCCAAGGTACTCCTGGTACTAGTCGTTCCTTACAAGAGACATCTATTGTTTCTACAGATTTATCAAAAACTTCGACAATTACTATGCGTTCTGAAACCGATGACAACTACAAGTTTGTTTGTTATTAATGAAAACGAATTGTAATATGATAAAACAAATAAGGAAATGTCTGTTAACATAAATGTTAATATTAATATTAACAAAAATTAAATAAATGTGCTTCATTGATTTAAGATTGTATTTTTCATTATTCCCACTAGTGGATAAAGTGGCACTTTATATGCTTCATAAATGTGGATAAAACTCCAATCATAAGGTGATTGTGGATAAAATAAATTAATATATTGTAAACGTATATCTTCTGGTATCTTGCTTAGTGTGAAAGCTTTTAAAACTATTTTTGTGTCCCTTTCAATGTGATGCTAGGTTTTCAATATACCAAGATAATATATTCTGCATTTTCCATTTATGGGGGAGTGGTATACTTAATAAATCTAAGACGAAGTTTGGTTAAAAGTCCAGAAAACCCATCGTTATGTCATGTTCAAGGACCTGATGAAGACACTGACGTCTTTCCAGCTGACCACACACAACCACTAAATACATATTGTTATCAATATTTATTATTTCACACCATATGTACATATCAATTTTGAATTAATAAAACATGACTTAATTGAAATTTTTGCATCGCTGGGGAAGTTTTGAATTAAAATTTAAATTTGCGGTACGATTTTTCCATATCGAAATATTATTTACCTGTTAACTTAAATAAGATACACTACAAAAAGTTGGGATATTAGGGATTTCCTTTGCAATTAGAACCAATAAAAACTGTAAAAAAGTACGTTGCTGCCCTTTTCTTTGACCAGTCCAAGGCATTTTATTATATAGAACCAACATCTGTTGCCGAAAAACTTTTTGCGATAGGAATTAGGGACAGTATCGTATCTCAGCTTTAGAACTTTTTTTGTAAAAATGGAAAAAACTAATTCAGAGAAGTATAATGTTAACCTTGGAGTTCCTCAAGGCTCTGTTCTGGGACCACTTATTTTCCTTTTGTTTATAAATAACTTACCACTTCATATTCGTACTGTGTGCGTTGTACTGTTCGCAGACGATGTTTCCATTGCAGAAGAGGCAGACACCCCTGAGGAACTGCGGGGGAAGCTCAATACTCCGAACAATTTACAAATTGGTGCGGTATTAATAAATTAATTGCTAACACGAAAAAACTGTCTTAATGCAATTTTTTTGTAGAAAAAAATTCACACTGACATAAATCTAGCATTTAACCAATTAACACTTGTCCCAAGTGCAACAACAAAATTTCTTGGTATACATATTGACAGTGATATGAGCTGGAAATACCATATTAACAATTTTTGTCGAAAAATAAGTAGTGGCTACTATCCAATCTTGCCACTCAAAAATGTTTTATACCAAAACTGTATTATTAATTGTTTATTGGACCCTCATTTATTCGGTACTGCTGTCGTATAACGTCATTTTGTGGGGTGGCCCTTCAAAGAGCGAGAGGGTTCTAATTGGTCAAAAATGAGTAATCCGATTAATCTTTGAGCAACAGAAAACTTAGTCATGTAGAGTATATCAAAGCAACATGGTATATTGACGTTGCGTGTATATATACAACTGTCTCATATATACAAAAAAGAATATTAGCAAGTATGAAATAACTTCTTAGCTACATAATTACCCTACTAGACACGGTATCTATTGAAAATACAGAGACGCAGAACAGTAAAATTTTTCAATTCCCTACCTCCCGAAATTAAACAAAGAGCGTCCTTATATTCTTTTAAAAGGAGGTGCGAAGCTATTTAATAAATGACGTTTATTATTCAGTCGACGAATTTTTAAATAATAATTAGGTACCCATACACTTTTAACCACTTAAAGAAAAAACTATTTTTCGATAAATTTGACTATTTATTACGATGTTATTTATGTATGTTGGTGCAATTATCGCCATGTGTTATATTTTATTATTATTATTATTATTATTATTGTTTGTTTATTTATTGACATGTCCTATTTCATTATAATATGATCGATTATAATATAATCGAAAGGATAAATAAATTATTATTATTATCATATAACATTTCGCGACCTCGGCGTAACTTTTGATAGTAAATTATCCTTCACTGATCATATCGATACCGTTGTGTCTGAAGCCTCCAAAGCCCTTGGATTCATCGTTCGTACTAGTCGAGAGTTCACTAATACTGATACTCTGAAAATTCTTTATCAATCCTTGGTCAGATCGAAACTTGAGTACGCATCGCTAATTTGGAGTTCCAGTTATGATGTTCACAAAAATAACTTGGTGGCAGTTCAACGTAGATTTCTTAAATTACTGTGGTTCAAATCCGACGGTACCTATCCAGTGATTGGTTTTCCGCAAAGTAACTTGCTTGAAAGATATTCTATGACTACTCTTGAGGATAGGCGTACGTACTTTCCTCAAGTATTTTTGTTTAAATTACTACACAAACACAATGATTTTGACGCACCCGAAATAATTAGTAAGCTCAATTTTCACGTTCCCAGATTAACCTCTCGTAATCACCAAGTTTTCTATTTACCTAGGCCGCGTACCAACATACTAAATAATTCACCTTTATATACGATTTGCAGTACTTCTAACAAATTATGTAGCGACTTCGATATTTTTAATTGCAGCCTTAGTGACATAAAACAAAATGTTCTGAATTAAATAACCAGTGAGTGTCTTTGTTTTTCTTAATTTACTTTGAATCATATATGTGTATATAGTTTTTATATTTAAACATTTCCCATGTTATTTTTTTCTCTGTCTTCGTATCATTAGTTCTTCATAGTTCCTACATTTAAGTAAATTTTTTCTTCATTTTACTTTCTTTTTATGTTGTTGAATATTATGTAATTAATGCTTTGTATGCCTTTATTCCTGTTCTGTAATTGGGTATCTTACCTGTTGAACAGTGTATGCAATAAATAAATAAATAAGTAAATTATTATTATTATTATTATTATTATTAATATTATTATTATTATTATTAAAGTCATTCCTTAGTGCAGGAAATACTCAAGTATCATTAGGTAAGTGGAAAAAGAAGCAAAAATTCTAAATTCACTACCCCCCCACCCCTCGTTTCCCTAACCCGTCACCACCCATAAGAACTGAACGTTGTAAGTTATAATATCTAATGTACAGTACAGTTAAATGGCTATTATCAGTTGTGATTATTTCTAAATACTCTTAGACCCATCCCCACCAATTAAGGTTATGGATTTTATCGTTTTAGAATTTTTATTGGTTTTAATTGCAAGAGAAATCCCTAATCACCCAAGCCCTTGTAGTTCTAATTCTAGTAGAAAGTCAACCCAATGTCACCCCAAAATAAAGGTTGCTTTGTGTTTTTGTGGTTGTGTTCCCGAGATTTTTCTCCAAAATAGGTGAAGGATTCGTTTTCAGCGCCCCAAAATTTGTAAAAAAAAAAGATGGCTTCTACACTTTACCACGGATGGGCCAAAAAGGCCCTTTTTTAACGTTGCTCTTTGTAATAAAGAATTTGGATTCGTAGCAAATGTCCTTATATGGTGCAGATCGAAAATTCGATCCAAATTATAAACCATACTCCTAAAGGGCCGACAGTCCAATCTCATTCGTATCATTTATCAAAACACACTAACTGTTAGTTTGACGTCAACTACATTATTTTGTAGATTCTACCGACACTGGTTTTAAAAGAAAAGACACGTGGTAAAAAAAATCCAGAAAGGAAGGCAGATTAATGATGAGAACATCACAACTATTATCTAGACAATAATATTTATCATGACATTTCTGAATAACTTTTCCATCTCTTGCTCAATGAAACCGTGGTGTTCCATTCAAACCAATTGTAGCATAGCATTCCACTTCTTATTTCAATATTTAACACTAATGTACAAATTGATAAGAGTTAAGTTAAAGAAACTAGATAAAAATGTTTATTAGTACCTAATAATAATAATAATTTGTTATGGGTGGTGCTCTCGAAAGCTGTTTTTTCATACTGTTGTTTATCAAGTTGCTTACCAAAAAAAATATTTGTTCCGCTATTATTGAGAAATATACGAGGTGACCTAATTAAGTTGGTACAGCGCAATATGTCGAGAACAGTACATTTCCGAAAAATATATTTTTTTTAATGATTAGTTTCGAGGGGGAACAATAAACAGGGAACAAAGAGTTGAAATAAATGGCACTATGAGTGATCCAGATACAGCAGAATACGGTGTTCTTCAGGGAACAGTGCTCGGACCAATGTCATTCAACATATATATTCATTAAGATTGCCATGTAAAGACATTCTTAGTTTTGCTTATGACACGGTCGTTGTATATAACGTAATATATAAAACTTGGAGTAAAGTCGGTAGAAAAAGATTTTGTAATTATCAAAATATGATTTAGTACGAATTTACTTACTATGAATTACAGCAAAACTATTTATCTTATCATTTGTAGCATACCAAAGTCTTTGAGGAGTTAATCAGTCAAATTTTTGCACATAATAAAAGTTAGGCACTTAGAATGGGACCTTCAAATAAGTAATACTATTAACAAAATAAGAAGCTTCTTAATGTATATTTAAAATAATAAAACAATGCCTTGACTTAACCCAACTAAATTATATTTCTTAATAAATAGTCTAGTCAACGGAGGGTTTCACTTCTAATTTAAGTGCCAGTGAATGGGCTTTGATGAAATCTTGTGCAATGTGTTTGTAATGGCGTTAATAAAAAAATTTAGGTCTGTCTGTCTCTCTGTCTGTTGGGGCATTAACTAAACAAACTACTTGACGGAGAACAGTCAAATTTGGTAGGTAGCTGACGCTGCTGTCAGCGAAGAAATGGTTAAACTTTCACTGGAAAATATACAGGGTGCACCGCCTAAAGGGAATAAATGGTGAAATATTTGTTTTTGCTCAAATTTAAAAGTTTCACGTTTCATGACATACTACACATATTCCAAAAAAAAAAAATTGTTACCAACATTTTTGAAAAGTTGTTTACCACTAGAATAAATGGAAAAAAATCTTGCTCAAATTTAAAATTTCCACATTTCATGGCATTCTAAATCTATTTCAAATTTGAATAAAATTTGTTTTTTTACCACTACTACAGAATAGATGAAAAAGATATGTTTTGTTCAAATTTAAAATTTCCACGTTTCATAACAATCTAAGCCTATTTCAGAAGAAAAAAATTTTGAAAAATTTTTTACCACTAGAATAGAACTTTTTCTTTGCTCAAATTTCAAATTTCCTCGTTTCATGACATTCTAAGCCCAATTCAAAAACTTTTGAAAACTAAAAAAAATTAAAAATTTGCAAATTTTTGCCCACTACAAAATACAAAATAGATGACGGAAACATTTGCTTTTGCTCAAATTTGAGATTTCCGCGTTTCATGACATTCTAAACCTATTTAAAAAAAAAATATTTTTAAAAATTGTAAAATATTTTTACCACTACTATAGAAGAGATGAAGAATTTTTTTACCACTAGAATACATGAAAAAAAAAGATTTGCACAAAATTAAAATTTCCACGTTTCATAACATTCTTAACCGATTTCAAAGAAAAAAAAATTAGCCACTACTACTTCCACCTCACTACGTGAATGTGGAATTGAAAATGTGACAGATGGCAATAATATATGACATATGCACCTATTACAGTTTTGTTGAAAAATGGATGGGGTGGTCATTCCAAGAAATAATTCAACCATGGTGGACATTTGTAAAGGTATTTGCGCAAGCCTTCCATATTTGGCACCTGTTGTTTAATATTGAATTTTTGCTGTCAAATGACTATTTTTTTGACCAAAAGTTATCAGGTTTTCTTTGTAATAACAGTGATAACTATATTCCCATTATTATTCTCAATGTCATTTCGAAATTAATAATTTTTTAGAGTGACCGCCATGCACAAATAAAGTCGGATGTTCTGTGTAAATACCTTTACCGATTGACGTGTGAATTTTTTCAAATGTTTAAATTATATATTTTTAAAGCTTTACAATTTCAAAGAAAGGGGTAGTTCTTCACGTTTTTCCGGAGAAACCGCACTTTATTACAGAAAAGTTGCAAATAGAAAATGTTTTATATTTCGATGATACATTCACCTGAATTTTTTCAGATTCTGTTTTCATCTTTTACATTTCCGCTCCTCCACTTTTAGGACTTTTTGAGTGGCCATATTTTGAAAAATGTGCATTTTTCGAAAAAAATCACAAGAGTAAAAAAGGGCCAAAAAAGGTAAATATATTGTTTTCCTTTCATTTTTGACCTGATTCTACAAGTTACGAAACCCGTATTAACAGGGGTGTTTCCTGACCCTTCCGATAATTTACTACTCTAATCTTTTTCAACTTTTTTATTAACGTCATCATTACAAACACACTGCACAAGGTTGCATCAAAATCCATCAAATTAGAAATTTTGGTCATTTTAGCGCTCCATTGACGGGACTAAAGGTCAAACTGATCGTATGGAATACTTGATAGGGGCAAAGTAATCATCATCTATTATATTGTGGTGGTAAAAAAATTTAAAAAAACATATTTTTTTAAATTTTCAAAACAAACTTCTTTTTTTAAATATGTTTAGAATGCCATGAAACGTGGAAATTTTATATTCGAGTAAAAAAAATGTTTTCCATTATCCACATACAAAATTTTCAAAATTCCAAATTTTTTTTCTATTTTATTATTTTTTATAAAAAATTTTCAAATTTTGAAAATTTCAAATTTTTTTTCGATTCAAAATTTTCAAAAAATTTTTTTTTCAGATGGGTTTAGAAGGTCACGAAACATGGAAATTCCAAATTTAAGCAAAAAAAAATTATCAAATTTTGAAAATTTCAAAAAAAATTTCTATTTAAAATTTTCAAAAATTTTTGTTTAAAATAAGTTTAGAATGTCACGAAACGAGGAAATTTTAAATTTAAGCAAAACAAAATTTTTCCATCGCCCATTTTATAAAAAATTTTCAAAATTGTCAAAATTTCAATTTTTTTTTTAAATGTTCGAAAAAAACATTTTTTTAATGGGTTTAGAATGTCACGAAACGTGGAAATTTTAAAATTGAAGAAAATTTCAAATCGCCCATTTTATAAAAAAATTTCAAAATTATTTCTAAAATTTTCAAAAAAACATTTTTTAATGGGTTTAGAATGTCACGAAGCGTGGAAATTTTAAATTTAAGCGAAATAAAATATTTTCCATTATCTATTCCCTGTATATTTTCCAGTGAAAGTCTAACCATTTCTTCGCTGACAGTAGCGTCAACTACCTACCAAATTTGACTGCTCTCCGTCAAGTAGTTTTTTAGTTAATGCACCAACAGACCGACAGACAGACAGACACAGAGACCGACCGACAGACAAACTGATGGAATTGAAAAACCCATATATTCATAATCTACATGACCTGAAACGTTAAAATTCAAAAAAATCTCGGAAGGTGATTTTTTCTCGAATACAATACTTCCTTCGGTATGCGAGGGAAGTAAAAACTTACTTACTGAAAAACCTAATGCAAACAAACCTACAGCACAAAGAGATCAGGCGTATCTAGCTCCAAGGTTAGTTAATGCAATTAAATGCAATAAATTATATATCTTGTACAAAAGAAAATTAAAATTTAGATAAAAAATACGCAAGGAATGCTCATTGATCAAATAGTTAACATACAAACACTTTAATTATTAAAAAGCTCTTAAACTTGTTGATAATAAATATCATTCATCATTGTTAATTACTTTTATTTGCCTAACTCTAATAAACTTAAGTAAAATAAGTAAATTAAAAAAAATGCTTAAAATATGATGTCTCCCTGGATAGTATGTAATATATATTTTTCCGTAGGTATCCAGTTGTTTTCATACAAATCCGATACAATATTGAAGATCAGGAAAATTCAAACTTAGTAAATATAAAAACAAGCAAATTGCCGTCATCGCATCGGCATAAAAATTCTGAGTAACATCATTATCAACAACAAATAAATCATCGTTAATAATATAAAAAGTAATATAATCCTGCAATAAAACTAATCACCTAGTTTAATTTCTACAAATCGCACGTATGAAATACAATGGGACTCGATTTAAAACTCTAAAACTAATTTCTTAAGTGCGAAATTAAATTCAATGGAATAAATGAAAAGTAATTTTAACAAAAATATAATAAATATGTTGCTCTCTCCCTCCGAATATTTTTTAATTCGTCGAAAGATGGCATACGTTATGCACCACTTCCGATTTAAAAAAAAAACTAATAGGCGAGTCTGGCTGGGGTAAAGAAGAGGTGATTTTCTCATGAAAAATTTTCGTAAACCGCGACTTTCATGGTCAAATCATTGTCTAAACAAAATTTATTTCGTTTTTATTTAACAAAATGAAAACGGTTTGACGGATCCGGAAAAATCTTGATTCAATCGAAAGGTATTTTCAATACGCGTCGTTTGGCGTCAGGCACACCGCATATTGTCAACCCGTTCATTTGTTAGAGCCAAAATAAATTTCTTAATTAACAAATTGATTACTCCGAAACTAATGAGGTCAGGATATTGCTTTTTTTCAAAATACATGCCTTTTATATCAAAGAATATACCAATTTTTTTTTGCCCGATATCTGGATACTTTTTGATTACTTAAACAATTGGCATAATTTGTTAATTAGCAAATAACTTTTTTTTCGGATGTTTAATAGACTTCAAACCAACTTTAAACGATAAATACTGATGTCGGGTATAACCCCCACAGAAGTCTGCACGAATGCAACTTTTTGCTTGTGTTTATTTAAAGTTTAAATTAATTTTGCAAATTACCAAATGGAATATCTCGGCTCTGGGTAAGCGTATCGAAATGGGGTCTTATGCAATATGAAAGTGCTTGAAAAGAGGAAAATTTTGAGGCCAGAAAGAACTTGATCGGATAACCGGAACCGGAAATAAAAGTGATATTGCGTGAGAGACTCTAATTTGTTTATTAACAACGTTTTGGACACGAGGCTCGGTGCAAATGAAACCTAACAAGTTTTTCCATCAACCACAAAAAGTTCTGCAAAAAATATTCAATCCCTGAAGAGTTATACGCATTTTTCACCCGTAAAAAAATATCTCACGCAACATGAAATTAGTAAGATTTGACGCGCAATGGGGTGGCGGTGTAGGCAAATTTTTGTTGTCAAATTCACTTTTCTTTCGTGCAATAAAATATTTCCTATAACAAAATAATTTTTAAATTGTAAAAAAAGCTATAAATAATTATTTATTCTTGAGAACTTGGAACATGGAACGGGGGAAGGGGATGGGCCATTTTGTGACTTGGAGACCGGTTTTTTACAACACGATGGTCCTTGACCACGATGCGTGCAGCTGTTCGTTCTTTCCGTGGATTTTCTTGGTGCGTACAGACGTGTATTTTGAGATAGTGTTTTTTTTCCACTTGTTCATCCAGAATTTCCGAAATTTTTTTCCTTCGGTTATATTTGGTCAAAGATTTTGGAGCACTTCAAAATACCATTTCAAATTATTTTCAAAATATATTATTCATTATGAGAAAAAAGTGAAAAAGAAATTTGTTTCCTTTTTATTTTTGGTCTTTTTTCGACAGGCACCCCCTTCAAATAAAGTAAAACAAGTCTGCTCTTTCACAAAAAGTAGTAATAAAAACAAATACTACCGACAAACCCTCGTTGGACAAGAACAATCATATGCTTGTTGCAAGATAGCCATCTATTTGATGAAAATTGAGAAAACATTATTTATGACGTTTTTAAAAATTTCTCAGAAAGTAAAAACATTTATTATGGTAGAAAATACTTGGTTACATGAAAAAAAAGCAAATTTGACGAAAAAAAATTTGCCCACACCGAGGATCGAACCCGCCACCGCATTGCGTGTCAAATCTTCCTATTTTCACGTTGCGGGAGAGATTTTTTTTAAGAGTCAAAAACGCGCAAAACTCTTCATAGATTGAATATTTTTTGTAGAACTTTCTGTGGTTGATGGAAATACTCGTTAGCTTTCATTTGCATCGAACCTCGTGTCCAAAAAATTGTTAATGAACAAATTAGAGCCTCTCGACCAATATCACTTTTATTTCCGGTTCCGGTTATCTCAGCAAGTTCTTTCTGGTCTCAAAATGTTCCTTTTTCCAAGCACTTTCATATGCACAAAACCCCATTTCGATACGCTTACCAAGAGCCGAGATATTCCATTTGTTAATTTGCAAAATTAATTTAAATATCTTTCAACTGAATCAAGATTTTTTCGGATCCGTCAAACCGTTTTCATTTTATTAAATAAAGACGAAAAAAAAATTAGTTTAAACAATTATTTGACCATGAAGCTCGCGGTTTAGGAACATTTTTCATAAGAAAATCTTATTCAGCGAGAATCCGTGGCTAACTCAAATGGTATAGAAAATTTTTGGGAAAACTCCCAGGCAGGCTCGCCTATAGTGAGATATTCTTATACAGCACCTCCAGAAACCTTTGTACAAGACTACATCGTGGTGGGTCAAAGGGTTTCTTTCAATTAAAGATATCTGTAAAGCGGATTTCCAAATGGAAAAAATTTATTCTTCATTTTTTGTTCAGAATAACGTATTGTACTAGTTTGATATAATTTTACAACAAAATAATAATTTATTTAATAATCAAAAATTCTAACTCGTATATTCCTACCATTTCCCTAACAAATAATCTTCAATAAAAACCAAGTAAGCCATGAAAACAAAAGTTATTGCAAGTGTCATAATTATATAATTCTTTGCTCTCCTATGTAATCACCATCATTCCGAATACATTTCTAGTGACTTCAATACATGCTTGTTTAATTCTGATCACCAAGTTTTCTTGGCTACGTGCCTGCTCTTATCCAGTCTACATTTTAAATGACCCGATAAACAGAAATCAAGCGGTATCAGAACCGGAGACCTAGAGAGAAACTCCTGCACTTAACTTTTTAAACCTATCCATCTACTTGGAAAATTTTCTTCTACTGTGCGATCGAGAAGGAGTTAAGGTCACGTGACGGATAGAAGTCACTAAAATTATTAAAATTAATTTCTATTCTACGTATATTATTAAAACTAATTTCCTGTTACTAGACTAGGGTCCCTAGTCCAGAATACTAAAATACAAATGGCCGCCACTTTGTGATCAGCTTATCGAACGCGTTGTTTTAACCGTATATATTTTGCAGATTTCCTGTTTGGATTATTTAACATCTAAAATTATCCTTAATCAATTCATATGGTGAATTTTGTTTGTTAAGATCGAGACGAGTTTATATTTTATGAAATTGTCTCATGATGTACAGTATAGCTGTATGGAAAAAATGGTGCTATCAGTTTAAATCTCTATATACCGGGTGAGTCACGAATTGCGCTCGCCCCAATATTTCCTAAAATATTTGGAATAGAAAATTGAAATTTGGAGGCCTTATTACACGACTAAAATTCCATCTTTTCAATAAAAAATCAAGTTTGGTGCACATCCGGTTTGACCGGAAATGCCCATAACTTTCGATTTTTAAATGGAACACCCTATATATTTTTACATTTTTGGGATCTAGAGGAAATTTTGAATATAATACATTCATTTTGGTCACTTTTTGATAAACATTAAAAATTTTATTAAAAAATCTATTTCTGAATCCAGAGTGCTGTGGTGCCCAAAATATATTTTAGTTTGTGTGCTACGTTACTATAAAAATAAAAAGAGCAATATGATTGCATTACTTAATTCTCTAGAGGCGTTTAAAATTTTTAAATGTGATTTTTACCCACTAACTCGTTTTTTTTTAAATGGGAATTTAATCGTTCACCAACATTTTTAAATACCTCATTTTCATACGAATCTAATGATACCAAAATTTTGAAAATCCGCTCAGAAATATTTGAGATTTCAGCCAAAATACAATGCAACCAAGCTTTTAAAAACATGCGGCTAATAGATAATAGATTAGTGGGCTTTGGAAACTAAAATGGCACATTTCTGTGTAAATCTGGTAACCTAATAACATTGGAAAAATCATAGTAGCCATTGAATGTAATAAAACAATATCAAAGTGACCAAAATGGATGTATTGTATTCAAAATTTCCTCTAGATTCCAAAAATTTAAAAATATATAGGGTGTTCCATTTAAAAATCGAAAGTTGTGGGCATTTCCGGTCAAACCGGATGTGCACCAAACTTGATTTTTTATTGAAAAGATGGCATTTTAGTCGTGTAATAAGGCCTCCAAATTTCAATTTTCTATTCCAAATATTTTAGGAAATATCGGTGCGAGCGCAATTCGTGACTCACCCGATATATTAAATAAAGAGACTTCTTTAGTACAAATGCCGATGAGCCGATGCGTGTTCCAACCTCAACTTTTCCTATTTGAAAAATCGATGTAATTTAATAATACTGGCATCATTTCTTATTGCCACACTTTCACAATTAATAACACAGCCAACACTTGGCATTTTGTATGATACAATGTCCAGAAAAGTACTAATATAATGAAAATTTGGATCAGTTTCCATTTAATATCTTGGGAATTTGGGTTTGTTGTCCCTAAACTGTGACAAAAATGTATAAATTTAAGGCATTGCGCGCACAAGACCTTATATAAATCACTAAGTTACTGTCGCCAATCTTTCTCGATCTCCCTGTAGCTAACCCTTGCAACGTTATGAGTCAGGGCACCATCAAGTTGATAATACAAATCTCTTCTGACAACTCGCGGCAGTTTATTGAATTTCACTTTGCAACAATATTAGACTGAAAAAAGGCTCGATAATCTGACACACATTGCCTTTTAGAACTGATACACTAGTGGGAATTTCCGTCAGTATAAGAACGGTAATTCTGGGAGGATACATGAACATAAAGTTGGCACCCAGAGTTAGCACCCCAGATTCACACTAGGTCTGAAACGGCAAAGTAAAGAGCGGCCGCGCTGCCGCTGGCGGGGATTATCTTGTTTCGAGGAGTAGAAGAGGCTTGTCGGGGGTGGAAAGCGGCAGCTCATAGCCGGACCGAATTTTCCTTTGTAAAAAAAAATTCCAGCTTTGTAATGCACATGCAAAGAGCTACCGCGATTCAGGTTGTGCCAATCATCATGATTCAGTGTAAACTAACCGCCCTCCAATTTTCAGTGCGGCAGCTCCATGCCAAGTCGAGTTTTCCGGGGGAAAGAGTTTTCCGACCGTGGAAGGGAAGGGCCAAGAGCTGCCGCGACTTTCTCACTGTGGATGCTTCTCTATTACCGATAGTTACCTTATGACCTATTTTCAGCGTGGCAGCTCAATTCCAAGTCGAGTTTTTCGGGGGGAGCATGGAGCTGCCGCACTGAAAATTGGAGGGCGGTTAGTTTACACTGAATCATGATGATTGCCACAACCTGAATCGCGGCAGCTCTTTGCATGTGCATTTCAGAGCCGGAAAATTTCTTTACAAAGGAAAATTCGGTCCAGCTATGAGCTGCCGCTTTCCACCCCCGACACGCCTCTTCTACTCCTCGAAACAAGATAAACCCCGCCAGCAGCAGCGCGGCAGCTCTTTACCTTGCCGTTTTAGACCTAGTGTGAATCTGGGGTGCTAACTTTGGGTGCCAACTTTATGTTCACGGAGGATACTATCCCATTCGTGGTGAATGTTGCCTCATCAGTAAATATGACGTTTTTCAAACAATCCATAATGTTTTAACATTCGCCCTAGGTGCAAAAACAGAAATCCAATCTTCTGTCAGTATCACCATCCTCTAGTCTAGGGTATGGGGAAATTTTTGCTTGAATGTTCTATGTTTTTCGAGCAAAGCCAGACCATGTTCTCACTAATATTTAGATCTAATGCTACTTGCCTTGTGCTATATTTCGCAATGAGTATAGTACTTATTGCGAAATTGATCTATACAATAAAAGATCATAGTAACAGTAAATGGCGATCCGAAGACGACAGAATTTTCGATGTAATCGGCAACACAAATGACGATCAGCAGTAAGTGTTTGGAATGTTATTCTGAGAAACATGTTACCTGTTAACAAACTTTTACATTTCGCGATTTTTTTTTTCAAGTACATGTATATTCTTCTGGTCAAAATGCTCGGGGTGTTGGTGTCCCTACCCTCCGGTATATTTCGGACAAAAAAATGCTAAGCCGCCATTTTTTACCAGAGTTGAAGCGCACGACATGACATGCCACACGTAGTTACAAACTTTCGGGAAAGAGAGTGCATTAGATTGTCATCTTAGCCTTTCTGAATGCTGAGATCCGGGACCAGGACAAAGCATCTACCAGCCTGTTGAGATCAAATTCCTCACCACAGTGCCTGAAGGGGTTCAGAGCTCCTGTCTTCCAATTGACAGGTATCATAATGTCAGGACCAATTACGGAATCGTAATCCACGAAGGCAAAATATAAGAGTTGGAACCGTATCTTGCTGGCCAGATGCTTCCACAGCTGACATCGCGTCACTACTTCCTACCCTTCCTATCCTAGGCCTGGTTCATATTCAGCGATCTTGAATTCACTTTGGACCTTTAATTCGTGCTCAGCTTTCTCGATTACTGGAGGATCCGTGCCCTGCCCTGGGTTACGAAGACTGCCATGAGGGTTGACAGCTGATTGGCAGCTGTTATGACGCGATAATCCAATGTCATCCTGGAATTCGTGTTCGGCGTATCCGAAAACTTAAGGACCCTGACCTCTTATCGAATTTCCAATTATTCCAAGACTTTTGACAGCTGACTGACAGCTGTCATCTTGTCATCAATAAATTCTAACCCCGAATTTGTGTCAGTGTTTGTATTCGAATATTTCTCTCAGCCTCTAGCCCCACAGGGACCACCGAGAGGCTGTAGAACTAAAACGTCTAGTCAGAGTTTTTTTGTTTTGCTCTTATCGAATTCAGAGCATCAAAATACATAGGATATCATAGGTCAGATCCCCAGATCAAATGACCTGCGTTATTCAAAGAATTTCGAAGCAACCATTATTGTCTGTAATTGTTTATTTGTGGCATATTCAGATTTTCTTACTTTTTCTTGGGTATTTTGCCACTGAAAAATATTTAAAAATTTTAATGAAAAAACCTCTGCGCCAAACGGATCAGACAGAGGTTGGTTCTTGAGTACTTGACTGTTTCAAAAAGTCTCACACCTAAAAATATATAAACTAGAACAATGTTATAAACTAAAAACTGAAAATCAAAGCTATAGGTAGTTAACGTTTCGGAAGAGAATCTACTTCCGTTCTCAAAACTTTTTTGGCCGTCAACCATGACAGTTCTTTGTTTATGTATTTCCATAGTCACGTGAGACATTAAATTATATTTATCTTATTTTTACTTACTTCGTCTCTAAGGATGGGCAACCAACTAGTACAAAAATCTATTGAATAATTAGAAACGCATCTATCCTCGTTTAATAAAATAATCGCGGATTCTTTAAGTTTTCTTTTAGTTCCGTTGCTCTCTTTTTCCAAAATCTTCGCCGAGTCCCATTTAATTCTATGATTATTATCCCACGCGCGTTCACAAATTCTCTCCTAGCGTAATTTCTATGTTCACGAAGCCTTACGTTGTATTTAAAATTGTATTTATATTGTTCCGTGTGAGTGCGGAAAACATTACGTAGGTGAATCATCTAGACCTTTCAACGTAAGGCTTGGTGAACATAGAAATTACGCTAGAAGGGGAGAATTTGAAAAATCCAAAATTTGTGAACACGCGTGGGATAATAATCATAGAATTAAATGGGACTCGGCGAAGATTTTGGAAAAAGAGAGCAACGGGACTAAAAGAAAACTTAAAGAATCCGCCATTATTTTATTAAACGAGAATAGATGCGTTTCTAACTATTCAATAGATTTTTGTACTAGTTGGTTGCCCATCCTTAGAGACGAAGTAAGTAAAAATAAGATAAATATAATTTAATGTCTCACGTGACTATGGAAATACATAAACAAAGAACTGTCATGGTTGACGGCCAAAAAAGTTTTGAGAACGGGTAGATTCTCTTCCGAAACGTTAACTACCTATAGCTTTGATTTTGAGTTTTTAGTTTATAACATTGTTCTAGTTTATATATTTTTAGGTGTGAGACTTTTTGAAACAGTCAAGTACTTAAGAACCAACCTCTGTCTGATCCGTTTGGCGCAGAGGTTTTTTCATTAAAATTTTTAAATATTTTTCAGTGGCAACTATTATTGTTTGAAAATTGTTAGAGTATAGCCATATGTCATTTGACAGTTGTCAAACTGTCAATAAATGTCTTATGCCGAACAGGCATTAAATTTTGACCTAGTGACGTCATCAATACTCGAGTTATGATTTTCAGCTTCAAGAACTCGATATTTTTATCGTATAAATTTATTCAGTAAGTATTCAGAGTTTTTTTCAAAATTCTAGGATTTGTTGGTATTTCGGACAACTTTAATTTAGGAACAAAATTGTTCATTTCCGACAAGATTTGCGCTCTCTAGCTCTCTGTGCAGCGTGATCCTATCCGACGACGTGCCATATAGCAGAGGAGCCAACTAGATAATGCATATGTCACAAAACATATGTAAAGACACTTAGGCCAGTAGAATTAGCTCATGGGATGGCTAATCTTGGATGAAATTCCTTACAGATAACCACATGGTATATTCGATGTATTCATTGATAAGGAACATACCTGTGAATTTCCTCCCATTTTAGAGTGGGGGAACATTTTTTAATTAACGTCTTTTTGTGCAAAAATCACGAAAAATCGAGTTTTTTAAGCATAGCTCTAAGCCAATTGACAATAGCCATATTTGATGTTATACGTTTCGTAGGTGATATAAAGACAGTTCAATTGCCACCCGAATAATTTAAATCGGTTAATAGTTTTTTTTAATAATCGAAAAGAACTGTCGAAAAATCGAAAATTTCAATAATTTTTAATTCCGTGAAAAATTTTCTTGTATCCTTAGAACTGGTGAAAACATGTCTTATGTAACCCTGAAGCTACCATAAAATTTTCATCAAAAAATATTTATAACTTTTCGAGAAAATTAATTTGTTTATAAAAAAGGTCTGAAATGTTTAATTCAATCTGACCCAGTTCCCGTCATCAAAAATGACTCATCCGGAGCTCATTTTTTTCGTGACGACTAGTTTACGAATACATAATTGGCATAATGATTTTTTAATATTTTCATCAACAAAATGGCGTTTGAAAAAGTACGACTTTTTCGGGCAGAGTTTTTTGCGAATATCTTAATAACAAATTAATGTACTGGCATAAAACTTTCATATTCTGGTAGCTCGTATTTTTACACGAATTTGAAAAAAAAATTATTGTTGTAAGATGTTTAGAAGCCGAGATAATTTTTTTTACTTGTTAATTACGCCATTTGTTTATTTATTAACATAAACATTTGAAATTTACATAGTAACTGGTTGAAGACTTGATTTTTGTAACTCAGTGAACTGTCACGTATAATGTTATGTATTAAGGCACGTAATGTCAATTTTTGACGTTTCTGTTTTGGTGAAAATTTTTGCACGTATTGATACTCTTCGTACTGTTTATTACTGTTTTAACTAGTAGATGAAAGTAGCAACGTGGTATCTGTGTGAGAATGTACTAACTGTCTTTTCCGATTTGATCAGTTAAACTTCAATTTTCAAATATACTGATAACAAAGTGGTGTGCTCGAATTAGGGCTTGTTAAATTCTCGCGATTTTATCCAAATAGCTATGACCTCAAGAATTTCCAGAGGGGAAGGGAACATAGATGATATTTCGATGGAAATTGTGACAGTAGATACCGTTTACCAGATTTTAACTCAGACAGCCTAGTCGTTTTACTGAGTTAAAAAATTCCTGTTTATCCCTAAAGGAGGCAGAGACTTAAAACATCGTCCATTTTGTCTATAATATTTCATCCTGCCTCAAGTCAAAACCACATGCACAACTTTCATATATTTATTTGCTTCTATAAATGTACAATAGTCCAGGGATTGAGCATAAAATCTAGGTGAAATAAAATTAATTAATTATCCGTACATTTTGATACTTTTCCGCTAAATTTTCACACAAATGCACCGAAATTAAATTTTGCCAACTCTTCACACATATATGCTGACCGCTCCTATAAGCATGATTTTACTGTAAATAATTGCTTGCTATTGCTTGGTATTTGCACACCGTTTTCTTTGCTTACTACTTACTGCTGTTTTTACCGATTTATTTATTTCTTTGCTTCTTACTTTTGCTATCAATTAAAATGTTGATACCAATGTACCTGACACATTTAAGGTTATTCCGTTATTTATTTATTTGGTTTTCTCTTCCATTGTATTATTGAATTTTATATGTTAATAAACTTTGTTATCTACCAACACGTGTTTTTTACTGCTGAATGTGAGTGAAAGTCTAATTTGCCATCCAGGACCCCTGGGCATAACCGTTTCTCCACTGTAGCTATCCCAGCCCTACTGCAACAGGCGCTCGAGATAACCGAAATCACGCTCAGCGTCAAAGTAACGCTTCCACTTGTTTATGGGCGGACGGAAGAAAGGACGTCACAATATAATATTTAATAATTTTCTTACTTTTTATTGGGTATTTTGCCACTGAAAAATATTAAAAAATTTTAATGAAAAAACCTCTGCGCCAAACGGATCAGACAGAGGTTGGTTCTTGAATACTTGACGATAGCTTTCATTTTCAGTTTCTAGTTTATTACATTGTTCTAGTTTATATATTTTTAGGTGTGAGACTTTTTGAAACAGTCAAGTATTCAAAAACCAACCTCTGTCTGATCCGTTTGGCGCAGAGGTTTTTTCATTAAAATTTTTAAGTATTTTTCAATGGCAAAATACCCAATAAAAAGTAAGAAAATCTGAATATGCCACAAATAGACAATTACAGACAATATTTAATAATTTATTTGAACATCAATCATGCATACACCTTCCCCTTTTGTATATCCGCATAAACCCAGTAAAAGGTACGTACAATACAAATCAAATTTATACAGTGTAGTATATGGACTAAAGTAAAAGTATTTTTAAACGTATGCTATAAACCACAATCATGCTCTTTCATTAGTTTGTTATTAAGTACTCATTTGGCACTCCGCTCCTCGAATAGAAGGCAAAAAAATGTTTTATTTAAATTGTTTATAACAAATTTATTAACAATATTTCAACAATGTTAATACGGTAGTTAATATTTCATCGTGGGACCCCAAATTTGAAAAAAAACGTCGAAATGGCATCATAAATGAAGCAGACACATCGATTTTTCTTTGTCGGAATTTGAAGTCGCTTGACCGAAAACGTTAAAGTGGACACCTGAGGGCGGGACACGAAGACTCATTCAGACTTTAGTGTACAAAAATTGACCTTACGACCCTTAATACATATTATATGTGACAGTTCGCTGAATTACAAAAATCAAGTCTTCAACTAGTTACTATGTAAATTTCAAATGTTTATGTTAATAAATAAACAAATGGCGTAATTAACAACTGAAAAAATTATCTCGGCTTCTAAACATCTTACAACAATAATTTTTTTTTCAAATTCGTGTAAAAATACGAGCTACCAGAATATGAAAGTTTTATGCCAATACATTAATTTGTTATTAAGATATTCGCAAAAAACTCTGCCCGAAAAAGTCGTACTTTTTCAAACGCCATTTTGTTGATGAAAATATTAAAAAATCATTATGCCAACGATGTATTCGTAAACTAGACGTCACAACGAAAAAAATGACCTCCGGATAAGTCATTTTTGATGACGGGAACTGGGTCAGATTGAATTAAACATTTCAGACCTTTTTTATAAACAACGAATTTTCTCGAAAAGTTATAAATATTTTTTGGTGAAAATTTTATGGTAGCTTCAGGGTTACATAAGACATGTTTTCACCAAGTTCTAAGGATATAAGAAAATTTTTCACGGAATTAAAAATTATTGAAATTTTCGATTTTTCGACAGTTCTTTTCGATTATTAAAAAAAACTATTAACCGATTTAAATTATTCGGGTGGCAAATGAACTGTCTTTATATCACCTACGAAACGTATAACATCAAATATGGCTATTGTCAATTGGCTTAGAGCTATGCTTAAAAAACTCGATTTTTCGTGATTTTTGCACAAAAAGACGTTAGTTAAAAAATGTTCCCCCACTCTAAAATGGGAGGAAATTCACAGGTATGTTCCTTATCAATGAATACATCGAATATACCACGTGGTTACCTGTAAGGAATTTCATCCAGCGGTTTTTCTAATTCTACTGGCCTAACTGTAAATAACTGCGGAACATCAACTTGCGAAAAAAATCAAACAAAGAAATTTCGATTATTATTAAAAAGGAGCAGATTTATCCAATAAATCGGTTAAAGATTATGAAGAATTAGTAGAGGAAATCATTATATCCTCCAAATCCAAAGGTATATATACTAATATACTGTCATAAATATGTGGACAATATTGTGCTTAATTAACATGGTGGATTAAACACAAAGCAATTCAATCATAAATTCAATTATAAGTGATGATTATATTAGTTATAAAAAGCATTTTTAAATATTACAGTTTACAAATAGAAACGGTCTCTAATATTAATATTGACAGAGGAATTATTTCCCTTAAATCTATTTACCTGCTGTCGATAAATATGAAAGTTATGAACTACGTAGTGACACAAAATATAAATCATGATGTAGACATACAGTACAGTCCAAATCACGAATGCTGTCGTTCACGTCATCAATTTATGTACATGAGATTTTTCTATCAGCTTTAATATCAACGCATTACAATGTAAATAACAGAAAGTCACGTCTGCTGGGGCTACGACAGAAGTTCCAAATGTAACGATGCGTTTTAGAGATGAATAATATAACCGCTTGTTGTAGCCGCAACCAACGTACAGCATTCTGTCAGTTCAGTAGCGTACAGTTGGCGCATTTCATGATTTTCGATATGCTCACGTTATTTATATAGATTTGCAGTGTTTTTTGCTATGGCGTTTTAAGTTTCCTGTAATTATGTACATTGTTGTACAAACAGTTTGTGAGTTCTTTAGTTTTACTATTTGTAAAGAAACTAATCTCAAAATGCCCGGCAAAAGACTGAATGCAGTAGCCAAAGACATGGTGGTGAAATTAGTTGAGACTTCAATCAGGAAAAATGCAACGGCAGTCATCTTTGCAAATAGTCTATGAGGTGAATCGCAAAATTAAATGTGGCAGATGTTTATAAAGCAAATTTTATTTTAGCATATTTCTAATGCATTGGGTATTAGGCTATTGACTATGTAATTGACTACGGAACTAATTCGTTAAAGGTATTTTATTATTTCATATGTTCAATTGTACCTTTTTACTTCCCTCGCATACCGAAGGGAAGTATTGTATTTGAGAAAAAATCACCCTCCGAGATTTTTTCGGATTTTGACGTTTCAGATCACGTAGATTTCGAAAATATAGGTTTCTCAATTCCGTCAGTCTGTCTGTCTGTCTGTTGGTGCATTAACTAGAAAACTACTTGACGGAGAGCATTCAAATTTAGTAGGTAGTTGATCCTACTGTCAACGAAGAAATGGTTAAACTTTCACTGGAAAATATACAGGGTGGACCGTCTAAACGGAATAAATAGCGAAAAAAATTTTTTTGCTCAAATTTAAAATTTCCACGTTTCCTGACACGCTAAACCTATTTCAGAAAAGAAAATTGAAAATTTTTTTCACATTTTTGAAAAAAATTTTACCACTAAAATATATGGAAAAATTTTTTTCTTTGTTCAAATTTAAAATTTCGACGTTCCATGGCATTCTAAAAGTATTTGAAAAAAAAAATATTTTGAAAATTTTTACCAACAATATTTTACCACTAAAATAGACGGAAAATTTTTTTATCCTTCAAATTTAAAATTTCCACGTTTCATAGCGTTCTAAATCTAGTTAAAAAAAAATATTTAATTTTTGAAAAAATTTTTACCACTAAAACAGATAGAAATTTTTTTTTCCTTGTTCAAATTTAAAATTTCCTCGTTTCATAGCGTTCTAAACCTACTTAAAAAAAAATTTTAGAAAAATTTTCTACCATTTTAAAAAAAAAATTACCACTAAAATAGATGGATTTTTTTTTCTTTGTTCAAATTTCAAATTTTCACGTTTCCATGGCATTCTAAACCTATTCAAACAAATTTAAAAAAAAAATTGAAACATTTAAAATTTATTATTAAATCACTACTATAGAATAGATGAAAAATTTATTTTTGCTCAAATTTAAAATTTCTGCGTTTCATGACATTCCAAACCCATTTCGGAAAAAAAGTTTGCTAAATATTTTTACCACTTTGGATAAAAATTTTACCACTAGAATAGACGGAAAATTTTTTTCTTTGCTCAAATTTAAAATTTTCACGTTTCATGACATTCCAAACCTATTTCAGAAAAAAAAAAATTTGGAAATTTTTTTCACCAACATTTTTGAAAAATTTTTTACCACTAAAATAGATGGGAATTTTTTTTTTCTTTCCTCAAATTTAAAATGTTTACGTTTACGTTTTACGTGGCATTCTAAACCTATTAAAAAAAAATCTTACTACTATAGAATAGAAGGAAACTTTCCTTTTTGCTCCATGCACAAATAAAGAGGGAAGTTCTGTGTAAATACCTTTACCGATTTTTTTTTTTTTTTAAGTTTGGTGTATAACTTTGTTCTGGGTGGATTTAGGTATAGGCATCGGTTCACAAAAAAGCTGATGTAAATCCCGTCAAAATGGTGACCGATAAAAATATTTTTGATAAAAATTGGCTGAGATACAGTCGCTCAAAGTTACCTACTTTCTTACGATTTTATCACTTTTTACATTTATACCATGTTATTTTTAATTTTTACACGCAAAAATTATTTTTATTTATATGACCTTAGACATAAAAAACTTAATATGCAGAAGAATGATAAAATTCTTGAAATTAATCAAAAAAGATATTTTATTTTTGGAAAAACATTTGGAAGTATTTTTAAGTCCTGAAAATATCAGCTTCGCAACTGAACACATCGTAATTTTTCTGTATGGTATTAAGACCAACAGTTTAAGTAGCTGTCGCTTTTTTAAAGATTATCAAAATTCACAAAATTTCCTCTAGCACATTTGCCACCAACTTCTGATGCCACTAAACAGCATGGCACTAGGAATCAGACATTTTTCAAAAACAAAATTTTGATTTGGTAACTGAACTAATAACACACACTTTTTTTATTAACCCAAAGAAGTGATTCCGAATGTTTTTGACGTGCTGAACACGATGCCGTTGGCCGTTTTGTGTCATGACGTCACAAGTTTGAGAAAACCAAACTTGAAAGTGCTAAAAATGCCATTTCTACCAATATTTGTGTCCTACTACCTGGATTGCGATACGGGATTAAGTAAAACGGACCAGACCATCTTATTCAACTGTCCAAGATCTTTAAAAACCAATCAAACAATAAAATAAACATAACTTAAGATGGCATAAACATTATTTTATTCCTGAGTTTAGCAAGAAATACTAGAATTTATGTGGTGAAAAGGCTTGAAAGAATTCTATCAATTTTACATAAGTATTTACTTAGTAAAAGTATCTTGTTCTCATGTTTTTAAGGATATAACTGGCGGAATAGTTGCTGAGCTAAACTTCGCCCTTTAGAATAAGGAATTGATTTTTTTCTAAAAAAGACCATTTATTATTATTACTATTATTATTATTATTATTTTACTTCTCCTTGTTAGGGTATTGTAATGAAGTATTCGCTAGTACCAAGAATTACTCAATTTCAGAGACACAACTAAGAAAACTTCTGACAATACAATATTATTATTATTATTACTATTTTTTTTTACGCGTTAGCGATGCTGGACAGTTCTCCCGTGTCTCCGATATTCCCAGAATCGTGTGCCCTAAGTGGACGCAGGGACCCCAAGACGACTGCCTTCTGCATTTGGCCTGCCAACCATTCGGCTGATTTTTGGCAGGCCGGTATGGTCTTCAATGGTGAGAGCAGCGTAGGCCTCATCCCACCGAGAACGTCGATTATCAGGACGACCAACTTGACCGAGTAGTCTGGGTATAGCGCTCGGAGCTCATACCGGAGATCTCGGTATTTAGTCCGTTTATCCTCCTCCTTCATTGTGATGTTTGTCTCGGCCGGTGCCGAGAACTCGATGACATACATCACCTTGGTCTGGTGGTCGAGGAGGACTATGTCAGGCTTGTTGGCTTGAATCAGCCTGACGGTCGGGAACGAGTAGTTCCAATAAATTCGGCACTTCTCCTTCTCGACAACGGACTCGATCTCTCCAGGAACATAAGGCAGCACCGGTGTTCGGTCTACTTCGTACGAGTGCCGAAGATAGTAATACAGCACTCGTAAAGCCGCGTTATGTCTGTGGATGTAGGCCGAAGTCGCGTAAATCGGACATGCAGATAGTAAATGCATGAGCGACTCCGGAGCCTGATGGCAGGTCCTACAATTTAGGTCGAGGACCTCTACACCCATAACACGACTGCGGTAGACCAAGGTGTTAATAACACCATCTTGGCAGGCCACAATGAATCCCTCGGTCTCCGACTTTAGCCCTGCTGACCTCAGGAATGCGAGGGTCAGTTTTGTCGATAAGCCCAGTGTGTCTATGTTGTTGTAGAACACTCCATGCATGTGTTTATCGACGTGCTGCCTGAACAGATTTCTCTGCTCGGCAGATTTAATTTGGGTTGTCAGGCGATTTGGCGGAAGCTCAGTTACTGACTGTGCATCAGCACCTCGCCTGCCTCTTCGCCTGAAGTCGAAAACCAGACCGAGATCATCTGCGGCCCTGCGTGCTGCCTTAAATAAAAATCCGCCCACTCCTACGGTTTCATGATCTCTCACTAACCGCAGGAGTAGATCTGAGCTCCTCAAGATGTTACATGCCATACATGCACTCCAGGCTGAAGAGTCCTCTGCCCCCCCCCCCCCCTCCGTTGACGTGGGAGGTACACTCGAGGTTATTATTATTATTATTATTATTTCACTACTTTGTCTCAGCTGAGCTGGTAAGCTGGTATGTCCTTAGAGTCAGGGAGAAACTTCATTCTATCCTGCTCCGTTTAAGAATTTTCTCGTTATGTGGCACGTTTGGAGGATTGCTATTTTTTGTATGACAACGTAATGAAAGCTTGGTAGGCCCAGTTTTTCTATGTTTTTCTTTAACTGGTTTGTCATAACTCCTTCCACTGAGATCACAATAGGGACTATTTCCACTCTGTCAAGGTTCCAGATGTGCTTAACTTCGATGGCTAAATTTTCATATTTTGACACTTTTTCGGTTTCTGTCTTTATCAGGTTATGCGTGAGTGGGCAGCCTATTATTATTATTATTATTATTATTATTATTATTATTATTATTATTATTATTATTATTATTGTTACTATTAAGAAATTAGAAAAACTTATCTGTTACGTACTCGCCAAGTTATACATTTTTCAAAAAAAAAATTCTTTAATATTTAGTTTTAATTCTACAAGGTTGCGACTTGATCGAAATGATTTCAAATCGGTCTGCTAACACCTGTAAATACTATCTCTTCAAATATTCGGTTTAAACACGAATTACTCTTCATTAACCTTCAGCGATATTAGTTTTAAGGTAATATTTTACAGGTATTTGCAGACCGATCTTTAAACATTTTGAAAAACTATATTTTATGAAAATCAAAATAAGACCTGAAGATTGTACAATATGTACTTTGGCTAGCAGGATCCAAAGTCGACCAGTTTGGTTATTTATATTTTCAAATTTATCCAGAATTTGATGACGAAATTTTCGATTCTAGAGAAATGTGAAATAATTGTATTGAAACATATTCTTTATAGGATTTTGCAAACAGCAGAAAAATAACTATCTATAACTAGAAGAAAAACTGTGTAAAAATATTAATGAAATCTTTGCATTCTTTCGATAACCTGAATTCTGGTTATGCTAGCAAATTAAAATACTAAAATGAATTTGTCTGTCTTATTTGACAATTCTCATTCTAACACTAGCATCCACACAGTCCCCTACGCCCATGCAGATTAAACTAGTATCTACATAACCCACTACAATCATGAAGATTCAGTTAAAATGAGAACAAAGGCCAAAAATGAATCTATTTATCTACCTTGTCTTAAACATTTTTCATTCTAATGGATTACATTTTCATGGATTACATTTTCTAATGGATTACATTCTGTTTCTTGGAAATGCTTAGCCTTTGAAACGTTTTTCGCCCTTATTATGGAGCTCATCAGAAAGACATAAAGCCACTCATAAATATATTTCATGCAAAACCAACACTAATAAATATAACATACCCTTCGTTTGTTGCGAGGATACAGACTTAATGTTGTGCAACATTATTCAGAATAATAGAACGTATTGAAGAACTATGACTACAAATTATTTGAGTCTGAAAGCAAGATAATCATTGTTAGTAGGAACTTGTAAATAATACGCCATAATTATTACATAATAGCTATTCATTTAAAAAAATACTGAAGCATTGGCCACGGGATCAATCGTTCAGTTTTTATTTTCTTTCTCCAATTTTGCCGCTCCATTAGTTAGCAGATAAACGAAAGCATTCAAGGCCAACTTCGATTGGATTATTTAGAACTTTTTGCAGTAGTTTCGACATTTGCTTTCAATCGTTTACAATTTCTTTCATTGTAGAAATGAGGAAGACTAAATCTAAATGAGAATCAAAAATAACAAACAACATCTAAAGCGGCAAAGTTCTTTCGAAATCGATAGTGCTGTGGTTTCCACCTTAGACCTTGGATTGTTAGAAACGTAACCATCGAAAATACCTGTTTTTTTAGGAAAATCTTCGAAATAAAAAGTAGTGCACGATCTATATTATTAACAGGTAATTTATTTTTGGGATAATTCGCATTTATACCAGGAAAGCCAGAGTGAACAGTTTTTAGAAACGATTAACTTTTAATTAAATGTAAAAACTGGCCTGCAGAAAGAAACAAATTGTAGGGAGGCCAATTCCAACCTCTGTAAAGTACGAAAATAGTTCCACCAGAATAATTTTGGAATTTCTTCAGGAGGTGCTCAAATGGTCCCAAGGAGTTGCCCTGACGCCCCCTAGCTACAGTCCTGTGTGGAAATAAAAAAACAAAAAAAACTGATAATAATATATGATCTTAATCTTAATATCTTAATCTTCTTAATCTGTGATAGTAGCCCAGTTATCAAAGACGAAAATTGATAAAATTCTATCACTAAATGTTATGTGGCTGATTTTTTTAGAATAAGTATTTTTGTTGGTGTAGAAAGGACGCCTATAAAAATCGAAAATATTGGCCGAAATTCGGTTTTTGAACCATAACTCGAAAAATAAAAAAAAAATATCAAGAAGCTGATAGCAATAGGCGATAGAGGGGGAAATTTCACATCCAAAACGTACATGAAGTCTTTTTGTACGATCAAAAATGCAGGCTAAATTTTGCTTGTTTGTTTAACGACGAATATGGAACGCGACGACACATAAGTACGGCTCGCGAAGTGTGCGCGGTCTTGGACGCGCTACACTAAATTTGTTGTAACTTTTGAACTAATTAATGAAATTGAGCTCAACAACGCTTAAATTAAACGAGAAACATATGGGTATTGGATTATCATATTTTCAAATATAAAATGATTGTATGTAGGAATAGTACATATATGAACTTGGAACATAAAGAGATTTTCGATGAAGTCGGTAAAAGCTCTACCATTTCTACAATTCTTAAAATAAAATCCTGAAACTTTCACATATTACTCTTGAAGTAATGTATAAAAAGATCCGATAGATAGGTACGTTAAATAATTCAAAAAAAGTTATTAACGTTCATCTTACCCCTAGTTTCACACATTTTTGAGCAAAGAATTTTTTTTTATTCTCGTAAAATAAAGAGGGTTAATTTAATTTTGAAGGTAAATTCCCTTGAAGCGTCTTAAAGTACACATTTCAATCTTTAAAAATTGCACCTACAGATGTCTAATAACGCGATTTAAACCACAGTAATAGGTGGTTACAGTTAGTTATACATATCAAATTTTATCACTTTCTCAAAATTTTGAAGTTTTGGAAGTGTACATCTTCAAAAACAAATTTTTGAGATTTTTTCCACTCATCGGATCTTTTTATACATTGCTTTAAGAGTAATATATAAAAGTTCCAGGTTTTTATCTTAAAAATTGTAGAAATGGTAAGCTTTTACCGATTTCATCGGAAATCACAGTGTGTCCCAGGATAGATGTAACAAAAGGTGTAATGGACCAAAAATATTGGAATTTTTTGAATGGTATTTGGGGATTGAGTCCTGCTTGTTGTAAAACTAAAATACACCAAAAATGATTTGGTGTTCTACAGGGTGTTTTATAAGCAGAGTTGTAAAAATCACCACTAATTAAGTAGCTTTATTTTTCAAAATATGAAAAAATTCCACTATGAAAAGTTATTTAGAATGCAATTTTATACCTCTGTACCAAATTTCAGGAACATAAAATTATTTTTTTGAAACTTCCCATTTTTTGCGAATTAAGAGTTGAATTCATATTTAAAGTTGTGTAGGCGCAAATGTTAATCATCTCAAAAAGTAGGCTATTGGTAAATAAAAAATTGAATATACGAGATGTAAGAAGGTATAATGTTAATCGAACTAACTAATTGTAAAACAAGAAACAATTACTAACAGAAGATTAATGAGGTTTAAAAATTATAACAAGTAATAAATGTCAAAAACATAACAGATTCAGAAACAAATTAATTATTGACCAATACAAAAACAATGTTTACAATTTTTTAATTATTCGACGTAGCTACCACCGACATCCACACACATTTCGATCCTTCGCCTGAAGTCCTTAAAACTGTTTAGAATATGATCCAACGGTATGAAGTTTACGGCATTTGTAATTCTCTGCTTCAATACTGCTACATCGTTAGGAAGTGGTTCAGCGTAAACCAACTGCTTGAGGCGACCCCATAAAAAGAAATCCAATATTGATAGGTCTGGGGATCTCGCCGGCCACTTGATCGGTCCATTCCTGGCAATCCAATTTTCTCCAAAATTCAAAATCAACCACCGATTAACCATTTCTGTGGAGTGGCCAGGTCAACCATCATGTTGAAAATGAACTAAAGGCATATCTATTAAAATATTTAAATGCTCTTCAGAAAATGTTTCAAGAAGCTGTAAAAATAAGTGCGCAGGTTTAACCTTCCCTCAATAAAATAAGGTCCAACAACTCCAATGTGATAAGAAACGGCACACCACACATTTACTTTTTTTATAATATTGTCTTCTACAATGAATTCTAAAATTTGGATTTTCAGAATCCCAAAACCGACAATTCTGCGATGAAACAACGCCATTGGTTGTGAATGTGGATTCATCTGAGACAATTATGAAATGATGAGAAAATCTCTCTTCCATGATTTTTTCTCCAATGGTCAAACAAAAATCCAAACTACGGCTGTCATCTCCCTCTTCAAGCGTATGTTTATAATTTGCTTTATGCCCTAATTTTCTTTGCCTTGTAAATTCTTTGGAGTTCAGACTTGCTAATATTAATAAGAGCTGATCTCTCTCTTAGTGGCATCCTAGGATTTTCTATAACAGAGGCATGAGCTATAATATCCCCAACATTGTCTTCATCATATGTTTTTATTTTTCTTTTCATATTAAGAACACTACCAGTAGCCAGAAACTTTTTAATTATTCTCATAGCCTGAGAACGTGACAAAGCAGTGTTTGGAAATTTCAAATTAAATTGACTTACTACTTCTCTAAACATCTGAGGCTCACGTTTTACTGGCCTTTCTCTCGTGTCAGATACATATTGGATACATTATAATCTCCAAATCTCAGTGCTTGTCTTTTTGATGCTTTCATAAGAATTCTAATATCCTACACCTGTAATTTATAGCTAAACAATATTTTGTGAACTAAGTATTTTAGAAATCCATAAGGAAAAATAAGAGGCAAGTCTGGCGATCTGGGAGGCACCTTATTGCGTTGAAAGAGAGTTCAGTACCATACAATTTTATATTCCAAACAAAAGATTATCATATTCAACAATTTATAAATTTACGCGAATGCGTTTATAGAAATAAATTATCCATAATAAAAAAATTGTAAATATTTTGTTAACATCTACCGATTTACTTTATCTTTCCTGTAGTAACTAAGTAACATCATCAGTGCCAATAAATATCGATAGCCCTGTGATTTCTTAACCACTGACGGAATAAAAGAGTGTTATGCGTTTGATCTGTCTGTACGTGTGTACGTTTATATTTATCTGCGCTTACACACAACGTTAAAAAGGACCTGAAAGCAAAAAGAGACCGCAAAAATCGCCTGTATTTTCATCCTCGATATCGGACTTGAACTTGGTCCTAAACAATAGTTCATGATAGGACATTAATCCCTAGCGAGCTTCAAATTGAGCATATTTTTAGTCGCTGAGTTATGAGACCTCCAAATTGCTGTTGTACACCGTCAGCGTTATTGTCTCATCGTCTAGTGAGAAGGTAAAAAGGGAGTCGAAAGATCGCCTTCTATGGCCAGAACAGATTGTGTTATTTGGGGTTTGGATTAACGAATAATAGGTTTTGCGATTCCCACAGTGTCACGTATAAATAATCAATACACTTTTAAAATTTTCCGAAAACCAACATTCACAGGAACCACAATTTCTTACGATTCATTACACCCACACTAACAAAAAATGGTAGCATACAACTCTATGATCCACAGAGCTTTTTCACTACCTCTGTCTGAGGCTGATCTGAATGAAGAGCTACACATAATTGACGACATTGGAGTTACAAATAAATTTGGTAAAGATGTCATTAAAAAGTGAATTAACAAAATCCGGAAAAAAATCACTATTCAATTAATATATCCAAAAATAAAAGAAACTACAAAATTTACTTACACAACAATTACCTACTGTGGCCATTTATCCGAAAAAATAGCTAATGTTCTCTATAAACACAATCTAAAAATAGCTTTTAAATCACAGAGTAAATTATCAAACATATTATACAATGCAAAAGACCCAACACGTAAATTTAACAAATCTGGAGTTTATAAGTTAAAATGTACACAGTGTAATAGTATCTATATAGGGCAAAGCGGTAGAAATTTCAAAATACGGCATCAAGAACACCGTAGTTCATATAAGTTACAGAAAACTGACTTATCTATCGCAATCCACTGCCTCGAAAACAACCATAGCTTTTCGGAATTAGTCGACATCGAAATTTTACATATCTCAACAAAAGGCTTTAAATTAAACATTTTAGAATCTCTGGAAATTCATAAGCACAATGATATCAAGGATTATAATTTGTTAAATGATCAATTAGATCTTATATATTCACCTCTATTTACAGCCGGCAGACCCATAATTGAACATTCATCTACCTGCCTAAGTCCTTATTGTACCTATCTATCCATTCAAAATTGTCTATATATACAGACTGTCTATTTTACGAGGGCCGCACCAAATATCTCGCTAAATATCTATTGTAGAAGAATAAAGTTTTAGAAACAGTTATCCCATTTTTTGTGAGCTATATTTCAGTAAAAAGAAATTTGAAATCCATAGCCTACTTTATGAGATATATTACAAAAACCTGAAAAATAGGAAAACCACAAACGGTTATAGCTTCCTTATTTGAGGAGATACGAAAAAAGTTAAAGGAACGAAAGTTGACGGCAAAGACAATAAGAATAATAACGTGTAACAAAAAAATCGAAAAATGCAGTTGGCTTTGACATACGCTATTGTGCAAAAATGAAAAATACATATCTCAAAGTAGGCCATGACGCCATTAATTCCGTTATTTTTTTCTCATTCCAACGATATAAAACATGTCACAGAAATTTTAACCGATAGTGTCAATATTTAATATTTTACGAATACCACAATTCATATAATTGAATCGTAACAATCAGCTGTGCCATAATTAGTGAAAAACAATGTATACAGTTATTAATAAATTTGACAGATTGTCACTGTTGTATGTTGTATGTTGCGTTGTCGAGTTCTAAGACAAATTTTATATCAGTAATTATGGTGTACACCAATAATAACAAATTCGATATGATTAGCATTTATTGTCAGTGCAATTTTGACGCTGAGATGGCAGTCACGGTTTACGGAGATAGATTTCCAGATGCTCCGCAGCCAAATCGAACTATGTTTAGGAAGTTAGTTCAAAATCTAAAAACGCACGGTTCATTTTCAAAAAAAGTAGTAAGGCGAGCGCATGTTGCGGATAATGTAAGAAAAGTGAATAGAGTAATGAATTATGTTAACCAAAATGAGGAAACCTCTTTGAGACAAATTCAGAGAAACTGTCGCATAAAAAAAGACAGTGCAAGAAAAATATTGAAAAAAAACGGATTTCGATGCTACAAAATGAGGAAAGTTCAACATTTAAATGAGGGAGATAAGCCAAGGAGAGTAAGATTTTGTAGATGGTTATTAAATAAGAAAAGGAATGACGCGCTGATATGTAGCAAAATTCTTTGGTCGGACGAATCAAATTTTTCTAATAATGGATTTTTCAATAGAAATATGCATTATAAGTGGACACGAGAAAATACACATTGGTGCAGAGAGACTGCTTTCCAAGAAAGATTTTCTACGAATGTTTGGTTGGGTCTTTTAGGGACTAAAGTAATTGGACCTTATTTTTATGATGGCAAATTAACCGCTCGTAGATACCTTAATTTCCTGCAAAACGAATTTCAAGATTTTCTTTATGAATTAACAGTGGCAGAAAAATTAAATTATTCATATTTTCAACAAGATGGGGCTCCACCTCACACTGCTGTAATATGTACAAATTATTTAAATCAAGTTATGGCAGATAGCTGGATAGGCACCTATGGACCCATTCTATGGCCAGCTCGATCACCAGATATTACTCCCTTGGATTTTTTCGTCTGGGGTTACATTAAAAACAAGGTATTTCAAACTGCCCTTGAAAATATTGAGGACATCAAAACCAGAATTCGAAACGCATGTGAGGCAATTACTCCTGAAATGCTCCAAAATGTAATGCGTGACGTGTCTCGTAGAGCACGTTTATGTGTCAGAATGCATGGTGCACAATTTGAGCATTTGTAGTTAGAAAAATAAATACACACAATTTCTTTTCAATATAGTAGTAGGTAGTACTGTTATACATAGTTTTTCGTTTTTTTCTTTGGATGTTCGTTTTGTACTTGTATTTTTATTTATGAGATATTTATTGGTTTGTATTAAATTGTAATAAATAATTACGGAATTATAATTATTATAAAGTGAATTTTTACTATTATGGCACAGCTGATTGTTACGATTCAATTATATGAATTGTGGCATTCGTAAAATATTAAATATTGACACTATCGGTTAAAATTTCTGTGACATGTTTTATATCGTTGGAATGAGAAAAAAATAACGGAATTAATGGCTTTATGGCCTACTTTGAGATATGTATTTTTCATTTTTGCACAATAGCGTATGTCAAAGCCAACTGCATTTTTCGATTTTTTTGTTACACGTTATTATTCGTATTGTCTTTGTCGTCAACTTTCATTCCTTTAACTTTTTTCGTATCTCCTCAAATAAGGAAGCTATAACCGTTTGTGGTTTTCCTATTTTTCAGGTTTTTGTAATATATATCATAAAGTAGGCTATGGATTTCAAATTTCTTTTTACTGAAATATAGCTCACAAAAAATGGGATAACTGTCTCTAAAACTTTATTCTTCTACAATAGATATTAAGCGAGATATTTGGTGTGGCCCTCGTAAAATAGACAGTCTGTATACATAACATTTCTGGGCAATTGTAAATCAGTCATTTTTGCTTCACTGCTTGACAATGGCTTTGTAAGTCGAAACTGCAGTCACAATTTTTATAAATACATAGTGGTAGAAAACAGTATTGTGTTTTATTTAGTTATTTGTGCAGAAAGATTTTTCTTTGCTCTAAAATTTGTGAAACTAGGGGTAACATAAACTTTAATAACTTTTATAAAAAAAAAATATTTAGCATACCTATTCATCGGATCTCTTTATACATTACTTCAAGAGTAATATGTGAAGGTTTCTATCTTAAGAATTGT
Source organism: Stenurella melanura (assembly GCA_963583905.1). Taxonomy (NCBI): domain Eukaryota; kingdom Metazoa; phylum Arthropoda; class Insecta; order Coleoptera; family Cerambycidae; genus Stenurella; species Stenurella melanura. The sequence goes on along the minus strand of OY757316.1, from coordinate 116,985,106 downwards.
AGAAATGATAGAGCTTTGACCGCTTTCTTCGGAAATTTTTCTATGTTTCGACTTCATATATGTACTATTCCTACATACATTCATTTCTATATTTGAAAATATGATTATCCAATAGCCACATGTTTCTTCTTTCATTTAAGCTTTGTTGTTCAATTTCATTCATTATTTCAAAAGTTATAACAACTTTAGTGTAGCGCGTCCGAGATCGCTGCGTCCCATTTTCGTGCGTTAACCAAAAAGATCTGGAGCCTACATTTTTTATCATGATAAAGAACTTCACATACGTTTTTGACGTGAAATTTCTCGTACTTTCGATTGGCGTAAGCAGTTATATTACACTTATTTTTTTTTAACTATTACAGCGGCACTTTTTAGGAAGAAGACTTTTTATCGTATATTATGGATACAATTTAGAAGAGAATGGAAAAAAGTCCACCCTGTTACAAATGATTCCGAAGTTAAGCCCGTTCTTTGCCTTACTTTTGCTGCACTAGTAGAGCATTTCTATTTTCCTCTTTTCAATCCTGCATTTAATTTTCTACTTTGTGTCCTCATCAGTGACTTCTTGGATTTTACATAGTTCCTTCCAACCAGAGTACAAGGTTTTCTCCTAATTATATTATTTAATTAGTCGTGTACAATAGTCCTTCCCTTGTCGGACATACGCGTTCAGGCCGGTCAGTCCTATGGCAGAACAGATTTCCTTTGGCGTTTAACCTATGCACATCTGGCTTCGGATGATGAATTCCGCCCAGTTATAATTATTATTAATTCCTTACCATGGTTCCTGTTATATCATCACCCAAAATTTGGAATTTTATCTCAACTCGTACTGAAGAGGAGGTTGCTGTTTCACCGGCTTACCCTGTATATAACTCAGTATTATGAACAGAACTAATCCGACCCTGTGTCAAAATAATTATATCATTTCAGTATATTGCAGGATTGTTCGAGTTTGTGTACAAGAGCCATTTCCTGATGCACGCTTTTGGTAGCGGAAAAAACTTCTTCTAATTGCAAAATTAAAACAGTACCGCAATATTAGGCAATCACACAAGAATCCTTGGACAATAGTAAGAGTAACCTTGACTCGAATAGCATTAAAGTTAAGCTAGTTTAATTTTTTATTGGTAAATAATAACAATTCAGCAGGCGTTTTCGCGTACATCGCCTGTACTGTAATCGTATTGTATTATCATAATCCATCGAGGAAACATCAGACAATATAACTACTCGTGTTAAGCATAAAAGTTTAGTCCTGTAGTTTAATTGATGCAGGTAGCTCCTAATAACGTATACATTCGTTTATTTTTTTATTAATTTATTTGTTTTAATTAGTAATTATTAAAAAGTCTCATTTGTCCAGTTCAAGCGTTTAGTGTATACTGTTGCAGAAAATTAAGGAATATGTTGACAGGATGGAGACTGAAAGTTTCAAAATGTGAGTTTTTATTTTTACCTACTTATATAAATTCAATCGATGGGGCATGCAAAATAGTACAATTTAGTAAACTACATGTAGGTCTTATTATTACAGTAATAGGCTAAAAGGGCTGAAAAATTAGGGTTAGCTAAGGTACTGAAAAAAAAATAATTGCGCGCGGTGAAGAAAAAAATGTTTTTTGGATGTGGGTAGTAAGGCAATTGAAAAGATATATACGTATCGAAAAACAAATATCAAAATTTTTTCTCACAACAAACCTTTTAGACGGAGCTCCAATGACAAAAAAGGTACCCCATCGAACACTTCAAATTTAAAAGGTGAGAATGGTTGAAAAGCATGCCAAAATCATGTCACGCCCGCCAGACTAGTAAAAATTTGTTAATTGTTTTTATTAATTTTTGAATTCTGCTACAAAAAATGATTCAACTTTTCAATACACCTGCTTGAAATTTTCGCAATTTGTGGTAAACAATGAACCATTTTTAAAAAAATTTGTCAATCTGACAATTTAATATTAAAAAGAAATCTGATGCCTTGGTTTGTAGTATATATACCAAATCCCAAGTTTCCGTATTCTTACCAATCCGTTTACTTATTTTTCCCTATTTACCTCTACTTTCATTTAATTATACATACCTCTCAAAAACTATACCACCAATTTTAATGCAATTTCGACGAGTTACAAATGTTGTCTAGTTTTTGTGAATATATCCCATTGTGCACTGAACGATGCTTGATGAAAAAATTAAATTAAAATACTAAAATGACCCTATCATTTCTAGTTTACCCTATTTCCCCCTATTCACAACTTACCACGTCCCATCCCTTCAATGGAATCACCTCAATCAAATGTCATTACAATACATACGTGTACTAACTTTCAAGTAAATATTTCAATGTTATGTTATCAAATCCATTAATAATGGAGCGGAGTTGGTGGTGTTTGAAAAATATTGAAGGAATCTGAGGAATTGGTTTCTAGCATATACACCAAATTCCAGATTGCTGTACTCTTACCAGCTTGATTTACTTATTTTCCCTCATTTACTCCTGTTTAACCCCCAATTTCATTTTATCAACCCCTTTAATAATGGATTAAGGATGGTGGGGGGTTGGAAAATATTACTAAATAATCTGAGGCCTTGGCTTCTAGGACGTACACCGAATTTCAAGTTTCTGTACTCTTGCTTTACTTATTTTTCCCTATTTACCACCAATTACCACCACTCCTTCAACCATGTCAAAATATAATCTAGTTTAAGATATCGTCAAACGTTTAACAAATTTCAAGTAAAAATCTAAATTTAATTTTATCAACTCTTTTAATAAAGGTAGGGTACTGGTGGGAAGGGAGCGGGATGGAAAATACTATTAAAAAAAACCTGAGGCCATCGCTTCTAGTATATACACCAAATCCCAAGTTTCTATACTCTTACCAGCTTGCTTTACTTATTTTCCCCTATTTACCTATATTTAACTCCCAACCCTTCAACGGAATCATCTCAAAATATAATCTAGTTCCAGATGTCGTTATAATACATACGTGTACCAAATTTAAAACGAATATCTCAATTTTATTTCATCAACCCCTTCCTTTAATAATGGAGTATTGTGGTGGTGGGGTTTAAAAATATAAAAAATCTGAGGCCTTGGCTTCTAGTATATGTACCAAATTTCAGGTTTCTGTACTCATACCAGCTTACTTTACTTATTTTCCCCTATTTACCCTATTTAACCCCAAACCCTTCAACGGAAGCTTCTCAAAATATAGTATAGTTTCAGATGTTGTTATAATACATAAGTGTACCAAATTTCAAGTGAATATTTGAATTTTATTTCATCAACCCCTTTAATAATGGAGTAGGGGTGGTGGGTGGTTGAAAGATATTATAAAAAGATCTGAGGCTTTGGCTTCTAGTATATACACCGAATTTCAAGTTTCTGTATTCGAACCTGCTTGCTTTATTTATTTTCCCTATTTAACCCTATTTAACCCCCAACCCTTCAACTGAATCATCTCAAAATTAAATCCAGTTACAGATGTCGTTATAATACACAGGGGTGTAGAGTAGGGGTGGTGGGGGGTTGAAGAATATTATAAGAAAATTTGAGGCCTTGGCTTGTAGTACATACATCAAATTTCAAGTTTCTGTACTCTTACCAGCTTGCTTTACATATTTCCCCATATTTACCCCTATTTACCCCCCAACCCTTCACCGGATATCTTCAAAAAACAATCCAGTTCCAGATCTCGTTATGATATATACACATACAAAATTTAAAGTCAATATCTGATACCGTTCTGGAGATAGTGTGCGGACAAATAAAAGTTACAGACAGACCGACAGACAGAATAATTTTTTTTTTTGCTCAAATTTAAAATCTCGACGTTTCATGACATATTTCAAGCAAAAAAAATTTTGAAAATTTTTATACGATTACTATAAGTACTTCCAATCCACTACATGGATATTGAAGTAAAATAAACTTTTATTATAAATCGAAAACTACATTTTCTATTCTAATCATTGGTGCCTTCGTCAAATTTGCATATATAAAAATCTTCTCTCCAATTTTTTTCTTCCCTACACTTGAAGTAGCTAGATGAAATTACATTGACACCACCATGCCTCGCAGTCTTCGTGGTTAATAAGCTCAAAAAATTATATTAAAATTTTTTTAAAAATATTTGGTTCATGTATTTTGGCAATAGAAGAGATGGGAGGATGGTACTTAAATTCCACATTCACAGAATCGCACTTCCTTCACCACGAGCACATTATTTCAAAGGACCACACACTAATTTTATGGAAAAGCGGTCCCTATCAAATTGGCTGATATTTTGGTAATTTCTATACGGAACAAACAATTTTTTAAAAGATGCAGGTATTTAACTAATGTGTGTGAGGGACTCGAGAATTCATTTTAAATATACATCCAGGTACGAGTATTCCCCCAAACTTGGGTAGTAAATTTTAACTAACCACAAGAGTCGTTAAAAAATATTAACACGTGTTGCATGATCTACTTTTGTTTTAAATCTTAATCTCCGGTAAACCACACGATAGGTACTAAAAAATAATACGTACATTTTATGATCATACAAAGATTGCCTATCATGTATATACATTTTTATACATGTTCTCAAAACAACTTAACAAAGATAAAAATATTACTAATATAGCATTCGCATGTTTTCCCAACAAGGAAATTTGTTCTATAATTTATATGTTTTGCGATTATTTTGTTTTATTGTTATTTTATTAATGCTTCTAACTGCTAATTAATTACATTAGAATTTCAGAAAATACCATTTTGTTTAATTTGCTAGCATAACCAGAATTCAGGTTATCGAAAGAATGCAAAGCTTTTATTAATATTTTTACACAATTTTTTTCTTTTAGCTATAGATAGTTATTTTTCTGTTGTTTGTAAAATCTTATAAAGAATATGTTTCAATATAATTATAAGCAAACAAATAATAATTCAATTTTAAACATGCATAGAGTATATAGGCTCCAATGCTAGTTAGCTAATAGATAGGTTAGGTTGTTTTATCAGTCAATGTCAAATATAAATATTTCACACTTATTCACAGAAATTGTCTTGGTTTTGCATGAAACATCTTTATGAGTGGCTTTATGTCTTTCTGATGAGCTCCAGAATAAGGGCGAAAAACGTTTCAAAGGCTAAGCATTTCCAAGAAACAGAACGATAGATTTCATGAAAATGTAATCCATTAGAATGAATTTTTTTTAAGACAAGGTAGATAAATAAATTCATTCTAGGCCTTTGTCATTTTTAACTGAATCTTCATGATCGTAGGGGGTTATGTAGATACTAGTTTAATCTGAATAGCCGTAGGGGACTGTGTGGATGCTAGTGTTAGAATGAGAATTATCACATAAGAAATTAGACAAATTCTACTACATTACTAAAACACATGAGTGTAAGTTACATTGCTAAAAAACTTCATAAATCGATATTTACAGAATTTCAAAAATTATTAGAAATCAATAAATGTGGGGTGCGTTAAAAATGTATTAAAAACATGTTAAACAAATTTTCTCCGCATCAAAAATTGTAGTCGAAAGTCAGAACAAGTCTCTTAAATAATTATTATAGGTTATTAAGTAACTAGTATTAAATCATAATGCTTTTAGTATCAAAAATATTTCTTGCAACTTTTAGGACACATTAGGGTACATTTAATAAATCATTTTACTTTATTAGTGTGTAGAAAGTAACTTTTAATAAGTATTTAAAAGCTCTTATAAAACAGTTGTTTAGTTGTTTTATAGCATTAATTTAAAAAACAGTGCAGTGTGTTTTATAGTACAATTAAATGAAGCTTTAATAAAACTGCTATATTATTGTAAAGATGGTAATAAATTTTCATAAGGCCTGCGGAAATCTTTATGCAGTTATTTTGCAATGATTCCAATAGGCATTACAAAATATCAACAGCAACAACTGAAATATTCTATAAGATGGTGCCAATTTTGCATTTATAGCTGCTGTAAAAACGTTATGAAATTGTTTCTGAGATTAATTCTGTTTTATAAAATTTGTGTCAGAAATATTTCTACCACTTTTATAAAATGTCAAATTGCTAGTTCGGTTGTTGAATAGAATATTAAATAACAAAAACAAGATAACGTCGGAACATTTATGAAACAATTATATAGGCAAAATTACTAATATGTGTAGGTATATTAATTTGGCAAAAATGTATTGTTTCTTTAATAGCAGAATCTATTTTTCAATTTAATTTCAAACAAATATATTAGTGAGGAAAATAACATTTCGCACCCTAATATATTCCCAACATGACGGTGCTATTCCCTAAGTTATAGTGCACATTAACGTCATCAACCAGGGTTGATGAAGATCATGATAAAAAAAAAATTTTTATTAATAAATAAAAAGAAATCACGTCTTTTAAATTTATGTTGTTTTTTTTACAAAAAAATTCCAATAATTGACATTAATAATGTTTTTAATTCTTGTATTAACAAGCTAAAAAAACTACATTTTGATATGCTTTTTATCCCTGTTGGGACGATTCAATACATTTTCAGCACAGGGTCACAAGATACATTTTGACATGTTTTATTTTTCTCTTTTCTTTTTGCATTGACTAAAGAAAAGGCTAACTACATTTTGAAATACAGAAAGGGCATCGGTTCTATTTTTATTTAGTAAATGAAAATAAGGAAATGAATGATGAAATTTTAAGTATAACATTACATTATTTTTTTGCACCTATATCGCACGAAGAATTTATCAATTTGTAATCTTTTTTAAAATAATTCTATGGAATGCATTTTCGTAAATAACTCGTTTATTTTAAACTTTTCGAAAAATCTCTATTTCAGATTTTTTGTCCAAAAAGATTCGTGCCTTATACTGGTTACAGAGATTGATCGACGGAATAATTAATTTTCGATTTTTATTAGGAAACCGTTCGGAATTTGTAGAATTTATCAAAAAAATCCAAGTTTTCCAGGATCTGTAGATTCGCTTTTATTTTGTCAAATTTCTCACAAACATCAACTAATAGACCTAATCGAGCCCTACAATTGCCATTTGTGAAAATCAAAATCGGACCTTCGGTTCGGGAGTTATCAATTTCTTTGAAAAATCATACTCGGCCCTGGAAAACATACTTGCGGTCAACGGATTCGGGCCGCCAGCAACAGGCTTCATTTATGGCCGGGTACCTTTGATCCCACCAAGTCTCATCGAAATAGATCAATATTCTGAACAGTTATCGTGCTTCCTAGCCCGATTTCGAGAAAACCAGTTTTTTGCAAAAAAAATCAATTTTCGTTTGTTTTTCGACATAGTCTCTGGTATACTTATTTGTAGAGCTTTGCCAGCGGCACCATTTGTTTTTTGAAATATCTCGATCCGACTACCCGTTATCGAGTTATTCAATTTCTCCAGAAAAACTCGAAACGTCTATATCGGGTACTTCCGGTTTCCGAACGGTGCCGAGCGTCCGGCGTTAAGGTTATCTAAAGGCCTCCTATTGACCGCCCAAGTTTCATCGAAATCCGAAAACGGATTAGGGGGCTGGGCGTGACAGACAGACCGACGGACGGAATATTCTAAATTCGCTCTCGAATCGATAGATATGAGTTTCACATCGATCCAACGTTTTTTTCGGGTTGCGATGGTCCACCGGAAAAATGCAAAACCTATACTACATTTTTTTTCATAATGTAGTAACAAGATTCTTTTATTTTAAACTTTCAAATGGAATAAATTGTGTACCTTGTACCTATAACCAAAACATAATTAGAACAATTTTATCAGACGTGGTAGAGAGCCATTTAATATCTTGAGTCGCATTTTAATGAAAGTGAATTTACATTAAGGCAACTCCATTACACTTTTTTTTGTGGGATTATTTGAAAAGTACTGTTTACGAAGAACTCATTAAAGATATGGCTGATCTATATAACAAAATTTATGCTTCCGTGGCAGCGATAACAGAGAAAGAACTGAACTCTTTTAAAGAGATATAATATGTGTGTTGAGAACGATGGAAACAATTTTGAACATTTAATCTGATTTTTTAGATGAAATTTCTGTTTGCCTTTTTAAATAATTGTTCACTTGTTTGGGTTATGTGAAATAAAAATTAATTATCTACCTAATTGTTTTATTAACTTTGTTATTATTAATTGTAGATGCATGGTTACATTTGAAAAGATGCTCAAAACAATATTTTCTTTAATTTTTCATCAAAATGTACAGGGCATCCCATTGAAAATAAAACAATAATGTAATTTCCGGTCAAACCGGGAGTTTAAATAAATTTGTTTCATTGCTATCTAAATCGGACTATTTTACTATGAAAAATGTCTAAAAGGACCAATCGTCTAAAATTTGATTTAAAGAAGTTGTGACAATATTTGTGATTAAAAAAAAATATATTGAAATTAAAATATCTCGAAAACTATTGACTTTTCAAAACATGTCCATGTCCATATAATAAAATTCTTAGAATTGAGTATCCTTTCACAGGTACCTATTTTCAAGGTTCCTGGGATCGATTAATTTCTTTGCATCTCAACGCCATCTATATCTCAATGAGGAGAAAGGCCGTTTTCACTCAAAACTAGAGTCATTTGTACATTCTAGTGAATTCCTTTTACAGAATTCGAATGTCTCTTTCGGTCGACGAGAAAAAGGCGCCGGGAGTTTTAAGTGAGACACCCTGTATACTAGAAGCCCTCAAATATTTTTATAACCTATTACTTTAGCCAAAAGTGGTCCAAGTGTAGTCATTTTAGCTAAAGTGCTCTAAGTTTAAGATATTAGTCATTTACTTTTAGTGGTTTTAATGGATTATTTCTAATAAAAAATATATCAATGAGACGTACAGGGTTTTATGGTTGTTTGATCGCAGATTACTAATGTAATGGTCCTTTTGGTCTAAAGTGGCCCAAGTTCAAGATATTCACTAGTTTGAAAAGTTTTAAATTTTTTAAATTGTCGCGGGGTTTTTGACAGCTGTCAATTGGCATATAATACCTTAATTGTAAAACTAGCAGTAACCTCATAAAGTACCAGCTTTCTCGAACATTTTGCGCCTAATTTCATCCAATTTGATCCAAAATTGAGCGTGAGCTAGAATTTTCAAAATGACAACTAATTAATTTCATACTGTGCGTCGGATCTGACCAGGACGACCTTCTTGAATATAAGCTGTAGGTTTTACATTATTCAACAAGAATGGTTTACATAGCAAAGGACTTTGTGCTTATGGGACAGATAATATATTGAAACAGCAATATAAGTTTATTACTTTATTGCAAGTTGACATTACATTTAACCAGATTTAGATAATGAAATTGTTTATTGCTACTTATAGGATTTACAAAAATTAAAAACACTGCTTCAAATAATTAACAAATCTCCAGGGTGTATTTTTAAATATTTACAAGGGTACTAGATTTTCATTGCACCCTTATTGAGACGTGGTTTATTGCAAAGTAATAAGTTAAATGGGGACAAAGCTGTCCAATCCCCTATCTGAGAATAGCAACCAAGAATACTTGTGTTGATCGTATTGGTACCATTAAAAAATATTAACATAGAATTTTGAAATTTTCTGCTATCATTTCCGTTTCTCCGTGTAAATTATGTAAGACCGTTCTTGCATTAGACACATCCATTGCCGTTAACAGAAATTTGAAGAAACATTTCGATCTCCTCAGATCCTCACCTTTGTTCTTTCTATGAACGTCAGATTAAATTTGATGAAGTTTGAATGATTTTTTTTTTTCACTGAATACTAAACGTGTTAGCATCATAATGAAAATAAAGCACAAAAAAATATTAAACGTAAATGTAAAAAGACACAAATTTATTTAACATTATTATTAATTACTTTTTAATGACATTGATTTTCGAGATATACTCATTTATTGGATAGAAGCACTATCTGTTTAAATAGCGTCTTAAATTGTCTTTAAATGTTGCATAGATTAAGGAATTTTCTACAGGCAAGCAGGTTATAAAATTTGCCCGCAGCATATTTTGATGATTTCTTATATTGCGTGTAGTGTTTTCAAAGTGAATATTTCCATTTTACGTGTTGGAAAGAGCTGCACTGCTTTGTTTTCCTTAAAATCATTAAGGCGTAAGAATACAGGGTGTAATCAGTTTCATGTCATTAAAAAAAACTGGTAATAGGGACCGACTAGACAAACAAAAAACCTATATGATTTTTTTCTCTAGGGGCACTCTGAAAAAACTGACCTAGGTTTTAGGAAACATTTGAAAACCACTGTTTTTTAGGGTCAATGGATGTTGTAGTTCCGATATTAGAAATTATAAAAAACTGTTAACACCCGACTTGTGTTCCCGCCGGAAGAAGTGCGGCACTTTGATGGGTTTACTTCTACCGAACTTCTTATACCACTAATTATGAAAATGTAAATAATTAATGGCCGCAAGAGTTTAAATAGGATTTGTTTACATGTGTTTTTTAATTTGGAACAAAGTTATTGTAGTTTTTATTGTCGTTTATAAGAATTCATACAACTTAAAAGTGGTTTATTAACATTTGTAATATTGTGTTAAAAGCTTAAACAATTAGTAATTATTTTATGAAATTGGAAAACGAACAGTTAGACGTCCGAGATACGATAACAGAAAATAGTTGTGTATTTTAAATTAGGAAAAAATCTGATTTTTTTAACGAATTGAGCGCATAATTTTTTCCAATCAGGTATCGAAAACTAAAAATTGAGTCTTTGGTCTCGATGAAAATCAATGTAAATAATAATAAACAAATCAAAACAAGACAGCGAATACCAATAATAATAATAGTAATAATCATACCTTTAATGTCCAATAGGTAACACCCAATAACTGAACAATTCTTTTTAATTTTTCACAAAAATTGTTCGAAATGGCCTCCACTTCCACGTATACACATTTCGGCACGTCGAACTAAGGATATACGCACTCCATTCAACACATTTGGTAAATTAGGATCATTTTTTATGGTTTCTATGCACATTACAATACGTTGTTGCAATTGTTCTAAAGTGTCAATTGGATCACGGTAAACCAGAGATTTAAAATGCCCCCAAAGTCCACCGAATTTAAGTCGGGCGATCTAGCAGGCCATGGCACTGGTCCGCCACGTCCTATCCATCGTCGAGGAAACCTTCTGTTCAAAAAAATTCGAACAGCCAGACTAAAATGGAATGGGGCCATCGTGCAAATGCCAAATTCTTAAGAAACGTAAAAACGTGGGGCGCCCAAACAGTAAAATTTTATGTTTTTCCAGGTACTTTGAGCGCCCCACGCTTTTATGTGTACCCGGGGGTCATCAAGTAGGCCAGCCCACATTGTGTAATAGTGGTAAATTTCCCAACGCTCACATAACATCTAGACGTCACTTTGACAGGATGTATATGGAATGGAAAATAGTCTTGATTTAGTGGAAAAGAGCCTTGGTATAGTTCTTCTCATCTACATAATGGGTTGAAAAATTGTGGCAAAAAACATTAAAGGTACCGGCGCACACACGGAAAAATCTCACATTAGTTGGACAAAAAGACTCGTTTCTATAATCATTACATCGCACGTTGTTTGATCTTGTGCACCATTTCTGTACATAATCAGTCAGAAATGTTGGATTTCATCATCATCCGACAAATTAGAAGCCATATTACTTCCCTCGCATACCGAAGGGAAGTATTGTATTCGAGAAAAATCACCCTCCGAGATTTTTTCGGATTCTGACGTTTCAGATCACGGAGATTACGAAAATGTAGGTTTTTCAATTCCGTCAGTCTGTCTGTCTGTCTGTCTGTTGGTGCATTTACTAAAAAATTACTTGACGGAGAGCAGTCAAATTTGGTGGGTAGATGACGCTACTGTCAGCGCAGAAATGGTAGAAATTTCACTGGAAAATATACAGGGTGGACCGTCTAAACGGAATAAATAGTGAAACAAATTTTTTTTCGCTCAAATTTAAAATTTCCACGTTTCATGACACGCTAATCCTATTTCGGGAAAAAAAAAATTTGAACATTTTTTTCACCAACACTTGAAAAATTTTTTACTACTAAAATAATTGAAAAATTTTTTTTCTTCAAATTTAAAATTTCCACGGTTCATGGCATTCTAAGCCTAATTAAAAAAAAAAAAAATTCAAATTTTTTTTTTACCACTTTTGAAAAAATTTTTACTACTAAAATAGATGAAAAACATTTTTTTCTTTCTTCAAATTTAAGATTTCCACGTTTCATGGCATTCTAAACCTGTTTCAAACAAAATTTTTTTGAAAATTTTTTTTACCAACATTTTTGAAAATTTTTTTACCACTAAAATGGATGGAATTTTTTTTTATTTCGTTAAATTTAAAATTTCCACGTTTCATAGCGTTCTAAATCTATTTAAAAGAAAAATTAGAATTTTTTTTGCTTACTATTTTTAAAAAATTTTACCACGAAGATAGATTACTATCCACGTTGCCATGGTATTCTAAAACTATTCAAACAAATTTAAAAATGTTTTTGAAAAAAATAATCTATTTATCACTACTATAGAATAGACGAAAAATTTTTTTTGCTCAAATTTAAAATTTCCACGTTTCATGACATTCCAAACCAATTTCGGAAAAAAAAATTTTGCAACATTTCATTATAAATTTGGAAAAAAATTTAACACTAGAATAGATGGAAACATTTTTTTTGCTCAAATTTAAAATTTTCACGTTTCATAGCATTCTAAACCTATTTAAAAAATATATATATAATTTTTAAATTTTAAACTTTTTTTACCACTACTATAGAATAGAAGGAAACTTTCCTTTTTGCTCTAATTTCAAATTTCTGCATTTGACATTTTAAACTTATATTAGAAGAAAACAATTTGAAATTTTTTTTACCAACATTTTTGAAAAATAACAAAAAATTGAAATTTTTTAACCACCACTATACTTCCACTCCATTACGTGAATGTTGGATTGAAAATGTAACATGGCAATAATATCTGACATATGCACCTATTACACTTTTATTGAAAAATGTACAGGGTGGTCATCCCAAGAAATAATTCAGTCATGGTGGACATTTGTAAAGGTATTTGCGCAAGCCTGCCATATGTGGCACCTGCTATTTAGTATTGAACTTTTGCTGTTGGATGAGCAATCTGTATATTTTTTTGACCAAAACTTATCAAGTTTTCTTTGTAATAATTACTCCAGAGAAATAAGTTAAAAAAAAAGGCCATCTGCGGAATGAGGCCGAACAAGCTGAATTTTTGCAGAGACCTTCGTTTTGATGTTCCAATGAAGCACACAAAAATCTCATATGCCTACCCTTGTGCGTCTTGAGATATCGAAGGTCAAATGTCATTAAAATCGGTTTTTCGCGAAAATCTCGCTTCCAGTGCATCTGACGTCATAAGAACTCATAACAAAACTTACGTAAAATAGTATTCTCTACAAAATTGTTTATATATATTTTTTTCGTACGACCAACCGTTTTCGAGATATAGCATGATAAAGCGGGAAAAGTTAAGAAAAGTGCTTTTATAGTTATAGCTCTGCAGTATAATACAGTATTACCTATTACGAATGCGCGCTCCCGCTTTATCATGCTATATCTAGAAAACGGTAACTGTCATATTCTTCGATTGGACTGACAGACCCCGTATGATAGCTGCATTTCTCAGGGCCTCATTTATTGTCTTACAATGCTCCCGCGCTTTCGGACACGTTCAATTTCACATAAGTCGTCTATTATTTAAAGTTAATGAATTATTAAGTAATAAATACAACAAATGTTCCATGACAAACAGTTAAAACCTTGAATGGAAAAAATTGCGTACTGAATGAGGTAATCTATTGCAGAAATGCGATTTGGAATCAAACGTAACCGACCGATAGCCAGGTGGATTCGACGTATCTTATCGGATTTAGGCGATTTAGGTATTTCTAAACAGAAAGTAATCCGATGAATAAGAAAAATCATTATCATGTTATCATCTTCTCAAACGTTTCCCATAATCGTGAAGAATTAATGCCTGATATTTCACTGAAATATGTAAAATGTGTAATTTCGCTATGAAATATTACACAATGGACATATTGTTTAATAATACTAATAAGATTCTACGTTACCTCTATAGCTAAGAATACGCGAATAATTCTGTTACATTTCTTACATATAATAACTCTGTTACAAGTCATTTTCAATAGTGCGCAGGTCGCCCCCATTTCCCGTGTCACATAGTGTGATATATGGCTTTGTGCACAAACAGGCACGTGCTAGCGCAGTACAGAATCGGCATCGTTTTATACAGGTGGTTGTTGCCTAAATGGTAATGATTTAAACTTTTCATAGTTTCACATGATTAAAATTAAAACTAAACGTCTACAGTATTAAATCAATAATTATTTCTTTTAACACTTCTCTGTTGATATAAATAATTAATTATTGAAGTATCAAGTATGATTCAAGAAATTGTCCATGTTCAGGAAAAACTAAAGCCAGTCCTGTCCCTCCTCGACACCTAAGTAACGGGAACGCCGCCGGTATCTTTAATGTGTTTTGCCATGTATTTTCAACCCATTATATAGATGAGAAGAACTATAAAACGGATCACCTCTGTCCGTCCATTCGTCCATCCGTCTGTGATAGGCGTTTTCCTCAGACTATTTGACTAAACAACATTTATATGAAGTTGTGACCCAGTCACGGACATGAAGTAGAGAAAGTGAGTCTTAATTTTGGTGGTTAGTTTGGGAAGGGGGTGGAGGGTAAAATGGAAAATGAAAAAAATATAAAGTGTGAGGTGTCAAATGAGGCTTATTAAAGCACGAATTCAAAAATACAGGGTGTCCCAGATCTATTTAGACAAGCATTATCTCGAAACCGGTAAGACACAGAAAGAAATCTTTGACGAAAAAGTTATTCTGTTTAAAAAGATGTATTTGATCATTTCATTTTCAAATGTACAAGGTGCAGGTTCTGCAACTTTACCTTTTCAAATGGAACACCCTGTATATTTTTAAATTTTTTAATTCTCCTTTTATTTCCAAACAAATTCTGTTTACATATTAACGGTTTACGATATATCAATGGTTTAATCTTGATTCTGCCATACTCCATTTTCTTAAGCTAATAAGGCTGGCCTTGATTACATACAAAAGCACAAGTTATTGACTGTCATTCTGCGGCAGTTTCACTGACAGTTGTTAATCACTGCCACATCCACGTAGTCCTTAAGACTCTTTCATTTTCAAGTCAGAAATATGCCGTCACTGTTTACATCTAATGAATATGTTACTTATTTATGAGAGGTTTGGATGAATCTGGATTGGTAATCAGGGACCTGTTAAGTAGCCTGCACGGTCACCTGATAGGTCGCCCCTTGATTTTTTCTTATAGCGCCATTTAAAGCTAGTTGTACACGCTATGAAACCAAATCGGATCACGTAGATTACGAAAATATAGGTTTTTTAATTCCGTCAGTCAGTCTGTCTGTCTGTCTGTCTGTTTGGCTGTTGATGCATTAACTAAAAAACTACTTGACGGAGAGCAGTCAAATTTGGCAGGTAGTTGACCCTACTGTCAGCGAAGAAACGGTTAAACTTTCACTGGAAAGGGAATAAATAATGAAAAAGAAATTTTTCTCCCTCAAATTTAAAATTTCCACGTTTCAAGAAACGCTAAACCTATTTCAGAAAAAAAAACAAATTTTCACCAACATTTAAAAAAAAATTCCACTTAAATGGGTGAAAAATTTGTTTTCTTTGTTCAAATTTAAAATTTCCACTTTACGTGGCATTCTAAACCTATTTAAAACAAAATTAAAAATTTCTTTATCAACATTTTTTAATTTATTTTTCCACGAAGATGGAAAAAAATTTGTTTTGCTCAAATTTCAAATTTCCACGTTTCATGGCATTCTGAATCTATTTCAGACAAAAAGAAATTTTAAAAATTTTTTTACCAACATTTTTGAAAAAATTTTAACCACTAATAAAATGGATGAAAAAAAATATTTTTTCTTTGTTCAAATTTAAAATTTCCACGTTTCATGGCATTCTAAAACCTATTTAAAAAAAAAACATTTTTTTTATCAACATTTTTGAATTTCTTTTTCCACGAATAGATGGAAACAAATTTCTTTTTGCTCAAATTTAAAATTTCCACGTTTCTTGGCATTCTACACAATTGAAAATTTTTTTGAAAAAGTTCTTCTTTTACCACTATAGGTACTACTATAAAAATATTTTTTCTTTTGCTCAAATTTAAAATTTTCACGTTCCTTGACACGCTAAACCTATTTCAGAAAAAAAAAATTGAAAATTTTTTTCACCAATATTTTTGAAAAAATTCTTACCACTAAAATCGATGAAATTTTTTTTCTTTGTTCAAATTTAAAATTTCCACGTTCATGGCATTCTAAAGCTATTTCAAAAAATGTTTTTTTAAATTCTTTCTTACTAACATTTTTGAAATTTTTTTTACCACTAAAATAGATGGATAAATTTTTTTCTTTGTTCAAATTTGAAATGTCCACGTCTAATAGCGTTCTAAACCTATTAAAAAAAATTGTTTTACCATTTTTCAAAAAACTACTACTAAAATAGATGGAACATTTTTTTTTCTTTGTTCAAATTTAAAATTTCCACGTTTCCGTATCATTCTAAACCTATTCAAACAAATTTAAAGCATTTTTTGAAACGTTTAAAAATTCTTTTGAAAAAATTTTTTATTTATCACTTAGTTACTAAAGAATAGATGATTTTTTTTTGCTCAAATTTACAATTTCCACGTTTCGTGACATTCCAAACCTTTTTCAGAAAAAAAAATTTGCAACATTTTTAAATCATTTTGGAAAAAAAAATTTTTTGCTCAAATTTAAAATTTTCACGTTTCATGACATTCTAAACCTATTTCAGAAAGAAAAATGTTGAAAATTTTTTTCACCAACATTTTTGAAAAAAATTTTACCACTAACATGGATGAATTATTTTTTTTTTGTTCAAATTTGAAATGTCCACGTCTAATAGCGTTCTAAACCTATTAAAAAAAAATTACCATTTTTCAAAAAACTGCTACTAAAATAGATGGAACATTTTTTTTTCTTTTTTTTCAAATTTAAAATTTCCATGTTTCCGTATCATTCTAAACCTATTCAAACAAATTTAAAGCATTTTTTGAAACGTTTAAAAATTCTTTTGAAAACATTTTTTATTTATCACTTACTAAAGAATAGATGATTTTTTTTTGCTCAAATTTTTTTTTCTTTTTTTTCAAATTTAAAATTTCCATGTTTCGTAACATTCCAAACCTGTTTCGGAAAAAAAAATTGCAACATTTTTTCATCATTTTGGAAAAAAATTTAAGACTAGAATAGATGGAAAAAAATTTTTTTTGCTCAAATTTAAAATTTTTTTACCAACATTTTGAAAAATTTCAAGAAAAAATGAATTTTTTTAACCACCACTATACTTCCACTCCACTGCGTGAATGTGGAATTGAAAATGTGGCAGATGGCAATAAAATTTGGCATATGCACCTATTACACTTTTATTGAAAAATGTACAGGGTGGTCATCCCAAGAAATAATTCAGTCATGGGGACATTTGTAAAGGTATTTGCGCAAGCCTTCCATATTTGGCACCTGTTATTTAGTATTGAACTTTTGCTGTTGGATGAGCACTCTGTATATTTTTTTGACCAAAACTTATTAGGTTTTCTTTGTAATAATAGTGATAACTATATTCCGATTATTATTTTCAATGCCATTTCGTAATTATTAATTTTTTGGAGTGACCGCCATGCCCAGGTAAAGAGGGAAGTTCTGTGTAAATACCTTTACCGATTTTTTTGTATTGTATTATTCCCTATGCATACGTTATTAAAAAAATGTTATCCCAAAAATTTACTGCTAATAACTCGACAATGGTTAAGGTAGGTAAAGGGCGTGGGTAATATAATTTGTTCGGAAATAAAAGGAAAATTCAAAAACATAAAAATATACGGGGCATTCCATGAAACCATGTATATAATTTGTATTTTTTTCGTGTATCCTTTTTTATTTCATTTAAAAAAAAACGCTGTTCCACCCTGTTTCCAAAAGTATCGATCAGAAAGATCTGACAAAAATCATGAACATTGGGAATAAGGTGTACACTGAACAGCCTTAGATAATTATCATTTTGGTACCTACAAAAAATAAAAGGCCACCACCTTTTATGAATCCATACAGAGTCGCGAAAAAAAGAGGTATACAGACATAAGCAATTAAATAGATACAATCCATGGAGGGGTGCAAAATAACTATTACAAATGTGGGCGAGGAATCCGCCACAGTGATTACGGCCAAGGACTGTCCTGAAAGTGGAGATATATCAACATTGCTGTGATCAGTGGCGGCGGATGATCTCCTCCATAAGATAAGTAATTCAACGTCCAAGAATATACTGATATACTGATGATTTATGATTTCATATCATCATATGCAAATCATCTCATGCAAACGGCTGAAATGTAATATCCAAATGTTGCTCGTCAGAGCAAGAGATGTAAGGTAATCCACAGACAGCCCTAAGACAGAACAGGGAGTCGGAGCTGGGAGTTACAGGATAAGGTCAGAAAACGAAAATCCCAATAAGTCTAGGAAAATACGCCACAGTATTCCAGGTTGAAGTAGCCGCAGTATAGTGATGCGTAAAGGAAATTATAAGGCAAGGAACCTTTAATCAGTCGATTGCCACTTTTTCCCACAGCCAGGCTGGGCTAAAAGCAATCGGTATATATGGGACTGCATAAAGGCCCTTATAGACATAGGAAGTCAATAAAGTTACCGTGGCGCGGGTACCAGGACATAAGGGACACAAGGGAAATGAAACGGCTGATAAACTGGCCTGAGAAGGCGCATGTAAGACTCTTATAAAACCTGAACCCTTTTGCGGTGTGGCCAAGTCATGCATCCATTTGTCAATGGATGCAAACTAAATTTCTGGAATGGTAGAAAAGTTTCCCACGACAGATACAAGCCAAAGTTCATTAAAGAACGATGGGTCAAATTTACAGAGGACATATAGCAAAACAGAGAGGCCCTAAGAATAATAGTGGGTCTTCTAACCGGTCACTGCCGACTTAATAGACATCTAATTCTAAGTCTGGCAGAGGAAGCAACATGTAGATTCTGCCAAGAGGCAGAGAAAACCTCATTCCATGTATTGTGCCATTGTAAAGGCCTTGCTAGACTGAGACCCCAACTACTTGACGAGGAAAAGCCAAGACTCGATAGCTATACCAAGGAGCCTTTATCAAGGCTCTGACAAATGACAAAGCTGGCTAAGGAGCTTTAAGGCAAACATACAGGAGTACCACAATAGATCCACGGGGATCGCGGTGGTCAAGGCCAATCAGCTAGCTCCCACTTCCTAAATCTAAATTTAAGGTAATCCACAAAAGATCTTTCAGGTTGAGGTGAGAAAGGACTGACGAGCCGAACGATCAATTAGCCAATCTACAATCTAGGATAATGCATTGGTATGGTACTTTGGGAATGGTTTTTAGTATAGAAGGCACTGTAGGGCTTCATATACCAAGTACACCGATGATGGTTATAATATCCATCTTGACTGAGGTATAGCTCATAGAAGTTGGAGTTCACACCGGATATATTTTGTTCATTACCTCTTCTCCTCCAAAGTGGTGTTAGTTTCGACAAGTGCCGCCCACTCGACGGCATACATCGCAAGGTTTGGTGGTGGAACTGTCAGGCTTATTGACTTGAATACGCCTGACCGTTGGAAATGAGTGTTTCCTAAAAGGTGGAAATACGTAACAGTATGTTTGCTCAAGAAATATTGTTAGAATTGATATTTCTGCCACATGGATTGAAGAATATACAGGGTGATTATACAGCATTTGTTGAATGTGCTGGTCTTCATCCATATGATACCATGAATGGACGGCATGCTGCAATGGAAGATTATCGACAAAATATTGAACTAATAATCTCTAAATATTTGTTCCGATACAAATTTTCATTATACATGTCCAATGTAACCGATTATCAATTACCAAATAGAAAACATTTATGGAAAATTTGATTTTCAACTTCAAAGATTAGATGTAAATTAGAGGCGGCCCAAAAATTTCGATTTCTCTGTTAAACATTCCCACCTGTGCAAACTGAATTAGGTAGGTAGATATCTACACAGTATGTTGTATTAAACACCTACCAAAGTTAGTTCTTCTTTTGTTTTATTGTTGCAATTGTTTCATTTCTGTTTTTTTTTTTTTTTCTGACAAATTATGGTTTTTAACGAAAAACTGTGAATAATTCAAACAGTACATGTGTTAGGAATAAGATATGCTGATATAATTCCACTTCAAATTTAGCTTTATATCGATTGCCATAATAAAATTTGGCACGTGTCATTTGAAAAAATGAAGTTCTTGACATTTTTTTGATTGTCATTTTCCAGAAATCGCATCAACCACTGGAAACTTTGTTTGGCCTATCGTGCCCACTTAAATGATTCCTTGAACTTTAGGTAGTCGATTGAGGAAAAACGTATTTCCCTAGCCTGAATGGTCTAAGAGATGAATTTTTTAATGGACCCTTGAGTCTGCGACATATGTCGAAAACTATTACAGATAAGTACCAACAAACAAAACACTTTATACTCGGAATCTAATGCCAAATTCAAAAAATACATATAAAAATTGGGCGCCTCCATTTAAAAAAACAAATATGGCATCAACTTCCGGTTTTCCAGAAGTGCCGCCATTTTGAAATTATTATTCTCGGTCTCGCAATGATCGACTATGGTAGGGTGTACCACCAACTTCTGCCCCCAACAGGTTAGGAAGTTGAGGTTGCCCGGTTCTCGTTTAGTTTGTGGAGACTGCTATTAGAATAAAAATTAACAAGTGGCATTCAGGTAATTTTGAATGTCACAAGGGTACCAAATCTCATTTGTCTATCTCATCTGCAAGTGGAAAATATTCTAATGGCCGCCTTATAAGAATCACCCTGTATACAATTATTTTACTAGAGTGTTATCTTTTACTTCCCTCGCATACCGAAGCGAAGTATTGTTTTCGAGAAAAAATCACCCTCCGAGATTTTTTCGGATTCTGACGTTTCAGAACACGTAGATTACGAAAATATAGGTTTTTCAATTCCGTCAGTCTGTCTGTCTGTTGGTGCATTTACTAAAAAAACTACTTGACGGAGAGCAGTCAAATTTCACTGAAAAATATACAGGGTGGACCGTCTAAACGGAATAAATAGTGAAAAAAATTTTTTTTTGCTCAAATTTAAAATTTCCACGTTTCATGACGCGCTAAACCTATTTCTGGAAAAAAAAATTGAAATTTTTTTCACCATTTTTGAAAAAATTTTTACCAAGATGAAAAAAATTTTGTTCTGCTCAAATTTAAAATTTCTACGTTTCATGACAAGCTTAACCTATTTCAGGAAAAAAAAAAATTTTTCACCAATATCTTTTAAAAATTTTTTAACACTAAATGAAATTTTTTTTTTCTTTCTTCAAATTTAAAATTTTCATGTTTCATGGCATTCCAAGCCTTATTAAAAAAAAAAAATTTGAAATTTTTTTTTACCATTTTTGAAAATTTGTTTACCACTAAAATAGATGGATTTTTTTTTTATTTCTTCAAATTTAAAATTCCACGTTTCATGACGCGCTAAACCCATTTCTGAAAAAAAAAATTTTGAAAATTTTTTTCACCAACATTTTTGAAAAAAATTTTACCAAGATGAAAAAAATTTTTTTAGCTCAAATTTAAAATTTCTACGTTTCATGACGCGCTAAACCTATTTCTGAAAAAAAAAATTTTTGAAAATTTTTTTCACCATTTTTGAAAAAATTTTTACCAAGATGAAAAAAAAATTTTTTTGCTCAAATTTAAAATTTCTACGTTTCATGACACGCTTAACCTATTTCAGGAAAAAAAAAAATTGAAAATTTTTTTCACCAATATTTTTGAAAAATTTTTTACTACTAAAATGAAATAATTTTTTTTTCTTTCTTCAAATTTAAAATTTCCACGTTTCATGGCATTCTAAGCCTTATTAAAAAAAAAATTGAATTTTTTTTTACTATTTTTGAAAATTTGTTTACCACTAAAATAGATGGAATTTTTTTTTTATTTCTTCAAATTTAAAATTTCCAGGTTTCATGATATTCCAAACCAATTTCGGAAAAAAAAATTGCAACATTTTGTTACCAGTTTGGAAAAAAATTTAACACTAGAATGCTCAAATTTAAAAGTTTCACGTTTCATGACATTCTAAACCTAGGTATTTCAGAAAAAAAAAATTGAAAATTTGTTTCACCATTTTTCAAAAAGTTTTTACCACTAAAATAGATCGAATTTTTTTTTATTTGCTCAAATTTAAAATTTTCACGTTTCATAGCATTCTAAACCTATTTTAAAAAATATATAATTTTTAATTTTTAAACTTTTTTAGCACTACTATAGAATAGAAGGAATCTTTCCTTTTTGCTCAAATTTAAAATTTCTACATTTTAAACCTATTTCAGAAGAAAAAATTTTGAAAATTATTTTACCAACATCTTTTGAATTTTTTTTTTAAATGAAATTATTTAACCACCACTATACTTCCACTCCATTACGTGAATGTTGGATTGAAAATGTGACAGATGGCAATAATATCTGGCATATGCACCTATTATACTTTTATTGAAAAATGTACAGGGTGGTCATCCCAAAAAATAATTCAGTCATGGTGGACATTTGTAAAGGTATTTGCGCAAGCCTGCCGGCATTGGCTTTCCAGTGCTGGAGGAAATAAGAAATTCCCCCATAAGCAGGATTCTGGCCTTTGGACTAGAATCTGGCCTGTGTGGGGGCTTTCAATAAATTCGTTAGCGGTTGCACAATGGGCCACAAGGCCTGAGTGCGGCGACCTTTCCTCGCCCCGCTAGAAGAAGAAGAAGAAGCCTGCCGTATGTGGCACCTGCTATTTAGTATTGAACTTTTGCTGTTGGATGAGCAATCTGTATATTTTTTTGACCAAAACTTATCAAGTTTTCTTTGTAATAATAGCAATAACTATATTCCGATTATTATTTTCAATGTCATTTCGTAATTATTAATTTTTTAGAGTGACTGCCATGCACAAATAACGAGGGAAGTTCTGTGTAAATACCTTTACCGATTTTTTCATATTATTGTAGGTACAAAATATTCTACGTTACCCTGTATAATAATGTAGGTTAATGAGAAATAAATAAATAATACATATAGGATATTTTAATAATCAATTTATATAATATGTACACTTAGAATTCTAAACACATCGGGAAGAATGTGTGAAATTTTAATCACTTAATTTGGCGTTACTGTTACGTCTGATTCACGCCTCATTGCTGATGAAATATTCTGTACATAAATTCAGCTAAAAATGATATATAGGATTTCATAATTACTGGGCACAAATGTAGCAGTCGAAATTAATAGTGAATATTTTGAATACGAATGTTGATTGCTGTTTTAACTCATTTAAAGGGTGTTACAGTTACAATAGTTAGTTGTATATCTAGGAAGGAAAGTTTAACTTTTTGGGGATGATATTACACAACAGAGGAACAGACACTTTACTTTAAAGATACATATTGGGGTTGTACAAAAAAATTGGATGCTTTTTTTATGCTTCACCGGAATATGAAAATATACATTGAAAACACGTTATATAGTCGTCTCAACATATTAATGCTAACAAAAAAGACTATAAAAACAGGCGATTGAAATATTAGCCGGTATTTTTACCTGCTGAGACGGTCCTACAGAGCCGTATTTCAAATTTTTGAGTATTAGAATAAACAAAATAAATACTAGAGCATTAAAAAACGTGTTTTCGGTAGAAATTTAATGATGTTTCTGGTGATTTAAAAAATCTTACTCTGTTTTGCGCCAAGATAGGATATCTTAGGCATTGGTGGACGTATTGCCCGTCGTTTGCGGTATTGATAGATAAATTCAAAGTACGGCTCTGCTTAACTGTTCCCTGGGTCTCACGTTCTAGTTAGGGGTGATTTGCGCAACAATGTTTCAGAAGTTATGAAATTTTAATTAAAAGAGGCTTGTTTCCGATGGTTTCTTATTTAAATTATGCCAGAACATACTATACATGAGAACAATGTTGTTCTATGTATTAAGTAATATATTTATGATTTACTATTTTATACAAAATTTGAACACGCCCCGCTCTCCCATAAATATGTAAGCGGCACAGCCTTGAGGTTTTGTATGTGCAGTAAATATATGAAGACAACTAATAGTTTTTATGTTAGTGTTAGGGATCCTCCTAGTCGTTTTAACAGAAAAATTAAGAAAAATTCTGTTCTTTAGGGCATGGCAGACAACAAAAGTGATATGAAAATTTAACTTACGGTGGAAATTTCACTAAATAATTGAAATGTTTTTACAAACAGGTGCTTTCACTAGAGTCGGGTCAAGTTTAACAAGACCGATGTATGAATTAATATTGCACATACGTTTTCACTATCTCTTGCACACAAACCTAAAGCCATAGCCTAAAGGCATTGTCCATGTATGTCTACCAAGATTCTTTCCCTCTTCTCTTGAGACGGAACTATGATATGTACACTGAGGAGTGAGAAATAGTCATAAGTTCAGTGATTCTCAAACTGTGTGGGATTTGACGACGAATATTACTTATTTCCGTGAACTAACACCACTCTAAATATGAAAAACGTCCTTATATGAAATATTTAAGTTGTTTTTAGTGGTAAATAGTGGATATTCATCCGTCAAACGAAGAATGTCAAACCACTAAGTCTTACAATTTTCTAGTGCGTAGATATTACACGTTTTAGAGTAGAGTAAACAGGATCGCGTGGCTCAATCGGTAAGATGCTCGAATATAAATAGGGTTGTTGCGAGATCGATCCCCAAGCACTTCTACTTTTTTTTATTCGACTAATTATTAAAAGTTAATAATTTTCCTTCTAAAATTTTCATTTTATTAAACTGCGACGCGAGTTTTGTTAAAACTTTATTTTCCCCAAAAATGTGTCTTTTATTACTACTAGCGCGTGTTTATCTCTAATAAAAGCTACTTTCTTACGTTATGTATTAATACACGAATCGTGAAATGTGCGCCGAGAGGACAAATTGTTCAAGAGTAGTGTTTTAGTGTTTATGAAAACGTGTCAATGCGTTATTCTTTCAGAATTGTTTTAATTTATTTGTTTTAAAATTATTGTTAAGTTTTTTTATATTTATTTTGTCAACCAGAATTTTTATTTAATACAGCTAAGAGAAAAATAATTTATTTTCGTTATTCTCAGAGATTTCAGATTTTTTTTTGTTATATGAAATATTTTGTACCCGACTCTATACTACGATCCTATACTTTCCTGGCAAGAAATATCCAAACATTCCCGTGTCTCTTGCTGGACTGTAGCTATATTAGTCTTTGATTTCTGTTTCTAATCACTCATTGTTATTGACTGAATTGGGCAATTCATTTTTTGTTATCAGGTTCATATGTGCCCGAACCTATATACCTACAGTGTCCGTCGTAAAGTTGGCTACATATGGGAAAAATTTGTATTATTGAGATTTCTAAAAAATATTATATTGGGGGTTCGTTTCTTTTTTTACATGCAAATGCCTTTATTCAACTAAAATATATAAAGTTTTTGTCGAAACTAATCAAATATTTGTAAAATAGACACAATAGTTTATGATTTTTCATATAGTAATTAATGGTAGGGGTAAAATTTGCACTTCTTTATTTTCCTCATATCTGCTTCAAAATTGATATATGGGGTCCTTGTTGTATTCTATATGCACTTTTTCTTCATAAAATTTTTCGATATCTTAACAATTTGACCCATTTTTCGGTACCACCGTCAACTATTTTTTACAATCCTGCCAAACCGGTGATCACATGACATGTGTCAAAATGTACTTTTTTTTTGTTGGCCATGCATAAACGAACCCCCAATAGAGTTTTTCAGAAATGTCAAAAATACCATTTTTTCCCGTATATAGCCAACTTTATGGACACTGTATAATCAGAATTCCACTAAAATTATGAAGTTGTTAAATTAATAATCTTAACAATTTATAATATCTTTCCTATTTTTTAAAATTATTTAGCGACATCATTGCTGAGAACTGGTTGAGAACTACTGGCAGATCTTATGCATCAAATAAAATCTTAGTTCAGACGTTTTAGCGACCATGACACAAGTCAGTTTAAATTGTACCCGACTCTATGTACAAATTTTCTTTTTGGATATTATTAAAATGAAGTACTTGTTATACTAAAGCACTTCTTCATATTTAAACAGGATTCTACCGTTCATCAAATTAAGATTTCAACAAATAAATAACATGTTTTATTAATTTAACGAGTATGCAAATCTCGCTATGATTGGCGGTGACCTCATCGGTTTTATTAGTGGCCTAAATCGCGTTTAAAAAGTGGTAAATACAACATTTCATTCGCTTTATTTTCCTTTTACATGTCTAATACGGGATTTATAAAAGCTACTTCAGGAAACTTCTCTGCAGGTACGTTTGTGGATGTGTTTTTGCATCTTGGCACAAGACACCATTTAGCTTTCATTATAAAATGGCAAGACAAATGGCAAAATAACATGTGTATATAATACACAATAACGTTCGTTTAGTGACAATGCAACTGATGATGTCGAGTGCGCAGTGGCGTGATGTAGTGTTTTTGGCGGCAAAATTTCAATTCAAAATTAAAATAGCTTATTTTAAGGTATTATTGACTGGTTGTTAAAAATGAAATGTTTTTTACTAGAGTCAAGAGGCCATTAAAACTGTATCAAGCTATGAGGCAATGATTAGTAATAATAACAACTTATTCTAAAAATATAAAGACATTATTACATTATAATATGATAAACTCTGCGAAAACAAATTTGTCCACAGGGTAAAATATCACCAGATACATTGGCGTGCTACAAAGAAAATGTAAAAGTTTAAAACTATTTGCAATAAGTTTTTAACTGGGAAACACATGAATTTCATCACTTGATAGTAGCGAACGCTCTCATTGCAATTCAGAGTTCTGTGTATTATTAAAGCCGCTAAAAAAAAATATATCATTTTAATTATTATGTATATATAATGAGAGCACGAATGTCACGGATGATACGGTCGTCCACGGATGTCGATTGACTAGGTTGTTTGATCAGTATAGGTCGATTCTTTTGAAAAACGTGGTGGATTCCTGATGAATGAGTACAACCAACTACAATTACTGGAATCCCGGTATAGAATTCCAGAGAGAAACAATACAATAAGGAACAATGTACATGTACATGACTAAATAGATAAATAACCAAATTATATCGTAACAAGAATTTTTGCAATGCTGTTTCAAGAAATTTGAAGCCAAAGTAATAGTCGTTAGAAGAGCGCCTCGTTTTTCTAGTAATAACAAAAAAATTTAATGACTTATACTCATTATATGCAGTAATTTTTACGTATAGTCTGTTCCGCATACCATAATTCGGCGTTCTGTCGTGAAGTACACAGCTACTCCATCCCTGCACGTCCACGTTGACTAGATAGCTCATTCCGCTTTTTTGGACCACCCGTGTTAAAGTGCCCTTTTTAACATTGTTCTTCAACCAATTCTATTCAGTGATATTGGTTACGTTCTTAACTTGTTAGGAAATATGTACGATAATTTTAATTAATATGTGGTATGGGTTTTAAGCATCTTTGTGAACTTTTTTATATTTCTAAATTATACAATACCTATATTTTATAAATTCGTAGTCAATCATAAGGCGTTCAACAAAGTAGAACGGGACAAACTGTAGGCGTACTATTAGAAACACTATTTGCTTTTCATTCTTCGTCGAATATATGAAAGAAACTTTGCATTGGAGAAAGTCGATATTAGTTAGGCCAAATGAAAAGTTGACAAAGGTGTCAGAAAAGACGGTGTTCCGTCACCAAGTCTCTTAAACATCTATAGTAAATAAAACAACATGTGACGTGCTAGACGACTAGCAGAGTGGAGATACTATTGGCTAAACAAAAATTCGTAACTTGAGATTGGCCAATGGCAACACCTTAGCTGCAACAAGGGCAGATGAGCTCATGCACCTGTTGGACAAGCCTTAAAAAAATAAGCTCTGAGTATGGTTTAAGGGTGAATTACAACAAAACTATAAATATACAAATGCAATCTGTAATACAGGTTAAAAATGTATTAACCTCATACTAGTTTATAAGATAGATTGTAACAATTCGTTTTTCACCTTTTACCTTTTGTTCTTCAAAAATTCTCTCCTTTACAGAAGTGGGATCCGACATCAGGTGATCTCATATTTTAGCCCAGTAATCCTAGTAGTTTCATATAGTAAATTACATTTATATATGGCACCACGATATCTTGAGTACGGTTAGGGGGTCTATGACAGGTTTAAATCTGAAAAGGTGCGGTACCACGCCTTAGGACAAGGCCACCGTCTTGGTTTAAAGGGATGAGTTCGTTTTTTTACGAATAACTCGTTTGTAGGTCGATTTTTGAGGGTATAGCAGGTCCACTTATTTCAATTGCCTAAGAGAGCAATTTTAGTCTTATCGTATTGTTAAAATAGTAAACATGCATCCTGGTGAATTTTTAAATTCGCAATTATAGCAGTTAGTTTTGAAATTGTTGGAATATTTTCAAAAGGAAAATGAAAACGGTGAGCCTTTATTGTTAATAAAAGCTATTCAATGGCGAGTGGGGGAGGCTTTAAAAATCGATGAAAAGACTGTCAGAAAAATAGCTAAAAACGACAAAGAGAATGTGAAACCTCAAGAGCTGAAATCTAGAGCAATAGTTGATATTCACCGTAACAGTTTATGTAAACTGATTAAAAAATTAAGTTTTTCCTTTAAAAAAAGATGACAATGGAAAAGTACTGTGTGAAAGATCACAAATTTATCTAAAGCGGCTAGAGTTTTACGCAAATATATAAACATGTTGGAAAGTAACGACCCAAAGATGTAGTGTTCTTAGACGAAACTTGTATCTTTACCAGAGGAGGATTAAAACATTCTGGACAAGACGGTTCCAGTAAACCAAAAAGGCGTCGTACAGCTACAGAAGGTCTTTTACCTTCCTATAGTTGTACATGCAGAATCTATTCATGGCTTTGCTGAAGATGCGAGTTCAGTTTTCCCCACCAAGAGTAAGTCAGCAGATTACCATGACAACATGAACTCTGAAAATTTTGAAAAGTGGCTGACAGAGAGACTTTTGCCGGGGTTACAAAATCCAAGCATTATTGTTTTAGATAACCACTCTCATGCCAGGCTATAGGAAAGCAACCAACCCAATCTTGGACGAGAGAAAGAGTACAAACCTGGTTAAAGACCAAAAACGTAGATTTCAGTGATACCGCATTTAAAGCCTAATTGCTCCAAATAGCTGGAGCTAACAGAACAAAGCGACACTATGTTGTCGACAAATTAATTAGAGAGCATGGACATGAAGTACTGCAGCTTCCACCATAACACTGTCAGTTCAACCCAATAGAACTTGTTTGGAGAATTTGTAAGGAGTATTACCACAAACACATCGGAGAAGAAGGTTTTAGTGACAAAGCCGTTCTTGCTATGTAGAATGAGGCTTTATCTCAAGTGTCGAGCTCAATTTGGTCCAAGTGTGTAAATCACACAAATAAATTGATTTTAGAGACATATGATCAAGAGGTTCATACTGAAGAAGTTATGCCACTCCTTATAAGTGTCAATAATGAAATCGACGATAAGGACTCGGAAGAATTGGTCACTGACGAAGAAAACTAAATTTATGTATTCATCTTATACTGGTTATTTGTATTTTACTGCCATATTTGTTTTATGTAGGGTTCGACATAATTAGTATTAAGTACATATTTTTATTTTAAGACATATACTTGACAAAATTATATTAATGAATAAAAAAGCTTTAGCTGCAATTATTTAAGTGTATTTATTTTGTATATTTGCTCTATCATATTATTTACTTGGAACCAAAACAGTTCAATATTATAATTTATTTATTTAACTTAAATTACTGTAAATTTATTATACCGGGTGAGTCACGAATTGCGCTCGCCCCGATATTTCCTAAAATATTTGGAATAGAAAATTGAAACTTGGAGGCCTTATTACACGACTAAAATGCCATCTTTTCAATATCAAGTTTGGTGCACATCCGGTTTGACCGAAAATGCCCACAACTTTGGATTTTTAAATGGAACACCCTATATATTTTTACATTTTTGGAATCTAGAGGAAATTTTGAATACAATACATCCATTTTGGTCACTTTTTGATAAACATTAAAAATTTTATTAAAAAATTTATTTCTGAATCCAGAGTGCTGTGGTGTCCAAAATATATTTTAGTTTGTGTGCTACGTTACTATAAAAATAAAAAGAGCAATATGATTGCATTACTTAATTCTCTAGAGGCGTTTAAAATTTTTAAATGTGATTTTTACCCACTAACTCGGTTTTTTTAAATGGGAATTTAATCGTTCACCAACATTTTTAAATACCTCATTTTCATACGAATCTAATGATACCAAAATTTTGAAAATCCGCTCAGAAATATTTGAGATTTCAGCCAAAATACAATGCAACCAAGCTTTTAGAAACATGCGGCTAATAGATAATAGATTAGTGGGCTTTGGAAACTAAAATGGCACATTTCTGTGTAAATCTGGTAACCTAATAACATTGGAAAAATCATAGTAGCCATTGAATGTAATAAAACAATATCAGCTGTCAGACAGATACAAAATAAAGCGTTGCGGAAATCTCTTTGAGTAAAAATTAAAGAAAATTAATAATTTTAGTAGAAATGAAAAGGTCGATATGTTACTGATATATGTAGAGCGTCTCAAAAATTCAACTGCAGCTGCAGAACTGTATCAGCAACGATATCCCAACAGAGCAGATACTTGTTTGCCAGAGTGGAACAAGAATTAAGAAACGAACCCAATCAACAAGATGACCATCAAACATTTATTGTAAGTGAGGACAAAGAACTTGATGTATTAGGATTTGTGATGGTACACCCAACAACATCAACAAGGGAATTGTCAATGGAATGCGACATTAGTCAGTCTTCGGTTTGCAGAATTTTAAAAAAACATAAGTTTCGGTCTTATAAATAGTAAATACACCAACATCTTTATGGAGATGATAACGACAGGAGGCTAGTATATTGCAACTGGTTCTTAAATGCAGTACAACAAAACCCAGGTTTTCCTTTTCATATTTTATATTCAGATGAAAGTAGATTTACGAACCAAGGTATGTTTAACAGAAATAATACTAGGTACTGGGCTCAAGAAAATCCGAGGTTGGTAGGGCGGGGGAATATTCAGGAAAGATTTGGGTTTAACTGTTGGCTTGGAGTACTTGGAGATCGAATAATTGGACCCATATTTTTTTATGGAACACTTACTGACGAACGATATTTATTCTTTTTACAAAACCAGACAGCAGAATTTCTTGACTTACTTCCTCTTGCCTATTTACAAAATCTGTTTTTCCAACAAGATGGTGCTCCCCCACATAATTCCAGAAGAGTGATGGAATATTTAAACAACTTGCATGGTGAACGCCTTATCGCAAATCAAGGTCATATCAGGTGGCCTCCTAGGTCACCTGACTTAACACCCCTCGACTATTATGTATGGGGCACTCTCAAAAATAAAGTTTATAAACCTTCTTCAAATACCCGTGAAGAGCTGCAAAATAAAGTTGTACGGGCTCTTAATGAAATAACGCCGGCTGAATTGCGTAGAGCCATTCAAGCAACTGTACGCAGAGCCGAATTGTGTATAGAAAAAAATGGTGGACATTTTGAACAATATCTATAAATGTCAATTTATGGTTTAATTATATTAATTATTTTAAAGATACCTACTGTTACCTAGTTTAAGTTTAATTGTTCAAACGGAATTGATTTTTATTTATTTATAGGCCCGATATTTATGTTCATTTAAATAAAACCCTGAAAACCGAACTGATGTCGCATTCTATTGCAAATGTCCTTGTGGATGTAATTGTGTTTACCTCCACATACCTATGCTAAACTTAATTGCAACGTTCTTTGCGCTCACAATTATTAAATGTTTGATAGCTCAAGATTACCTACAACTACATGAGTCTGTCTGACAGCTGATATTGTTTTATTACATTCAATGGCTACTACGATTTTTCCAATGTTATTAGGTTACCAGATTTACACAGAAATGTGCCATTTTGGTTTCCAAAGCCCACTAATCTATTATCTATTAGCCGCATGTTTCTAAAAGCTTGGTTGCATTGTATTTTGGCTGAAATCTCAAATATTTCTGAGCGGATTTTCAAAATTTTGGTATCATTAGATTCGTATGAAAATGCGGTATTTAAAAATGTTGGTGAACGATTAAATTCCCATTTAAAAAAACCGAGTTAGTGGGTAAAAATCACATTTAAAAATTTTAAACGCCTCTAGAGAATTAAGTAATGCAATCGTATTGCTCTTTTTATTTTTATAGTAACGTAGCACACAAACTAAAATATATTTTGGGCACCACAGCACTCTGGATTCAGAAATAGATGTTTTAATAAAATTTTTAATGTTTATCAAAAAGTGACCAAAATGGATGTATTATATTCAAAATTTCCTCTAGATTCCAAAAATGTAAAAATATATAGGGCGTTCCATTTAAAAATCGAAAGTTGTGGGTATTTCCGGTCAAACCGGATGTGCACCAAACTTGATTTTTTATTGAAAAGATGGCATTTTAGTCGTGTGATAAGGCCTCCAAATTTCAGTTTTTTATTCCAAATATTTTAGGAAATATCGGGGCGAGCGCAATTCGTGACTCACCCGGTATGTATTATATACGCTTATAATTCAATTTTATTTAAATAAATTTAATTAAATCCATCGAGTAAAATATAAAACGAAGCGACGCCGCTGTGCATTCGAAAACACCAACGAGCCTTCGGCATCTTAGTTCAGACGTTTGTTACATCACACCGGGACTCTATCAGCGAACAGACTTTAGATGCATGCCCAAGTCCTTCAAAATCCTTCAGTAAGAAAGTCCAATCTTCTGAGAACTGGGCTAACATGACATCGCGCCGTTATTATCTGCTACTCTCTCTCTCTGGCTATTTCTTAAATTCAAGCAAATCACAATTATTTTGAGTTCTTATTATTAATTGTTTGAAACAATACTTACAAAGTACAATTCAGTCGAGTTATTTTCAAAATATACTAACAGATATCATAATATACTTATTTACTATATATCACAGTGTTTATTTAGGGAGCGAAACAAAGTATAATTATAGAAAATTCCATCATTTTAAATACATGTAAAATGTAAATAACATTATAATAACTAAGATGATATAGACACTTTATTGCGTAATAAAATTTTCTGGAATAATCTTTTTACTATGATAATGTTTGAATTATTAAATACATCAAGAAAGGAGAATCAGAATTGTTTCCCTTCTCTATATTTTTAAAAAATAACTATTGACATACATTATTACAGAAGCGACAAAAGGATTAGCTAACACCTATAATAGACCGAGAAAATACTTTGTTAATACCCGTAATTTGGCTACTCTTATAGCAACATCAACAAGTTTATATTAATTGGGAGATAAGGAGCTCATTTATAACAATGACAGGTCGCATTTCTATTTGTTTATATTTAAACTATGTAGGCTTAAAAATCAAGTTTCATTTCTTTCTCTCACCTCTCAGATTTTTCAAATTCACTGAGTTTTCCATGGATTTCTTATAGGGAAACAATATTTTTTCGTAAATTTCTAATAGAATCGTGAAAATGTGGTGAAATAAATCCCACATACAAGTCCCCTATCCAGGATTGTCCAGAGAACGCAATTATTAACTTCTTTCAAATTAATCCCTATAACATCTGGGTTTAAGAATGACTAAAATATTATTCGATATTGGTTTAATTATTTACCACTATTTACCACTATTTCATCCCCAACCCTTCAATGAAACCATCTGAAAATACAACCTAATACCATATATCGTTATAATACATATAGTCGAATCGCTGTATCGACATTTTAAAAAAACCCAAAAACTGTTCAATACTTTACCGATTTTTCTGAAACTTTGGAAATATCTTCTTGGGTCCATAACTCGAAAAGTTAAGAGGTTTTTTTATCGGTCGAACCTCCGACATTGTTAAATAAACAAATTAAGTTAACAATTGAATAACTTTCTGAATAATGATTCAAAATGGCTGAATTTTAATTCCAAATGGCGGAATCAAAATGGCGCACATGTTATTAATTATTTCGTATATTTTTAACTAACACTTGAATAACTGCTATAAAAATTACTGAAAATGGCTGAAACTTGGGGGGAGGGGGTTCAGAGGTCGCTGATTACGAATTTGATATCAAAGAGTCCAAAATGGCATATTCAAGATGGCGGTAGGGACACTAATTGTTTGGATATTCTCTGTAAATATTCATCATTGCATCGGAAAATTTCCAGAAAAGCTTCTTAGGTCGCAAATTATGAATTTAACATGGAAAAGTCAGAATTGAAAATGGCGGATTCAAAATGGCCGAAATATCATTCATTATTTTAAATATTTTTGTAAATCTGTCATTCTAAAAAATGATAACTCTCAGTGAAACCGAATTTTATAATATAACAAAATGTAAAATATTTATTTAAACCAAGGCCCGACTTTGCATTTGCCACTACTCTTCCCCGCTCTATTATTAAAGGTGTTGATAAAACAAAATTGAGATATTCACTTGAAATTTGACACACGTATTAGTCGAGTCGCTGTATCGAAATTTTTAAAAAACCCAAAAAATGTTCAATACTTTACCGATTTTTTTGAAGCTTTGGAAATATCTTCTTGGGTTCATAAATCGAAAAGTTAAGAGTTTTGTTTTTGTCGGTCGAACCTCTGACATTGCTAAATAAACAATTAAGTCAACAATTGAATAACTTCCTGAATAATTATTTATTTTTTAGGGGGGTTTTGGGGGTCGCTGATTACATATGTGAATTTAAAAATTCATCAAAAGTATTTGTTTATTAACAAAAAATTTATTAAGATACAAAAATCCGCGCGCATTTCCAAATAAACAATGGTCTTTAAATTCCTATATAGTAGAGTGCAAATTAATTTCTATCTTTCCCCCCGTTGGGGGGGAAAGATAGAAGAAGATAGAGTAAAATATATGATCTTACCAGATATGTTACTTATGCCCTGTAGATTATGAATCCACTTTTAAAAGTGAATTATTTATTATTTGTTTGCTTATAGTAATGAAACATTTTCTTTATAGGATTTTGCAAACAGTGGAAAGAAAAGCTATCTATGAGAACTAAAGGAAAAACTATATATAAAAATATTAATGAAATCTTTGCATTCTTTCGATAACCTGACTTCTGGTTATGCTAACAAGTAAAATTCTGATTTGCCATTCTCATTTTAACACTAGCATCCAACCTAGTCCCCTACGGCTAAGCAGGCTAAACTAGTATCTACATGATCCCCTACGATATGTAAATTCAGTTAAAAATGAGAACAAAGGCCTGAAATTAATTTATTTACGTACCTTGTTTTAAAAAATTTTTTCATTCAAATGAATTACATTTTCATAAAATCTCATTC
Source organism: Stenurella melanura (assembly GCA_963583905.1). Taxonomy (NCBI): domain Eukaryota; kingdom Metazoa; phylum Arthropoda; class Insecta; order Coleoptera; family Cerambycidae; genus Stenurella; species Stenurella melanura. The sequence goes on along the minus strand of OY757316.1, from coordinate 116,949,408 downwards.
AGTTTCTTGGAAATGCTTAGCCTTTGAAACGTTTTTCGACCTTATTGGGGACTCATCAGAAAAGCCTAACGCCACTCATAACGATGTTCCATGCAAAACTAAGACATTTTCTTAAAACAGGAGATCGTCGTGGGAATGGAAAAGTAGACGAAAAATAATTAATTTTCAGCCGTAGTCGAACAGAGAAAATGAGGATTTTTGATTTTTACTGCCATATAAGCCTATGCAAAAGTTCGCTTCCTTATTTATTTTAAAAATAGAAATTCTACAGAGAATTTAATGATTTTTGGATAAAATACGCCTCATGATTGACTCTATCGCGTGGTGTAGTTAATTAGAAAATTTTGATTTGCGCCCTTATATTCATGACGATTCTTTGACGACAAGTGGATTCGTAATCCACAGGGCATAAGTAACATATCTGACAAGGTCATACATTTTACACTAAAAGTGCCAACGGGATCGAAAACTAAGCGACTTTTGTCAACGCGAGCACTCTACTAATACGAAGTATATTATAGTATCACAGGCATATATTTATATTAATCTTATAGATACATCGTATGTAGGTATACATCAAAAACATAATTCCACATATACCACATATTCTGGAAAATATATAAAAAAAAATTTTCGTTGGAAAAGTGAACTTAAATAATTAAAGAACTGTTTTGGACTATAACAACAACAAATGATAAGAATCGGCTAGAAACTAAGAATGCTCGAAGGTGCGTTCATTATAAACATTTTTTTTTGTTTTACTCAAAAAATAGAATCCGTTTTCCAGAAATTTAAAAAAAACGGAGCGGTTTTCCAGCTGTACGCTGGTGGGATGGGTGCTTGTGATGGGTCACATTTGAAAACAATTATAGATACCGACTTCAAACAAAAAACAGTCGAAAGGTACATTTATTAGCTTAAGTTTGCATTTTACTTCATTTAAAAATTCTGAACCGTTTTCCAGAAATTCAAAAAAAACGGAGCGATTTTCCGGCAGTACGCTCGCGGAGTAGATGCTTATTAGTAACGGCCTTTGAATACAATAACTGATTTGGATTCCAAACCAATAACATTTGAAACGTACGTTAAGCATGGTTATATTTAACATTTTGTTATATTAAAAAATTCGGTTTCTCTGAGAGATCATTTTTTTAGAATGACAGATTTAGAAAAATATTTAAAATAATGGATGATATTTCGGCCATTTTGAATCCGCCATTTTCAATTCTGACTTTTCCATGTTAAGTAAATAACTCGCGACCTAAGAGCTTTTCTGGACATTTTCTGATAGAATTATGAATATTCACAGAGAATATTCCAAACAATTTGTGTCACAACCGCCATTTTGATGTTGGACTCTTTGATATCAAATTCGTAATCAGCGACCCCCAAAACCCCCTCAAAAAAATTCTGCCAATTTGAGCAATTATTCAGGAAGGTATTCAATTGTTAAATTAATTTGTTTATTTAATAATGTCCGAGGTTCGACCGACAAAAAAAAACTCTTAACTTTTCGATTTATGGACTCAAGAAGATATTTCGAAAGTTTCAAAAAAATCGGTAAAGTATTAAGCATTTTTTGGGTTTTTTAAAAATTTCGATACAGCGACTCGACTATAAATGAACAAAACAGTATTTGTCCTTGGCAAAATTCCACCATCATAGTAGCTCGTGTAACGATTTTCAACATTAATAATATAAATAAAAATCAAATCAAAGGTTTTCTGTTGATACTCTTATCCCACGACATTCATGTAATTATACTCTTTTACAGCTTCTGACATGAAAGATCTAGAAAATATTTAATATTTTCTCAGGTACAAACGAATTAATTAACGGACATTTAAATGGTTTCCTTGTGAAGATTAAAAAAGAAAATGATTACCTACGTCTTTTGCTTTCTTTTCATAAGTATATAAACGCTCACTCTACAAATACTCTCATAAGTTGTTTGGTATTTGCAAAGCTTTGTAGCCAGACTCCCTACTTTTACGTGTGCCTCCAATAAGGTAAGACGATGGCACTATGGGGTAGCAAAGCAAGTTTGAAGTCCGGTTTCGAGAAAAAAATGTTTGTAATAATACGCTGTATTTGTAAGTATTGGTTTTAAATTCGCATTTTTAATTTCAGTGTTCCTAATCCCGCAAAGGTATGTCTTGGGAATCATGGGATTCCTGGCAGTGGTGAACGCCTACACGATGAGAGTCTCCTTATCCATAGCTATAACCGAAATGGTAGCCTCTTCAAATTCGACAGAATATGAAGATCCGGATGCCTGTCCAGCGGAAAGCTCGAATAGCTCTTCTGGATCAGTTACAGTAAGAATTTAGTTTAATTATTTTGTTACATAACTTCCTGCAGGGCCCTAAGAGCATCCTAAGAATGTTTTTAGGTATATCTTACATGAATTTGATATAAACGGCGTATAAAATGTATGGTTCCTACATGCTACATTGGCACCTTCGCCATTATTTTAATTTAATTTATCAGCGAACCAAAACATTGTTTAACTTGTATTTAATAGTAAATATCCTTATTAGTTCAGTCAATAAAGGAGGTGTAGAGTGCGTAAGCAGGGACCTAAGCGGTTCCTTTAGAAAGTTATTCAGGATGCTTATGGAGTGAATATACTGAAAGGGTGACGCAAAATTTCAAATTTCATTTTGAAAGTTTCAATTTCAATTTGGAACTTCTGAAAGTTTCAATCTACCCTCATAAATTTCTGAATATCTGAATTTTATGGAAGTTTCAGATTAATCTGAAAATTACCACATTTTTTAAACTTTCATAGAAGTTTCAGCTGCAAAATCAGTATTTCTGTTGCATCAAACGAAATTTCGCTCAGTTCTTTAACTTGTATTCAAGCAATGAGGATTAAAGTCTGATTTCAACATTTATTTTAGAGGTTAGAGGCTATTCTTTAGGTATAAGAATCCTGTTTTTCATTCCTTAGTTTCTAGGTATTTTTTTTTGCATTAATAAGAAAAACTTATTTTGAATGAAAAAATATATCAATAATATAATTTCACTGAGGTCATTGATTAATGACGTTGTAATGGTAATGTATTCTGTCAGAGTTTGGATCTTAATCTGAATCTATCAGGGACAGGGGCCATATTCTTGAAACAGGGAGTGGAAGATGTGAATGTTTTATCTCTTTTCATCTTGCTACGTTTCCTTCTTTTCCTTTCTCCCGAAATAAGCATTCTCTCCAGTGGAGAATAGGGGTCCAGGAGATTTTGAAAATATATTGAAACATTATCTACTCGTGTATTTTGAAAAATACATTATTAAGTTTAGGTACTTTTCTGGAATATAATTGTTTTGTAATAAGTTTTAATCTTATTAAGGAGAAAACAAAATACGTTTTTTTGTATTAAAAAGAAACATTGATAAATAAAAATTTATGAAACTATTGCAAAGTGAGATTTATTAGTCTTTAACCCTCGGAAATAAAAATAATTACAAATGTTATACAGAACTTAAGTTTCATATCATTTCATGAAATATTTCAATGAACTTTCACTTAACTTACACAATATTATAGAAATATTGAATAAAGTTTCATACAATGAAAGTTTCATTGTTTCATGCAAGTTTCGTGATACTTAATATTTAATTTTATATTTTAGAATTTTTTTAAATTTCAGATGTATTCTGAAACTTTCACAAAAATGTCGACGAAATTTCAAAAATTTTAAGATTCATAATATTTTGCATATCTGAATGTTATGCAGAACTTAAGTTTAATCACTTCGTGAAATATTTCAATGGAATTTCACTTAGCTTTCATAATATTAAAGAATTTTTTAGTTAAATTTCACAAAATGAAAGTTTCATTGAAATTTCACGAAAGTTTTATGATGCTTAATGTTCAATTTAATATTTCATAAATTTCAGATGAATTTCTAAACTTTCACGAATGTCATTGAAAATTTCGCAAATTTTAAGTTTCATGAAATTTTGCATCACTGCTTTCGTTTATATTTTCGTCTTGGGGGAAAATGAAAGCTCATGAAATTCTCTGCAACTTTCATTTTATATACTTTTTTCGAATTCGCAGCCGTTTTCGAGTTACACGCTTCGGAAAAGTGAAAATTTTCGAAAAACAGATTTTTACCTGAAAAATAGAAAATTGTTTTTTAAAGATGATTAAAAGATCACATAGGTATAAGGTAAGTAATTTTATTCGATTTCAATAATTCTCATTGTTCTCACTCTCAATAACTTCTCAATGTTAAACTCTCAACTTTCTCTGGATTCACGTTTTCATCTTCTTTGGCCGTGAGACTCCTGGCAAGGTTCCTCGTGCATGACATCCTCATCCTCAGTGGTGGGTGGTTCTTGCTGAAGTGGCACTACGTCGCCTTCAACGTCATCCTCGTCGTAAACAGGCATGCCGTTGAGGCATTTCCCTTGGCAGTGGAGGCACGCCGCAGAACAGTTCAGCATTGCCTTCCGGCATCCACATTTACCACTACCACAATCCCTGAGGCAGCGGCAAAATATCGTTTTCAGTAGGACCTCCGGTGCCGGTGGATCTTTGTTGTAATTGGCACCAGGGTATCTCCTACATGTTTCCACCCCCACTCTTGAGGGGGCAGCTCACTCCCGAGTCACTGCTGCAAGGTGCGTCGGGAATGCCGTTTAGCTGCGGTCTCAGTTGGTGGGAAGGAGCTGATGTCAGACTTAATATTTGCCACTGACCTCATGAACGACTGGAAGCGGTACTGGTTGAGGGAGATCTGTCTTGCTGGTGCCCCATATCATTTGAGGAAGCAAATCTTCCCAGCCTCTTCAACCTTGCCTTAAGTGGAGGAGGGGTTGTAAAAGATCACTGCCGCTTCCTTGATGATTTCTGACTTTAAGTACAATTTTGAGAAGCTCACCTTGCTTTTCCTTAAAGTTGATGATGTGAGGTAAAAATCTGTTTTCTGAAAATTTTCACTTTCCGGAGCGTGTAGCTCGAAAACGGTTGCGGATTCGAAAAAAGTGGGACTTTCTTTGTGCCCCCCCCCTCCGGCTCACCACCAGGACTTTCAGTATGTTCACTCCCTAAGCATGCTGAACAATTTTCTAAAGGAATTGCTTAAGTCCGTGCTCACGCACTCTACACCACCCTTTGGGCCATTCGTTGACTGAACTATATTTATTTATGACAGTAGTTGCGTTACGCTTTGACTCGGAGACCAATAGTGTCACTACTCGTCTCTGCTTGGGTGACCCTAATTTTGAGTACTTCCCTACATTTCATCAGAAACCAGGAACCATTATTGCGTAGTAAAAGAATTTTTTTATATCCAGACATTTTATCAATTTCTAGTGTGGGGGTTCAGATTTATCATATTTAAAGTTATTACTTTCAAGAACCAAAATTCGACAAATCCTGCAATGTACTCGGAATAGAAGTAAAGGGATATATTTAAAATCTACCAATTCTTCTCTGATTTAGGTGAATACATTCGCTCAACTGACATAAGGGGGGGAAAAATTAAAGCTGTTTTCCATACTGAGGAAGGTCAAAAATCCGGAAACTGCATTCAGTATATGGGTACGGGTGGTATCATTTCTAATCGCCTTATAGCATTTTTTTTACTGGGACTTGCATTCAATTTATTTTGTATGCTGCATTTTAAAATAACGTGTATTGTTGAATATATTTTGCAACAGTATATTATTTAAATAGTAGTTATACAGGGTGTTGCATCATGAGAGGGACATAGCTTAATAGGAGGTAGAGAACATCAGTGGTAACCGGAACCTCCCATAGAAATGTCTCATTGGGCCTTCACTACGAAATTACAGGGTGTTAAATAATTTTTGGCCAAACCTGTTTTTTGTCATAACTTTGACAGGAAATGAAATAACGGATTCATATTTGGTACGGCTAATGTACAAACGAGCCCCAAGAGGTACATGTATAAAAAAAATATATCCAGGTCCGGACGCACTATAATTTATGTTTCTTCTTTGCATCAATAAAACATCACCCTGTATATATTTTTTTGAAATTTCGATACGATATTCGAAAAGAGCAAGAAAAAACAAACAAAATGGCCTATTTCATTTTTTTGTTACACCTTCATGGTTATTTAAATACGTTGTTAAATGTGCAATAAAATGGATTACAGAACCCTATTAAATGAGAGGCACGTGAAATAAATAGTTTTGTAACTAAAATTTGCAAAAATTCTATTGAGCCTAGGTGGTCTGGGTGAATCCTAATTCCGGCACGTTTTAAAGGTCCATTTTGGTAAAAAACTGTGGTCCTAATAAGTAATCGGGTATGAAATAACAAAATTTTTAATCAATCACAGTAGGCTTGTTCAAAGTGACAGATAATAAAAAGAAATCTCCTAAACAGGTGAATAATTGTTTGTTAGTAATTTAATGTGTCAATAATCCGCATTTAGTTAGTGAAAACTTGTGAAAATATTTTAACTATGCCAGTAAAATTTACAAACGGGGAATATGCTGACATAATATTCATCTATGGTTTCTGTAATGGAAATGGTAGGTCGGCGGAAAGAGAATATCGGCTGCGTTTTCCTGGTCGTCGATGCCCTAATCATAAAACCTTTAGTACGGTGTTCCAGTATGCAAGACAACACGGAAAGTTTCCTACTTCTGCAGTTGTGGAGCGTGTTTTACAACAAGGTGTGCAGGAACAAAACAATATTATAAACGTAGTTCAAGAAAACCCAAATATGAGCACTAGACGAATCAGTTTGGCAACTGGTATTCCTCATTGGCGAGTATGGAGAACCCTAAAAAGAGAACGTTACCATCCATATCATATCCAGCAGGTACAGCGTCTTCAACAAGGCGACGATATCCCCCGCCTGGCATTTTGTCGTTGGTTGTCTAATCATCGCCCAGTCATTTACAGAACCTTATTTACGGATGAGGCACAATTTACAAGGGATGGAGTAAACAATTCACGAAATAATCATAAATGGGCACAGGAAAACCCACATGCGGTACGCCAACGCCGTTCGCAACACAGGTTTTCTGTAAATGTTTGGGTCGGACTTGTGAATAGACATTTGATAGGGCCACATTTTTTTGAAGAAAGATTGAATGGTGAAATTTACTTTGATTTTCTTCAAAACATTTTACCGAATATGTTAGAAAATATCGGTATAAGAGGCATGTTGTTTCAGCATGATGGGGCCCCACCACATTTTAACCTTCAAGTAAGAGAACACTTAAACAATGTGTATCCTAATAGATGGATTGGACGCGGGGGTCCACATGAATGGCCACCAAGATCTCCTGATTGTAACCCTTGTGATTACTTTTTATGGGGCCACTTAAAAAACGAGGTTTATAGCATTGAAATTGAAAGTAGACAACATTTAATCCAGCGCATCGTTACAACCTGCGACGAAATACGGAATAATCCAGAAATGATACGTCGAGCAATTGGTGACCTTTCTAAACGCGCAAGAAAATGCACAGAATTTGGGGGAGGACATTTTGAAAATTTACTTTAGTGTCAATTACGTTTTATTTTTAAACACATTTAGTTATTTGTTATTTATTGTTAATTGAATGGAAAATATTTTATTTATTTAGATTTTAGTTTGTTCTCTTCCAATTTTTATTAAGTATAAAATGTTGATGATTTTCTTGATCAAAGTAACTGGTTGCTTAGGCCTAAATGGTTTAAATTATCTGTCACTTTTATTCTTTGAACAAGCCTACTGTGATTGATTAAAAATTTTGTTATTTCATACCCGATTACTTATTAGGACCACAGTTTTTTACCAAAATGGACCTTTAAAACGTGCCGGAATTAGGATTCACCCAGACCACCTAGGCTCAATAGAATTTTTGCAAATTTTAGTTATAAAACTATTTATTTCACGTGCCTCTCATTTAATAGGGTTCTGTAATCCATTTTCTTGCACATTTAACAACGTATTTAAATAACCACGAAGGTGTAACAAAAAAATGAAATAGGCCATTTTGTTTGTTCTTTCTTGCTCTTTTCGAATATCGTATCGAAATTTCAAAAAAATATATACAGGGTGATGTTTTATTGATGCAAAGAAGAAACATAAATTGTAGTGAGTCCGGACCTGGATATATTTTTTTTATACATGTACCTCTTGGAGCTCGTTTGTACATTAACCGTACCAAATATGAATCCGTTATTTCATTTCCTGTCAAAGTTATGACAAAAAACAGGTTTGGCCAAAAATTATTTAACACCCTGTAATTTCGTAGTGAAGGCCCAATGAGACATTTCTATGGGAGGTTCCGGTTACCACTGATGTTCTCTACCTCCTATTAAGCTATGTCCCTCTCATGATGCAACACCCTGTATAAGGGTATCGAATAAAAGAACTTAGCTAAACAAGGCTTAAGTCAAGCCTCAAAGGTAGACGAAACCATTTGGTTGGATTATTTAATCCTGACGCGGCTACGAATAGGCCACAACATTCTTTTTTACCATTTAAAGATTTATATTCTACAGGGTGAGCCATTGAAGCGAAACACGCCTGTTTTGGGACACTTTGACTAGCTTCTTGAAAAAACGCTCGGACAGGTCGATTCTCGATTTTTGGGGGACAACAGTTCTATAAAATCCCATCACAAGCTTGTATAAATCTTGTTTCCAGAATTCTTATCCCTTTTCAGGACACGAATATACTGTACGATTGGGACGAAACTACTCAGGGCCTAATTCTCAGTTCCTTTTATTGGGGATACGTGGTTACCCATTTACCAGGGGGGATATTGGCCGAAAAATTTGGCGGTAAATATTCGCTTGGTCTGGGGATTCTTTCCACCGCTGTGTTCACCCTAATTACCCCATGGGTAATTTACGCCACCGATGGTAACTGGAAAATTTTGGTACTTTTGAGGGTACTTGAAGGATTAGGAGAGGTAAGAATTATAATTTAAATATTGATTTTGTATTTCTGACACACTTAAGTTAATAATTAAATAAATTTAGGTTCCAAATCGGATTCATAGCAAAAAAATCGGTAAAAGTATTTACACAGGACTTCCCTCTTTATTTGTGCACACTCTAAAAAATTATTAATTACGAAATGACATTGAGAATAATAAGAATAAGAATAATTTATTTTCCAAACAAAATGAAATTACAAAACATCAATTTCTAAATAAAGAACATAAAATAATATCATCTGCATTATACATATATATCTAGATAAAGTAAATCGGAATATAGTTATCACTTATAAAGAAAACATGATAACTTTTGGTCAAAAAAATATATAGAATGGTCATTCGGCAGCAAAAGTTCAATACTAAATAACAGGCGCCAAATATGGAAGGCTTGCGCAAATACCTTTACAAAAGTCCACTATGGTTGAATTATTTCTTGGGATGACCACCCTGTGCATTTTTCAATAAAACTGTAATAAGTGCATATGCCAAATATTATTGCCATCTGTCACATTTTCAGTTCCACATTCACGTAGTGGAGTGGAAGTATACTAGTGGTTATAAAATATAAAATAAAATATAAAATTTCATTTTTTTACTTCCCTCGCATACCGAAGGGAAGTATTGTATCCGAGAAAAAATCACCCTCCGAGATTTTTTCGGATTCTGACGTTTCAGATCACGGAGATTACGAAAATATAGGTTTTTCAATTCCGTCAGTCTGTCTGTCTGTCTGTCTGTCTGTCTGTTGGTGCATTTACTAAAAAACTGCTTGACGGAGAGCAGTCAAATTTGGTAGTTAGTTGACCCTACTGTCATCGAAGAAATGGTAGAACTTTCACTGGAAAATATACAGGGTGGATCGTCTAAAGGGAATAAATAATGAAAAAATTTTTTTTTTGCTCAAATTTAAAATTTCCACGTTTCATGGCGTTCTAAACCTATTTAAAAAAAATGATTTTTTTTTTTACTAAGAACTAAGAAGTAAGAATCTAATTACCTTAAAGGGAATTGTCTCACTATAGCATTTTTTTTTTGTTTGGAACTTGTAAGCATTCCAAAAGGTGTAGAAAATAGTTTTGGATTAAATCCCTGTGGTGGAAAACTTTTGTTTAAACAAAAGAATGTTCAAAACCGTGTTTATCCGCAGTTCTTCTTATGCAGATTCGGAAAATGTTCGTTTAGGTATGGAATAGGAGCAAGCGAGAGCGAAGCAACTAGGCTATTCTTGTTTATCGTATAACACGTCACCTGATTTCCCCAACACATGTGCGTGGGCGGCTCTGTCTGCGACATTTCAAGTTGTTTCCGTCTTTCTTTACGTTTCAGTGCAATACCAAAACCAACACTTCGGAATTTGTATATCTCTGGTTGTATGACCCGTATCGCAATAAACAAAGATATACAAATTGTTCCCAACGAAACTGTGAAGAAAACTAGATTTGGTCCGAAAACGTTTAGTCAATATTCCAAGTCGCAAAACATAATGACATTTTATATAGGCCATTTTTAAACAATTGATGCTTTCCTGAACAATAATGCAAATAACAAAACATATTCTTTATAGGATTTTGCAAACAGCAGAAAAGACTATCTATAAGAACTAAAATATATAGGTGAAAATCTGTGTTTTCATTTAGTCAATGTTAAACAATGTCAAAAAACTTGGTAATTGTCTTGTTTTTTACATGGAACATCGTTGGCTTTGTGCCTTTCTGATGAGCTCCAGAATAAGGGCGAAAAACGTTCCAAAAGACGAGGTATATAAATAAATTCATTTTAGGCCTTTGTTCCCATTTTAACTGAATAGAATAGTTATGGACCATTACTATTAATGGTAATTAGGGTTTATCAAAGTAAAATTATCTAGAGAAAATGTATTAATTATATTTTTTAGGGAACGACTTACCCGGCACTGAATGCCCTATTGGCGAAATGGGTACCACTTGGTGAACGCGCCAAAATTGGTACTTTGGTATATGCAGGAGGACAAATCGGTAAGATATGTGTGTATAGTAGACCAACCCATATTTGATACTATAAAAAATTGCAAAGAGACCTTATACAGTGTGTCCCGCTTTTCATAAATCCACCCTAATATCTCAGTTATTAATAATGCGATTTTCTTCAAATTTGGGTGGTAATTATATGTAGGAAAAATGAATTATTTGGCATAGTAAACTTTTTGATTTCTCATTGGCGTGCGGTTTTAGGGGGTAAAATCAGGTAGGTCTTTTGGCAAAAGGATATTAGGGCTTATTTTAGACAAATTTTTCTATCATATTAGGATTCAGTATGCCCAAAAACCCCTTAATCCATATTCTCCATGATCTCAAAAACGGATTATGGCAGAAACGAAAACTTAATTAATTTCTTAAAAAAAAATACTTTTTTATAACTTTATTTAATTATTATAACAAATCTAAAAACATTTTTGTTTAATTCTGGTATCTTCCAATAAAATACGCTTTTCAACAACCCTTCTTAACCGTTCAATTACTTTTCTTAAAGTTTGGGGAGTAATTTCTTGACGCGCTTGCCTAATCCTACGGCAAAGCTCGTCTGTTACGCGGCCGAGTAGCATACATTTTTTAAGTACCCCCATAGAACAAAGTCACAAGGGGTAATATCAGGCGATCTAGGAGACCACGGTTCTAAGGGGCTATTTCTACCTATCCACTTCATAGGCAAATTTCTAACTATCAGAGAATTGTGCGCCGGGGCACCATCTAACTGAAAGTATACATTTTCTATCTGTGCTAAAGGCAGTTCCATAAAAAAAATCATCTAAATCATTTTGCAAAAAATTTTGAAAATTTTCTGCGTTGAGGTTATCCAGGAAAAAGGGGCCAAACCATTTGGATTGTTCCGAAATTCTGTTAAAATGTGTTCGTCGTCTGGATATTGTCGTAAATTTAAATTGTACCTTCTTTGTCTTTTCTTGGAAATGGCTTCGGTTCTTGCAAACAGTTTGTTGATGTCACCAACGGTTTTGTGCCAAATTGGTGCTCGATCACGATGACGTTGATTAAATATTCGAGGAACCTGACGCGTAGATCTTTCATTATCACCAATTAAGCGGATAATTCCAATTTTTTCTTGAATTGTAAGAACTACTCTCCGATTTTCTGCCATTATCAGTAAGATTGATAAATTAAATAACACTATTTAACTTTTGACAATTCTTATGAATCTCCAAATATCAAATAAAAACTTGTTCAAAGCACTTTTGATTAATGCCCATGGTTGCAAGTTAACTATCTTAAGGTAGCCATTCCCTAGAAAGAGATATCCGATAATAATAATAATAATAATAGTAATACTTTATTAATCCAATAGATCAAACAATATTGATATAGGACAGGTCAAAAATAAAGTATATTAGTAATGATCATTTCCACATAATACTACACGAAAAAAAAAAAAAATTAAAAAGCTAAATATTCATCTATACTTACTATAAAAGGCATTAGTAAGTAACATATTTTTAACAGAAGATATAAATTTTTTTAAACTACAATTTTTTGTACTTAAATCTAATTTATTATAAAGAACCGTACCGACATAGTAAGGATTAGATTTATAAAGTTCTAATCTGTGAAGTGAGTGCTGCAAATTCTCTCCATGACGTGTGTTGTATTCATGAGACATATTTTGAAAAGTAAATATGTTCAAATTTTTTTTTACAAAAATTAATATTTCAAGTATATACAAACATGGTAAAGTTAGTATTTTTTGCGAAATGAATGTCTGTTTGCAAGATTCCCGAAATTGTAGTCCGTACATAGAACGTAAAGCTCTCTTTTGCAGTACAAATACACGACTGGCTGTGCTTGAAAAACCCCAGCAAATCACTCCATATCTAATTGTCGATTCAAAATTTGAATAATAAAATATATCTAAAAATATCTTCACAACTTGTAATTTGGGATAACCTTTTTAGAGCAAAACAGATACCTGCACACTTTTTACATACATAATCTACGTGAGCTTTCCAGTTTAGTGACATATCTACATAAATACCTAATAACTTAAAATATTTTACTAGGGATATATTTATTATTTTTGCCAATAACTTTTTTTTCTTAGTACGTATGTTTAAAAAAACTATAAGAGTACCTAAGTAGAACCATAACAAGACTATTAGTATGAATTTTCACTCAATAATTTCAGTGGTTTGCAAGTTAGCTGGATTTAAAACTACGAAATAGGAAGATTTACATAATTCTTAAATTTAAATCTAGCTATTTTGGAAACCGCTGAAATTATTGCGTGAAAATTCATAGTAACAGTCTTATTATGGTTCTACTTAGGTACTCTTATAGTTTTTATAAATATACGTACTAAGAAAAATAAGTTATAGCCAAAAATGATAAATATTTCCCTATCGGATGTCTCTTTCTAGTGAATGGTCGCTTTAACGACAGATTTTTTAAAGAACATGTTTAGTGACGAGGTAACATTTCCAACACCCAAATTTGAAGAAAATCGCATTATTAATAACTGAGATATTAGGGTGGATTTATGAAAAGCGGGACACACTGTATACAATGCATCATAGATACCAGCCGATACAATAACTATAGTTCCTCTCATCTACATAATGAGTTGAAAAAACGTGGTATAACAAACATTAAAGATACCTGCGTTCCGGCTAGTTAGTCAAGTGTCGAGGAGGAACAGGGCTCCTTTCAGTTTTACCTAAACATTGACAATTAACTTTGACCATACTTGATACATCAATAATTTATTATTTATATCATATAGAAAAGTGTTAAAAGAAATAATTATTAATTTAATACTGTGGACCAGGAAATGAGAGAGAGGTGCTGTTAGTAAAAGAAAGAAAATTAATAACATATTTTTTTCAAATATTAACAAAAATAAAAATTAAATTTCTACAGAAATAAGAAAAAATAAATATTTCTTCTAACCAAACTTAACACTTACTTAATTCTCAATATTATAAATTAGTGAAAATAAATAAATAAATAATTCGATAAGAAAAGTAAAATAATAAAAAATTTAATTTTAACGAAATAAATTAACGGTAAATTATTACCAAATAATAATACGGAAAGAAGCCGATTCTGTATTTCGCTAGCATGTGCTTGTTTGTACACAAGACCGTATATTACACTATGTAACACATTATTTAGACTATAATTTACTTCTGTTATAGGTACCATCGTAAGTAATAGCATCAGTGGGGCTCTAATCAACGCAACCAAAGACTGGGCATCAGTTTTTTATTTATTTGGAGGAGGTGGCATATTGTGGTTCATAGTTTGGGTGCTTATTTGTTACTCCGACCCAGAAAGCCATCCATTTATTAGCGACAAGGAAAAGACGTATTTGACAAAAGAATTAGGTAAATAGAACACAAATAATAATACACTATCATTGATATACATACAGAGTCCAACAGAGAGCATATAAATATAACATAAAGTATATAATATAAAGTAAAACTAGAGTAAACTTTTCGCAGGTTTTTTGCACTTTTTATATAATTGTTGCATATTCTATAGGATACCCTTCGCAAGTTTTTTTGTAAATAAAGTTGTTCTAGAAATGTTTAATTCAATGTAATTGGTGAAGCAATCGTTAATACTTATAAAACAAAAATTACTGACTGATGTTCAATTCGAACCCAACTTGCCTTAAAGAAACAGTCTTACCAACTTCTCTTCGAGCCAAAACATTACTTTCCGTTCCTTCGTCAATAATAAAGTTTTATTCGGGATCATTGTTGGGCTCTCTTCGGAATTGGCTTTCAACACGTTTAAAATAATTTTTCCCTGGACATTGTCTATCAGGATATCGTCGGACATAAAGGTCCATAGCTGCAATTGCATTTTTGTTTACTTTCCCCATACATAATTAACATGTCCACTTTTTCATCTCTTGTATAGATTTGCGGCATTTTGAACACAGTTAACAAGAATTTTAAACAATTTTTAAAGACACAATAAAAACACCATCAAACCAACAAATGTTTAACAAGCTAAATATTTCATTGTTTTCAAAGCCACCTTAGTTACTTCTTAACATTTAATTAGAAAAAAATTGTATTTTCTTATTTTCTTTTCGCTGTAATTTTGTTTGTATTTATCGCACATTTTAATACGACAGATGAATAAATAGTACAAATAAATTGTACCACGGTTCCATGTACCATGGTTCTATTTTAGAAAATTGAGTTTTGCCCCAAAAACAATTTTGGTGAATTTTATTTGCTCATAAATCATGTAATTTGGTAATTTTAACTGGATTTCGATTTTTGTAGCATTACACAGGTCATTTAGAATAAATCGGCGGATTTCACTTCCTGCGAAACCGGAAGTGAAAGAAAAATCAATTGTATGTCAAAAAATGCCGCTCATTGTGTATATAGTATATTCTAAATTTCTATCAATTATCTTCAAAACTAAAGGAGAAAAGGGGGGTAGAGGTAGAGACACAAAAAACTGACGAAAAATGTTTAACACTTTAAGGGTGAGTTGTAGGGGTTAAATGTTTGAAAAATGTCTACCAGCCAAGGTTAGGGTGCTTTAGTGCCATGCGAACCATAATCTGGCTGGGCAGACGTTTCCTTCAATTTCAATTATTTTTTTGTGAAAATTTCAAGTTTTGGTCCATTTTTCGCCGATTTGATGGCAAATTGCTCAAAAACCGACCGATGGAAATGTCTGCCACTACAGTACAGCACTGTATACGCCAAAACAAACATTTTGCGCTAGGTTTGGTCTGATAACTAATTTTTTTTTTCAATTTCCGGTTACCGCGCACCGACGGGAAGTTTCGATTGTCAGTGTAATTGGAGTATGTGAAGTACATATAATAACTACCTATGCGGACAGATAGCAGTAACCATTCGATTAAGAAAAAAATCCATATCCCCCCTATCCGCCCGCCATACCAAAAATTTCCAGAGAGAAAAAGTTTGGTATTTATATGGTTTCTTCAATTGCAAACTATTACCTAGACTAATATAAATGCAACCTAAATCATCAAAAAATTATTCGCAACACTAACGAGGTGGTAGTTCTATTATTTTATTGTGCTGCTGTGTTTCTGACTGAGGAACAAAATAAAGAAAGACATGAACCATGTTTGTTACTTTATTTTTCAAATTTTGAAAAAAAAATTGAAAATAGCCTATTTCTAATTTAGGAACGAACTTAATATTATAATTTTGCTAATATAAATGTTATTTATATAATATATTTTACAATTTCTTAACTTACTCTACACATTCTTTCAGAAAACGTATCCAGAGAGAAAAAGACTATACCATGGCGTGGTATCCTGACGTCCGCCCCGCTGTGGGCACTGGTAGCAGCCCAAATAGGACACGACTGGGGATTTTTCACTATGGTGACTGACCTTCCTAAATATATGAGCGATGTACTCAAGTTTAACGTAAAAGAGAACGGCTTGTGGTCATCAGTACCTTACGTTGTGATGTGGATAGTTTCTATGAGTTCTGGTTGGCTGTGTGATTGGTTGGTAACGAGAGGATATATGGGAATAACATTCGCCAGAAAATTCTTCACAACTATAGGTTAGTACAAGCAGTTGCAACTGGCTGAAAAATCGGTATGCCCCAAGGTCCTGTTTTGGGCCCCTTGTGCTTCCATGTGCAGTTAGTGATCAGAAGTGGTGGGTCAGTTTACGGCAAGAATCGCGTTTTAGATAGTCATTTTATGCACAATTGCGCGCTACTCTGTCGGTTCAAAGGTCAATACTCGCAAGCTAAACTGAACTCAAAGTGACACACCATTTCTAAACGCTGACTATGCAGTAGCAGGGTTAAAATTTGATATTCTGCATATATTCCTATAAGGAATGATAATTCAAAATTCACGAGTGATATCAAACAACATAAATTATTAACAATATTTTTTCATGTTTAGCTTCCCTTGGACCTGCCATATTCATCATGGTAGCTTCTTATTCTGGCTGTGATAAATATCTAACAGTGGGTATGTTCACCATTGCCATGGGCTTTATGGGTACCTTCTACTGCGGGATGAAAGTAAATGCCTTAGACTTGTCTCCGAATTATGCTGGTACACTGATGGCCATAGTGAACGGTATTGGGGCCATTACTGGTATAATCACTCCGTACTTGGCGGGAGCACTGACTGAAGAAGTGAGTATAACATTGAAATTATTAATGGAGTAGGCTTTATTGGCGAGGTTTTTTGTATTAAATGTGTCTTATATAATACAGTCCAGAAACTGAATAAAATCACTTTGTGAGCTAGTTATGATATCGGAACGTTCCTGATCCAAAATAATTTACTGAGACGAAGCCTAAACACTTACGACATCGATTGCAAAAACATTTTTCGTTGTGTGAATAATCATAAAGACTACCCTGACCGCTATATCGTATAATGACGTCACTTTCGAGTATATTTATAACGATTTACTTACGTCACATATTACAGCAAAAATAAAAATGACGAAATGTAGTAGTTGATGAGCATTACTTGAAAAAAATTATTATTATAATCCGCCGTAACTCTCAGGTCGACCAGGGGATTTGTTTTTGGACATTCTTTAAAAAATCAATTGCCGTGTAAATACTTATTTGTATACAGGGTGTAATCAGTTTCATGTCATTAAAAAAACGGTAATGGGGACCGACTAGACAAACAAAAAACCTTTATGACTTTTCCCTCTAGGGGCACTTTGAAAAAAACTGACCCAGATCAACATTTTCAATATTAAGGTAGAAGACAGTTGAGAACCACTGCTTTTCTTGGTCAATGGACTTGTAGTTCCCAATTATACAACTTTTAAATTGTCATAAAAAAGTGCAAAGTCCTCGCCGGCACACGCGGTGGTCTGCGGTGTTAAAGCAAAGGCCTTGGATCATCGACCGCCTTTGATGGACCGCTTCAACCGAACTAAGGCAATTATAAAAAGGTGTGTGTTTTTTATTTGGAACAAAATATTGGATCAATTTTTACAATTTAGAAAATTTAAATGTGGTTTATTAACATTTGTAACATAAATGAGTGTCCTGGGTTAAAAGCTTACCACCTACCTAAATTATTGGAAATCTCTGCATCTGCATCAATACACAGTTCGGTACGTCGAATTAAGGACATACGCACTCCGTTCAACTCTAAACACTAAACTATCAACTAAGGTTGTCAATAAAGAAAAATAAAAGAAAAACTTGGGCCAAAATTCAAAAAGGAATACAAAAAGAACGAACAAATAAGTTTTGTCTGTACGTAATCAAGAATTTAACGACTTGAACGGTAAGTCAATAAAATAAATCTTAACTATAAATACACAGTGACCCGAAATTCCAAAATAACAAAAACAACGAACGGCGGGTTGGACGTGTGTACATAACGAAACAACCACAGTAACTAAAATATTGCACAAGGGAGAGTCAGAGTATAGTTTTCTTCAGATCAGATCTACTAAACACTCAGAAAACGTCGACGTCTTTTATCTTTACCGCATCGCTAAAGACCGCCGACATTTTATAGCTATCTACACAAATATTGAGTATCGTAGACAGACACGCGCGACGATCTAAACCTACCTCAATATCCCAGCAATTCTCAAAAAATGTTATTGAAAATTTGCGAAATTTTTGTATTTTTTTTTTTCGTCTCAAAACTATGAGCTTTAGACCCCATGTTGTATAAGGTGTTTTTGTTTGTCTTGTCGTTCCCTACCACCAGATTTTTTAATGACATGAAGCTAATTACACCCTATATAATACTGAACATGGCACAAACTTTTGAAACAACAAATTTTAAGAAGATTCTTTTTCTTTCAGCATACCTTGATCGAATGGAGGACGGTATTCTGGATATCTTTTGCGGTGTTCAACATCACAAACCTGATATACTGTACCTTTGGGAGTGGGGAGGAGCAGTGGTGGAACGTCCCCCAAAACTTAAAAAACCAAAAACTGGATTTGGAAAACGGTGAGGAGAAGAAGATACCGATAGAGTTGGAAAAGAGCTGAAGAATCTTCGAAGCAATATTTAGGGTCAGTCATTTCTAGAACGTTCAAGGGGGGTTAAATCTCGAAAGTATGTAGCATCGTGCCATTTTTAATGAAATAACGAATTCATTTTGTTGTACAATGATATGTAAACAATTATCTTGGTCAAAGACGGTCATGAAATTAAGAACTGCTATCATAATGTAATTTGTAATGATTATGTCAAAGACAATTAACGATTTGATTAACAAAAAAGCGGATTTAAAGACACCATTGAAATTGCCTCCAGCTCTGTTAAATGCACAAGTATACGTGTCTTCTCATGCCAAAAAATATTGTGCAGGATTTACGGCGTTATAGTTGTCCATTCTTCAACAATGCTCTGACACAGTTCTTGCAAATTAGGTACAAGATTTATGAAAATTCTATTTTTCAAGTACGGGATAACGAGATAGTCTATAATGGTCAAACAAGATGATGGTGGAAACCACTTATGCCGAGTTGAATTTTCGATTACACAGTGCAATATACGATGTTGACAAAATGTCACTATCCGTGTTTCCATAGAGACATCATGCAATATTTCAGCAGATGTATTTACTAAGTTATAAACGTTTAAATATTTGATGTCTTGGCTTCTCTAACGAAATTATTTGAAAAAAATCGATAATCCTCTTAAGGGCGACTTCTACTTCAGATTTAATGCAGATTTCTCGCTTCAAGTCCTGTACCGGAGTACCTTTTTAAGTTTCATTTGTAGGCAGCTAGTTCTATAATTATCTCGCAGTAATTTATACGCGACTAATCTTTAAAAATTATAAAATTGCATAATTCTGTCTCTATTTGTGCAATAATCACGGGAATACTTATATAAATTTGCTATCAATTTTCTGGCAGATGTTTTTATTCCAAACTTCTTTTGTACGAACGATTGACCTGTCAGTACTTTTTTATGAAGCACAGTCAGTATCGCGAAATATCACACTTAGTAACATATGCATAAAAATGCGTTGGTGTTACTTATAGGTCTGGGAGGTGCTCCTGAAAATTGTACAAAAATAAACGCTGACTACCCAAATTCCATTAACAAGCACACCAATTCGAGAATAGGGTTTAATTAGGTGTTTCACTAATTTCAAATTATCTTCGAGTATGAAGATCATAGGTACTTGATTATGGTTAAAACACTTGATTTTGACAATCAGCTGGCAATCATAATACCAAAAAATAATTAATTTTGAGTTGAAATTTCACCGCAAAAAAACACTATATCATTCCATTGAGCACTTATGACGTCATAAGTTGTATTGCCCATAAACAAGCGACATTGTGTATTATAAACATGTTATTTCGCAAAGTCTTGCCATTATATAATGAAAACTAAATGGTGATTCGTGCCAAGATGCAAAAATTCATCCAAGAACGTACCTGGATAGTATCAAAACACTTTTACAGCAGATACATTTCCAGAAGTAGCTTTTACAAGTCCCGTAATAGACATTACTTAATTAATCACATGTGAAACGTGAATAAAGCGTATAAAATATTGTGTTTACCACTACTTAAACGCGATTTAAGCAACTAATCAAATCGATGACGTCACCGCCAATCATAGCGTGTTTTGCATACTCGTTCAATTTTTAAAACTTTATGTTATTTATTTGTTGAAATTTTAATTTAATGGACAGTAGAATGCTATTCCAATATCAAAAAGTGCTTTAGTATAACGAGTACTTCATTGTAATAATAAAAACGCCATATTTCGTCTTGTCAATCTCTTTCATTTGATACCCATACCAAGGGGGTTGTATAGAAATAAGTAATCCGCCATTTTGTGCCGGCCGCCATATTGGATTTAGAATAACGTCACCCGGCTTACTCTATTCTACTATCCTTTCATTTGATACCCCTGCCGAGGGAGTTGTAAAAAAATTGGTGATCCGCCATTTTGTATCGGCCGCCATATTGAATTTAGAATGACGTCACATAGATTCTTGAAATCAACTTTACATATCAAGAAAAAGGTAATCCGCCATTTTGTGATGGCCGCCATATTGGATCTACCATAATATTGAATATACTATATTGCATTGTCTTCAGAACCAAAGTTGTGTGCAAAATTTCAGCATTCCAATCGTGCTGAAAGTGGTCAAAAATTCGATCACCAGATTTGAACTTACATACAACATTTCGAGCTAAAAAAAACCATTGACAAAAACGATTGATATGATAATTAAAAATGGATGAGGTAAGCTAAGACAGCAGTGTTTTACCCCATGACCATCTTTGCACCAAGATAATTTTTGATATTAGGGTACTTAAAAGTACATACGTCAGTTTTAAAATAAATAGAATCGATGACTATAAATCCCGTATTAAATCTATTTTCTATTGAAAATAATTGTTATTGTATCATAATTATTGGACATAATAAATTTATTTAATGATAATCATTATTTAATTTATAATATGTACATTATTTATTGTTTACTCTTGGAGTTTTATTAAATGTTAGAAATCAATACGTTTATCATTGTTTATTTCCTTTTCATTCCGCAGCTGAATTTAATAAATTTCTAAGAATTAGACCTGATACCTGACATGGAATATAACCAATGCATTTCCAACTGTGTTCGACATTTGTACCTCCAATAATTAGTCTCAGCAGCCAGAGCAGCCTGCAATCACCATGAAGTCAAGTATGGTACACAATAATTTGGAAAAACTAGTGCCGGATTACACATACAGAGTGATAAAAAAAAATTACACACACCTGAACTTCATAACTTTTTTTCATTCGATTTTTGTGATGGTGGGTATAGTTCACTCCATATTTAAACAGCACATAAAAGCTCAAAGCTGCCGACCGAACTAATATAAGGGGAGACAGGGGCATGCTTGATTTTCTACACTTTATTATATAATAAATATAATTTATTACTTAATAATTACTCTTAAATAAAGTATGTTCTGGCATGAGTAAGATAAGAAATAATATCTATTGAGATATAGTTACGTAAATCACCACTAACTAGAGCGTCATACCCAGGAAATAGATAAACAGAGCTGTACTTTGAATTTATCTGTCAATGTCGCGAAGGACAGGCAATGCGTCCACCAATGTATAAGATATTCCTATCTTAACGCAAAGCGGAGTAAGATTTTTTAATTTGCCAGAAATGTCGGTACGTTTCTACCAAAAGCACGATTTCTAAATTTCTAGTATTATTTTGCTATTCTAATACGCAAAAAATTGAAGTACGGCTCTGTGGTACTCCTGTCAGCAGTACTTATGTTGACTTTGATCTTTTTATGGCCTGTTTTTATAACCTTTCTATGTACACTGAACAAATAAAGGCAGTATGTGACTTAACGCTGAGCTGGCTTATTAGTCCATGAAAAAGTTGCAAAAGAGTGGTAAACTTGAGAGAAGTGCTGTAACCAGGACCAGACTTGGGTACTTCCCGTTTTCGTAGTGCTGCATGTGATGGTAATATTTTTACAAGCGCGAAAAACCACCCCCTTTTCGTGTTTTTTCCATTATAGGCATGCGAGGGCTTGTAGGATTGGGTTTCTCGGATTCGCCGCATGGACTTTCACCATTCAACATATTATCAACCTCCGGGGTTGAAGCTATCCCCTCCCCTGATACTAAAATGTCCCCAAATATTTCAAAATTGATGCAAATTTATTCCTATTCATTTTCAAGGGTACTCAACACAACAACGACATACATTTCTCCCCTATTCTCCACTAACCACCCCCAAATCCCCGATACCACAACCTTTTTACAGTTCTGGTTACTGGGCATATGGGGAATCGTGTCAAAAATCTCGATCCAACGATTCCCCATTCACCATCGTATTCAGCACCCTCGAAAACGCGGGGTACCCAGGTCTCGTCCGGGTTACAGAACTTTTGCTGTTTTTGCAACTTTTCAATGGACTATATACCGATCACAGTCATGAAGGTGAAAAAAGTTAAAAAAGGAAATATGTATTTCAAAGAACCGTCATATGTTAGAACCCACTGGCATTTGTAATTTAAATTTTTATAAAGGAGTTTAGCTATTTCTTAAAATAGTCTGCGATTTTTTTTATATAAGACGAAGATTGTTAATACTGGTCAAGTAATGGATGAATTATTTAAGTAATGAACGATTCACTAGCTCCTGTGCATCGATGTAAATCATAATGCCAGATCAGTAGATCACCAAAATTCCTAGATAAATAATGCATCTATATTACTTTATCATTATTTTTCTTTAAATTTTGTGAATAGTATAACCTAACCCAATAATCTCTGATAGGGCAGAGATGGTGTTTGGTTTGATTTCTGGCTAAGAAAAGGACACGTTTTATTAAATCTACAAAAACTACACACTTACTTTGTACTGCTGAAAAGTAACAAATCTGAAACAGTAATTTGATAATAGTATCACCCATGGGACTAATGCTAAGAGAATAAATATTACCAACGCTGTCTATTAACAAGTGAAATAGAGGAACAAATACCGTGTGGTGAAATGGAGAAGTCAGTTTACGCACAAAAATCGTTTGTACAAAAAACTTGCAATGTTATTGTATTGTTCAACATTTCATTGAATTAATTTATAATTTATTTACTTTAGTCCCAACATTTTGCAATATTGTTTTAACATTATTTACTTTTACCAAGTAAACTCTTATACTTTTATGGCTGTATATTATGTGTTGCTAATTTGTACAAATAAAACTTATGATTTTTACCTCTTGTTTATATTACATGCATTTTTTGAAAGTTAATGTTAATGTTAAATAAATTTTTCAAAAAATGTTTGTTGTTTTGAGATTTTCTGCACGCTTTCCAAAATTCCCAACATTTAGTAGATGAGAAACTGTGAATATGAAACTAAAATTATAATGCAATTGCAAAATGTTATACTAGACTTGACGGCCTCAAAGAGAGTTGGATACATGAGTTGACTTAGAACGACATCTTGTAAAAACGGCGATCGCATCACAATTGATAATGATGTGTCCTATATTATTATTGGATAGCATATTTACTGGAGATTTAGTACTTGTACAAGATTACATCAACAGGTATTGTTCTAATTATATGGTAGCCACAGGGTTCGTGTATGAGGGCACTATGATTTTAAGGCTTATCGTTGAGATATTTTAAACATTTAAAGACTACCTGTATTGAATTTTCACCAGGAATTTAATTCCGTAAATTGAAGAATCAAATGCTCAACAAAAAAATTTAATTTATTTACACAGAACTCCCTCTTTATTTATACAGGGTGGCCACTCTCAAAAAAAATAATAATTGAAAGACGACATATGAGAATAATAACCGGGATGTAGTTATCACTATTATTACAAAGAGAACCTGATAGCTGTTGGTCAAAAAAGTATACAGGGTGGTCATCAGAGAGCAAAAAATAAATATTAAATAAAAGGTGCCAAATTTGGAAGGCTTGTGTAAAATACTTATGCAAATTTCCACTATAGTTGAATTATTTCTTAAGATGACCACTCTGTATATTTTTCAATAAACCTCCAATAGATGTCTTCCTTGCCAAATGCGTTAACTATATGCCAAATATTATTGCCATCTCTCACATTTTTAGTTGCACCTCCACGTAGTGAAGTGGACGTATAGTAGCGGTTATTTTTTTTTTTAATGGGTTTAGAATGTCATGAAACGTGGCAATTTTAAATTTGAGAGAACAATTTTTCGTTATCAGCTATTCTAGTGGTAAAAATTTAAAAAAAATTAATGGGTAGGTATAGAATGTCATGAAACGTGGAAATTTTAAATTTGAGCGAAAAAAAATGTTTTCATTATCTATTCTCTTCAAATGGACCACCCTGTATAATCTCCGGTGAAAGTCCAACCACCTCTTCGCTGGCAATAGCGCCAACTACCTACCAAATTTGACTGTTCTCCGTAAAATAGTACTGCTAGTTCTTACGAAAACGTATGCATAAACATGTCTGGCTTTATTAAAATTGGCACCTATGGAAACACCATACGGCGCAATACAGTTTTTCTAATTTTGTTTATTAACTCTACAAGGCGAAATAAATAGGCCACTGTAATGGTGAATAAACTGGAGGAAATACACACCCTACTTGCTAAAAACTTAAAGGCCGGAGGAAGATAGAACGTAGGTAAAACTTTACACCTATCATGTGTCAGGAAAAACTTAGAAGTCTCCTGATTGGGATTGACCTAACAATTGTGGGCAGAGAAACGTAAAGGGTTGCGGAAAAGTTTATTAGTTGGAGTTAGTACAAGAGCAAAACCTAATTGACATTTCCCCAGCACCCATTACAATTTTTGAATTAGAATATGTTACGAAACATATGTTTCATTACAATTACAAGCAAATAAATAATAATTAACTTTTAAACATAGAATATATTATACAGCACCGGGTATCGATGAAATAAGGTATACAATGCTGTACAATCTACCTTTCAATGCTAAGATATTTCTTGTGAAAATCTTCAATGACGTAAGGGTACAAGGCAAGTCGATAGAAAATTGGAAAAACGTAATAGTGATACCTACATTGAAACCTAACAAAGATCCTAACCTATCAGATTCATATCGGCCCATATCTCTATTATCTTGCATACTAAAAACATTTGTAAGAATCATCAAATATAGGTCAGAATGGTGGATTCTTAACAATACACCCCTACCCACTAACCAGTTTGGTTTTAAAAAAGGATATGGCACAGTAGATGCACTATCAAGCATAGTAACAGACGTACAAAACCGTTATCTAAAAATGATTACCTAGGGGCTGTTTTTTAGATATCAAGGGTGCTTATGACGGTAAATCTAATGATCCTAAGAAATAAATTCAGACAATTAACAATACCCCGAAGCGTTGTTCAAACTATTATAAATTTATTTTTTAACAGAACAGTTTACATACGATTATCTGACAATAGCAAAACTGGACCACGGTATGTATGTTCAGGCCTGCCTCAGGGATCAGACCGGAGCCCCTTATTGTTAAATATCTATGCAGCAGATTTCCACAGCATAAACAACGAAAGCCGATATGGTAAGACTGGAATTATTGCTATAGCAGAAGAATGATGGTCAATGAGACGAATTGCACTGCGTTATAACATAACATTAACAAAAATTCGGTATTTAACATCTTAAAAAGTGGAGAGCAAACAGTTTAATTTACTCATAAGAAACATTATTTAAAAAATTGGCAAAAATAACTATTCCATTTCCATTTATAACTTATATTAGTCTGCTTGGCATAGAATTCAATAAACTCCTGTAATAATCATTGGTAATTCTTTGCCATGCATTATTTATTAATTTCAATAACACAGGTTAACAAAAAGAAAGTTTTCTGGATCCGGGGTCAGACCATACGTTTTTTATGTATTTTTCGACGCTGAATTCGAATCTGTTTTTAGTTTTGCTCTATCACGTTAGGATTTTGAGATATTCTAACCTAAAAGTTGGACATAATTGAGGTTATGTATTCTTTTCTCAAGAAATCATGTGTGGGATCTTAAAGTAAAAGTGTTCACCTTTAAAATACCGTTGAGTTTGCTAAAATATCTTTTTTTTTCGCCGAGATATTGCAATTTAAATAATGACCATAAGGTTTCCGTGCTAATTAAATGTATTGGGAAAGATATGATACGAACAGACAATTTTAAAAATTCGATATCTCAGCGAAAAAAAAAAGATATTTGAGTAAACTCTACGGCATTTTAAAGAGGAAGATTTGTACTTCAAGATACCATACACGGTTTCTTGAGAAAAAAAATCTCAAAGCTACATAACCTCAAATATGTCTAACGTGATAGAGCAAAGCTAAAAACAGATTCGAATTCAGCGTCGAAAAATACATAAGAAACGTATGGTCTGACCCCAGATCCAGACAACTTTTTTTTTGCAAACCTATGTAATTCTTGGGCATTTCGGTTTTGAATATTTCTTACGAGTAGTCCCCATACTTCTTCCACAAGGTTAAGGTCTGGACTATGACGGGGCCAGTTAAGAACATTAATGTTGTTGTCTCGAAACCAGTTAGTTACGGTTTGAGCAGTATGAACGAAACAATTATCTTGTTGAAATATGAGCTCATTGTTAGTAAATAATTGTGACACAAAAGAGAGCATAATATTATCTAAAATCCTAATATACGTTTCACTGTTGCCACAAAACACTAGGACTACGTGCCGATATCCAGGCCCACGTATTAATGGAAAATCTGCCACTTTTGTTGTTTTGTACAAATATATTTCTCATCAAATCGAGTATTGGTGGATCGGCCAACACGAATGCAATCGAGCGTGTTGAATGGAAATATTTTTCGTCTGTAAAGACTACATTTTTCCAAAAATGTACAACAAAAACTACATATTCTAGAGCAAATCCTACTCGAGCTTCTTTATGTTCTGCTTTAAGTAAGTATTTATGTGCTGCTGTATGACAGCGCAGCTCTGTTTCTCCTACTCGCCGGCGACCAGTACGAGTAGATCCAAGAAAATTAGTTTCTTCACCAGCTTGAATGGATGTTCTCTTAATGTATTTGCAAATCTTGTTGTTCAGTTAATATCCTTCGTCGGCCTGATTCAGGATTTCTACTTTCCGTGCCATTATTTCTCCACTTGTTTTAAATGTTAAATATCGAGTTTTTGTTAATGCTACAACGCAGTGCAATTTGTCTCTTTGATCAACCATCTTCTGCTTTAGCAATAACAATAACAGCACATACCTCACAATAAGTATGGTACTCTAAAGCCATTTCACTTTTATGATAGCGATTTGTAAAGACTTATTTGAGTAGATACCCCTTAGATTTAGTTAATATGATTGGGTTATACGAAGTAAAACGGGGAAGAATGCCTCGAAAACTATGCGTGGATATAGACGAGTCTACCAAGATACACAACTATCTTGTTACAAGATCATGTGATCGTTAACAATATGTTCAGAGTCAAGATTGTAATGGTCACGTTTTGAAAGAACACTCAGTACCTTAAATTAAATAGCAGCCTGTTTAAAATTCCTGTATTTATAAAATTGTTTTTGTACAGTCGTAAAACTTTAACTTTTCGACGGGTATAAAGACCGTTTGACCTTTAGAGGGTCTTGTTTGTTTCGTACAGGTAAATTTTAGTTGGTTTTAGAGTAGGAAGGTTGGCTTCGAGCCGATATACCACGGAAAGGGTGAATTTGACCTCTCCGATAAAATTAAGTGGTAATGAGGTTAGCAATAGCTGGGATGAGACACGGTTGAGTTGTTGTTTAAGCAAGAAAATTTAAAGTCTTTTTATGGTGAGCAGAAATTGTGTATTATTTGATTTCCAGTAACTAAAAATAAGGTGGCGTCCAACTATCGTTTCTTGTTGAGCCTTGTATTTAGTTTTTGATAATTTCCTGTTATTAAGTTTTTGCCAAGGTAAGTGATAACCAATATTAAGCCAAGCTATCAAGGATAATCTGCCTCCTGAGGTTTTATACTCTATTTTGAATTATAATTATGATTGTGGTTTTAATATAACTAAAAGGCAGGTTATAAGATATCCCGTAAGTCGGAAAACACTTTCCTGACAGTCAACATGTAACTCTTGACTTCTTTCAAAACCTGTTTCCGGCATGCACATCTGGCGAAAGGTAATAAAAGTGAGTGGTAGTGGCGTAAATAAGGCCCCCGCAAGCCCCGCGTTGCGGAGGGGTGCACCGAAGCCAGGGGTGCCATTTGTACCCCAGCGAGTACGACTTTAATGTCTGTCCTTATCAATAATATGTTTTTTTTTAATATTGTCTTGAAATTGCCTCAAGTTTACAACAAAAAAATTACTTTATATAATATTTACTAAACATTTCAATTAAAAAACGCTTACGAGTAACAATTTTTACCAAAGTGTAAATACGAAGGATCAAGAGGGGTGCAAAATAGCAGGGCGATTTAAGAAATCTGCGGGGGGGGCACATACTCTTAGTTGCGCTACTGGTAAGTTCTAGTTCTGGTAACATTTAACCTTAGGCATCTGTGCTTCATTGTTCAGAAAGCTGAAAATAAGTTCAAAATTTTAAACCAGTTTTTAATTGGATAAAAAGGGAAGTATATCGTCTGCTTGTGGCACTTGTACTACAGCCTTTGGCGACCTCGTAAACAATTTGGCATATACTGGCTTTACCAGCAGTACGGGTCTTCCAATTCGTTACTCTCATTATTGTTATCACCTTCCATACACTGAAACCTGAAACCATCTTTATCTTGATCTCCTTCTAGGTGTTTTCTCCATGACGTAATTATTTTCGCAATATAGAATGGTACAGAATGGCCATTCTATAAGTATGACCTAGCACTTTAAGAAATCTGCATTTCTCAATCGAGCCCTTAGTTCCAAATTAATTTTAATTATTGTAGCATCATTTATTTACTTGGTTCGTGTATTTTCCTAAAGATTTTTCTATCAAAGATTCTGAGATCTTCTTATTTTTCCCCACGTGTTACTACTAACTTGAAAATTCTACTATATACTTTCTTTTTGGGATTACTGCTAAAACTTACTGAACACAACGTTTTTGTTGGCATAGACGTCTTTGTCTCTTCGCATAATTCTCTCTATTATTTCGTCGTTTAACTACTCCAAGAACAAATTTATTAAAACTTTCGCCTATTTATAGTATGTGATTTAAATGATTTAGATTGATACATGGTGTTACGCGCTGGAACCCCCTAGGGACTGGACGCTCATGAAAAATAGCCAAAATTAAGTACCAATGGTTAGGCAATTAGTAATGCATATCTGTAATGTACCACCTATACCCACCATCTCTGAGGTACTAGATGGTTCCAGATTTTAGTGGAAATTCTAGAAATGAATGGAGTTTGCTCGAATGCTTCTAGATGTCTTTAATTGGATATATAAGGCGAGATCCATGGCGGAAAGTTTGAAGTTTTGTAGCGAAAAGTGAAGTTTTGAATGACAAGTGAGAGGTTAGAATTCCGAAGTAAATACAAAGGGAAAATATCAAGTAATAAACATTGTTAAAGATTATTTTAATAAAAGTGTATTTCACTTGATTAAAAAGTATTGTGAAGTTTCCAGTAAAGTTATTAAACAAGAGTCTTTGAGTTTATCCCATGTTATAAATTATTTGGAACCCACCGATCCTGAAGAGTGGTTTCAGGCGTGGAAATACCCGACAATATTTATACATAAAATAGTTGGCTGATCGATTGATTTGTCAGCGTAAGGCAGGCATTGCCTTCACTTCCGGATATCCAATCTGGATGTTTTTATATACCGCCGGACCGACAACATACGCTGGATTGGATATTGGACATGCTTGTTGTCAGCAGCGAGCGCCACATGACGCGTGGGGTAGGACTATAAGGTCGGAAGCGTAGGTGTTTCTGAGACGCTTCTTTTAAGTTTCTATGCTTATTTTAAATTTCCATCTATCATCATCTCCTTATTTATTCTTCTTCTGAGTCTCCTGTTTCTGAATCTAGCAGTGCGCATCTCCTCCTGCCCGCTTTTCTTTATTAACCATTCCACAGGTAAATAGCCAGTTACAGTAGAAGTGCAAGAAAGAGCCCCAAGAGAACATTTCAGACCGATCCGCCAGCATAAAGCAAAATAAAAAGTAAAATCTGAAAAATAAAAAAGAGATCTAGGAGAGCATTTGGGGCGCTCTGTATATCAAGCAGACCCAAACTCCTTTGACCTGAGAAACATTTTTGTATTCGTAAGTAAGCCCAATATATGCACTGTAACAAGGATTAATAAACTAATGAATAGACCTTAACTTTTTGCCCGTGTGCACATGTACAGCCTCTCTTTCCGCTCTGTAGGATTCCTACACTACCTGCACTCGTTGCTTCGACCTTTTTAGAAACCAGCCCGTTGCCCTTCACTGAAAAGATAACTTTATGGTGCACAGCTTATATTATATTGCCATATGTCTGTGTCCCTTTTCGAGTTGTTTATATACGCTTTCAGATGATGTCACATTCAACCGATATATCTTAATCAACTATACGAAATAGCCAGACTCATGCTAATTTATATTAATCAATGTAGAATTGTCCATGCTTCAATTCAACACAATTTTGCACGATTTCTCACAGTTTTACCGAGTTTATTTGAGATTTCGTAGGTGCCACATCGACGTGCCTGCCTCCGGCGTCATCGGAAACCGAACTACTCCTATACACAAAACAGTAAGGAAGAAAAATTTGATTTTTTACAAAGTGTTAATGGAGAGGAATTTTCTCGCTAGAATATGAAGTACACATATAAAGAAGTATGACGTAAAACATAATCAGATTTGTTCTGGTTTTCATGTACTTCATTTTGCATTGATATATTTCTAGTCCTATCTACTACCCTCTCTTTCCAGTTCTTCGAATACTTCTCGATGAAGCACTCGGCCATTGAATATTATTTGCAACAATGGGAACTATCTGTGCCTGTGTAGGTATTTGAAACATGGCCCTTTTAGTTTCCAATGTTGATGATAAATCAAAACCCATGGGCTACAAGAAGAATCGACGAGAAGACTGGATAGTTCTATTTTGTAATTTTTAATAAAAATATGAAACGACGACCAACTAATTGCATAAATCGAAAAGGCTCTTTCCACTTGATCAACACTGCGAAGAGCTTCTAAACCAATACCAACGGTAGAATTATGTATAGTTGCCTCCATTTGTTTAGTACACATAAGAAAGGCCGTAAAAACCGTCCATCAAAATATCAAAGTTGGCGCTATTACCTGCTGACAGTACTACAGAGACGTACTTCAAATTGTTGCGTATTAGAATGAATAAAATAACACTAGAGATTTAAAATGATGATTCTGGTAAATTAAAAAATCTTACTTGAATATTTTATGCATTGGTGGACGCATTACCCTTCCTCCACGACATTGACAGATAAATTCAAAGTACGGCTCTGTTTATATGTTCCCTGGGTATTACGTTCTAGTTAGGGAAGATTCGCGTAACTATATCACAAGAGTTACCTTATTTAAAAAAGGTAGCCGAGGTAAAAATCCAGAGAGGGTTTGAAAAAGAAATTCAACCGGGACTTTTCAGCGGAAATATATCCTCTCAATATGTAAAACTATTGTACCCTAAATCCAACAGCTGAAAATTAGTACGTCAATGTTTAATTAATAAGTAAAGTTACTGAAAACTGGTGTTTGGCTTTAGTCCAATAATTATAAAGATTTCCATAATAAAAAATGTTATCTGAGATTTTCCTTCAGTAACTGTTAGCGGAGGAATTATACATCACAAAACCATAATTGTATTAAAAAAGTATCATAAAAAAATTGAATATGCAGCATTTTTTGGATTTTTTTTTTTTGGTTAACTTTAACATGGCGCTAAATTTGTAAATGTAAAGTGTATACGAGCACAATTGAAATCGTATAAAAACTAAAAGCCGGCAAAAACAGTAGGCAACTCTTTATTGTACATGGGCGGAGGTAAAGAGAAATGCTTGTCATAAGAAAATGTTATAATTTTTTGAAAATTGTATTCATTTTTATTATCTTTTGTTTATTAGATAGGCAATTTTTGTTCATTTATCCAATAACATATTTTTGAAGTATTATATCTGTTTTAGATATAAAGTCTAAATATTTAAATTTATTGGGTTTAGTTTTAAAAAGTTATCCCATTCTATATTGAAATACGTTATTGCTCAGCAAGGAACAACGAGAAGGTATGAACATATCCTTGCCGGGATGAGGGAATGGGACGGGTTAGATTGGCGAGGGGCAAAGATGTTAAATAGTAAAAATAAAATTTAAGTTTCTTCTAAAATAAAAATGTAAGTTTCTTAACCAAAGAAAAGAATTAGTACAACAAAAATAAATACTTGTATAGATAAAACATAAATAAAGACAAAATTAAAATTTCTTGTCAACTAAATAAAATATATTCCAAGAAATGTAACAATAAAAGAATAAACTTCATACCTAATATAATAGCTAAATATTTTGTTCTGAAAATATATATTAAAAAAGTTAAATGCTAAAAGTTGACGCGTCCGAATCTTCACTTTCTGAAGAGGAATCATTATCCGGTTGAATTATAATCGGCGCAATGGGGGGTAGCGTTGGATATTGCTTTTTCTTTTTTAATTACATGCTTAACGCAATTTTTCTATAAATCAGTATTGTCGAGGTCATTTATTACTTCTCTTATATGATCAACTACTACCGCGCTTAACGTTGGAGTCATTACATTTTCGCAAACGATCTTTTAAAGTTGCTCAAACCATCTCGATAGGATTAAATACGCATAGTACGGAGGTAGCCGCAAAAGTGTATGGCCGTGTATATTGGATAAGTTATCAATAACATATTCCCTTTTGAAATTCTGTTCTTTTATTCATTTCAGTAATTCGCGCTTTATCGGAACTTCTACAGGAATTTCCATATTTTTTTCTCTCATGAATTTTAAAATGTCTTCCTTGTACTGGTGTTTGGTATTTTATTTAATATTCGCAAATGATAGGAAGCATTATCTAATACAATTACCGAATTACGCGGAATATTTGGTATAAAGCTGTTCTGAAAACCATTTTTCGCACTGCACTGGAGAAATATCGAGTCCAGGTTGATTAATGACTAATACAACTCAAACACCGACTGGCCAATCGGACTGAGGAATACCCGGGTGCCAGCAAATCGTCGCCACCCGTCCTCAAACGCAGGCCAATGACAACACATCTCACAAGTCCACGTTGACTCTTGAGAAACGATTTACAAGGTTTTTTTATGCTAGTGGACCTGTCCGTTTTATTATCTTTAAACCAGTGCAGTCGTAGATGGTTCATTCAGGCTGATTACATTGCCAGTCTTGGACTCGCCTGCACAGTTTCAACTACTATTCGATTCTCGATACCATTGTTAAATACATGGGACAAAATATCAAGTTAAGTGCGCACGGTCCTGTGCTTTAACACTGACCATTTTCAATTGACTTCGTAAACACTATATATGCCATGGTTTTCGAGAAAGAAAATCGATATTGAAAGAAATTGCAAAATTTGTATTTTTAATGCGCACGGCCTATAAACAAAATTTAATTGCTCGAAAACCAAACATGCTAGGAATAAAAATCAAAATGGGTTTTAAAGGGGATATAAATACTCCTTTGTTTTTCCATTTTTGATGGCTATTGACATCTATTAGTATATAAAAATAATAATATAATATAGTTACCTCTTGATTTTTTGCACTTTTAACTATTCACAGGCCCATAAAAACAACTAACTTTAATATAAGTTGTAAATTCCTTATCTGTTAGTTCAAGGTAGTACTTCAATGCAGAAAAAGTTAGGAATAAAAATATTCACATTTACAAATTTACCAGCATGTTGAAATTAGCCAAATTATGGTCAATTTTTTATTGTTTCCTAAAAATAAAAAAAAACCCAAACATCTTGAAAATTTAGCACAAACAATTTTTTTTGAATTTATATATCATATACTATTGTTTCTAATCATTTAATAGTTAAAAAATTGTCTTAAAAAAATATCATAAAAAACATGCTGGTAAATTTGTAAATGTGAATATTTTTATTCCTAACTTTTTCTGTATTGAACTAAACTACCTTGAACTAAAAGATAATGCATTTATAACTTATATCATGGTTATTTTATGGGACTGTGAATAGTTAGATGCACAAAAAATCAAGAAATAACTATATAACTAATTATATAATTATATTGTTATTTTTATATACTTATAAATATCAATAATAGCCCTCTAAAATGGCAACACAAGAAAGTATTTTATATCCCCTTTAAAACCCATTTTGATTTTTCTTCCTAGCTTGTTTGGTTTTTGAGCAATTCAATTTTTTTCTATAGGCCGCGCGCATAAAATTTCAGCTAAACGAATATTCGCGAGCATTAAAAATACAAATTTTGCAATTTTTGTCAATATCGACTTTCTCGAAAACCATGGCATATACAAGAAAATTGCGAGAGGACCTTTTTCAGGCAATTAGCCAAGCTTTCTTTTTTTATAATGAGAATTTTTTGTATCTTCAACTGTTATCGGGTTATCAATAAAATATGGCTTTTCTCATTGAAGGGGTGGTTTTTTGGGGGGGTTGCGCAGCACCCCTAGAACTGATTTTTGTAGTTTTGTGATATTTAATCCCCGCACTAACAGTTACGGAAGGAAAATCTCACA
The DNA here is from genome assembly GCA_963583905.1 of Stenurella melanura. Lineage (NCBI taxonomy): Eukaryota > Metazoa > Arthropoda > Insecta > Coleoptera > Cerambycidae > Stenurella > Stenurella melanura. Next base: position 116,914,285 of record OY757316.1, on the reverse strand, counting down.
AACATTTTTTGCGAGCTTCTGGTGTATTTTTTACTTTACCGACTGGACTATTATACAAGCCAAAACTTGTTTCCCGTAACTTTACTTGTTAATTAAACATAGACGCACTAATTTTCAGCTGCTGGATTTTAGGTATAATAGTTATTCATTCTGAGAGGTACATATTTCCGCTGAAAAACCTTGGTTGGTATTTTTTTTTCTAAAACTCCCTTATGCCTAGGGCTAAGACGTGTTTCCGTTTATTTCATATCTTAACCATACCAGAACATACTTTTCATACGAATAATGATGTTTTATCTATTAAGTAACGCATTATACTTACTATTTAATATAGTGTAGGAAAATAAAGCAAGCCCCGATCTCCCCTCACATTAGCTCGGTCAGCTGTTTTGAGTTCTTTATGTGCAGTATAAATATGGAGTGAACTATACACTATGTTAATGAACGTCAGATAGGACCACATTGCTAGAAACTTGTGTAGTGTTGCATTTAGAACTTCAGTTCAATATGTGCTTTTAAAAGCACATACTAAGCTTCCATAAACATTAAAACACTTGAGCATACCACGCCAATACTAACACAACATAATACTTAACCGTATCCTGATGATGCCAACGTCGTCAGCGACACGTGAATCGAGTGTTAGTATTCGAGCATTATGTTCAAGTGTTTTGGTTTCAGATGCAGCGTTACTTTGAAGACTTCAGGTTCCTCGAGGGCACTTACACTGTTGAAATAGTGTAATAAAATCAGACAAAAGGTGATTATTTCAGGAAGTTATTCTGGATCATTGAAGTACCTACCACAAATGTCAACATTAATAACAGGTCGAGCTAGCTCTTACGAAACTTTTTGCTTAAGACTTGCTATTCTTGTTATCAAAGTGGATATCTAAATCACCACAAGTATGATCCTGGATGACTCGCATTATTCGCCTATTATTTGTCGAATTAAGTTTATTGCATTTATGTTATTGTATTAATTAGGTGCTATACAATATAAATTGATTTAACATCTTACAGGTCAATGTCAACCTCTCTCGTACAGTATTCTAGAACAATGTAGAGGTTATCCATCTTTCTATAAATTTCTAGAAAGCATATCACTACTGTCTTAGAGATGCGTGCATGAATCCAGTATGTGGAGACATAGTTTTGCTCTTCACCACTCATGAAGCTTTCAGTTCCTGCCCCTAGGAGACGCAAGCGTAACAATATTTATCTTATTGTCTTTATTATGTGTTATATAGTATGAATAAACTTTTAAAAATATACGTTTGTTATTTTTTAATATGTATAAGAGCATAAGTGACAAAAACAGTTTCATTTTGTCTGCACTTTTGAGAAAGAGCCCTACCACCTAATACACGAATGTAGTGTTTTTCAAACTGACAGTACGGGAGCCTATCGACAACAGTGGCTCCGGCCACGGCAGTTGCCGCCGCTCGGTGGAGATGTAAATACTCATACAGGTATATATTCACCGCAAAAATTTCAAAATATTCGAATATCAGATCAGCGAGTTACTAGGATGACTCCATGAAAAATGGGACACACTGTATATTTAAAAATAACTAATGGTACGGAACGCTAATTGCAGAAGTACGACTTACACTTGGCAGGCCCTTTGTTATTAAAAGCTTTTATTTAACTTGCTTTGTTGTCTGTCTGTCGGTTTGTCTGTTACAAATTTTACAAAAAATTTCGTCTAGTTCTAATTAAGCTACAGGTTTGAAATTTTGCACAAATATGTATGTCCAGTGACAATGCAATATAGTATATCTATTATCGTTCAAAATCTAATATGGCGGACGTCCCAAGATGGCGTATTACCTTTTACTTCATAACACCCTTGATATGGGTATCAAATGTAAAAGGGTTTGTCGAGTAAAATGCGATAAGCTATGTGACGTCATTCTAACCCAATATGGCGGATGTCTCAAATGGGCGAGTTATCTTTTTCTTGACAACTCCCTTAATATGGGTATCAAATGAAAAAGTTTGACGAGTAAAATATGATAAGCTATGTAAGGTGGTACTGAATTCAATATTTATTTATTTATTTATTTATTGCATACACTGTTCAACAGGTAAGATACCCAATTACAGAACAGGAATAAAAGCATACAAAGCATTAATTACATAATATACAACAACATAGAAAGAAAGCAAAATGAAGAAAAAATTTACTTAAATGTACGAACTATGAATAACTAATGATACGAAGAAAGAGAAAAAAATAACATGGGAAATGTTTAAATATAAAAACTATATATACATATATACACATATGTGATTCAAAGTAAATGAAGAAAAACAAAGACACTGACTGGTTGTTTAATTTAGAACATTTTGTTTTATGTCACTAAGGCTGCAATTAAAAATATCGAAGTCGCTACATAATTTGTTAGAAGTACTGCAAATCGTATATAAAGGTGAATTATTTAGTACGTTGGTACGCGGTGTAGGTAAATAGAAAACTTGGTGATTACGAGAGGTTAATCTGAGAACGTGAAAATTAAGCTTACTGATTATTTCGGGTGCGTCAAAATCATTGTGCAGTAATTTAAACAAAAATACTTGAGAAAAGTACGTACGCCTATCCTCAAGAGTAGTCATAGAATATCTTTCAAGCAAGTTACTTTGCGGAAAACCAATCACTGGATAAGTACCGTTGGATTTGAACCACAGTAATTTAAGAAATCTACGTTGAACTGCCTCCAAGTTATTCTTGTGAACATCACAACTGGAACTCCAATTTAGCGATGCGTACTCAAGTTTGGATCTGACGAAGGACTGATAAAGAATTTTCAGAGTATCACTGTTACTGAACTCTCGACTAGTACGAACGATGAATCCAAGGGCTTTGGAGGCTTCAGACACAATGGTATCGATATGATCAGTGAAGGATAATTTACTATCAAAAGTTACGCTGAGGTCGCGAAATGTTATAGGTCTTTGAAGTATGACATTACCTAACCTGTAATCAAAAATAAAAGGTGATGTTTTTAAAGAAAAGGACATTACGTTACATTTACCAGGATTCATGAATAATTTATTTACTATGCACCAGGTGTTTATTTTGTCAAGAGAAGTCTGAAGTTGAAAACAGTCATCGATTTCATCAATTACTGTGAAAATTTTTAGATCGTCGGCATATAAAAGGTGAGGAAAAATTAATTTCGTTCACTATATCGTTAATAAATATGTTAAAAAAACAAGGGCCCCAGAATAGATCCCTGGGGACCTCCAGATGTGGCAGCAAATTCGATCGATTTGAACCCATTTAATGCAACGTACTGACTCCTATTCATTAAATAAGATTTAAACAAAAGGAGCAAAGAATATGAGAAGCCGATTTTTTAAAATTTATTAAGTAACAACTGGTGATCAAGTCTATCAAACGCTTTGGAGAAATCGGTATATATGACATCTACCTGCCCACGTTCATCTAAGGATTCAGAAATATATTGAGTTACACAGAATAAATTTGTTGTTGTTGAACGCCCTTTCATAAATCCATGTTGATTAATAGAGATTTTGGTGTTAATTGAATGATATATTCTATCATGAAGTAATATTTCTTTAGACTTTACAGAAGTTACAAATTACAGAGATTGGTCTAAAGTTCTCAATATCTAGTTTGTTTCCCTTTTTGAAGATGGGACATACTTTGGAATATTTCCATAGGTCAGGAAATAGGCAGTTTTTTAAGATTAAGTTAAAAATTAGAGTTAGAGGATATGCAAAGATGATAGCGCAATCCTTTAATAAAAAAGCAGGAATGGAGTCAGGACCGGTCGTCATTTTGGGTTTAATTCGTTTTAGAGCCTGAATAACCTCATCTTCACTGAAAGAGTTTATGCTAACAATAGGGTTATTGTTAGGTATATCGGTCTCAATGTGATGTTCCTCGATATCTAATGAGGACTCCTATGGCGGACATCCAAGAATGACGGATTACCTTTTCTTCTTAACCCCTCGACATGAAAGAATTTTGTCTATCTGCCTCTAAAATGTAAGGACTAAAAAGTAAAAAATAAAATTATATATAAAAAAATTATTTCAAAAAAATTTTCATTTAAAAAAAAGAAAATATATAATGTACCAAAAATTGAAAAATAATTTATAAATTTATACATCTGGAAACTAAAAGCTTTACATCTTTATAAATAAAAGATTTTTTGCATACATAATTTTTTTCACTCACGTGTTCCATTCATATTCAATTCTGTTACTAAAACAGTGCAAATTTTTCACATTGTATTAATATGTATGAATACTTAATACTTGAAAATACAGTTACGTTGAGCATATGTAGGTAAGTAATCGATTGCCGAGATATTTTAATTTAGAATATGTATATATTTTTTTAAATATTTCCCTGTAGGGCGTTCCATTCGAAAAAAATGAGTTGACAGTTGTAAAAATCTGAATCATCACGCATCGTGAAGAACACCCTGTAGAATTACTTTTGAGGCTAATATCATTGAAGTTTGCAATAACATTATCTATTACGCTTGATAACTAAATTAATATTTGATATATACCAATTATTTTTTCTGCTTACATTTTACATAATTAATTAACTATTTTAACAAAAAAATTTTAAATACATTGATAAATAACCGAATAAACGTGACGTCGCGTTTTTGAGAATAACTGCAAAATTTTAAAATAAAAAATCGGTAAAGGTATTTACACAGAACTTCCCTCTTTATTCATACAAGACGGTCACTCTAAAAAATTATTAATTAATTATAATCGCCATGTACTTAGGCCTATCATTACAGAGAAAACCTGATAACTTTTTTCCATCATGTTTCCACATTATTCATACATGTTCAGAAAATGCACAAGTATACAGTAAAACATATACAATTTATTTTTTTCTTAACATTCTTCAATGAAATTTTCACCAAATATAGATTAAAGTGTGTGGAACCGAATCTATGCAGTGAAAAAGCACCCATTATTACGGGAGAAATAGGCAAGATGCATAAAACTCAAGGATATGAATAAATCAACTGTATAAAGTTTACTAAGCCATCTTCTAACACTTTTTTCTCTATGATAAAAATTTGTATGAATTTTGTGATTAGTTCCACATTAAAGCTAAGACTTTTTTCTACATTTCATGTTGATTTAATTTTTTTAGCGGCTCTGAATAGTAAGAATTATCGATATGATAACAAAATTAAAGATAATTCTTACTTCGTAAGAAATCGTTTGAGCTACAGCCCGTAAACTTCCTAATAAAGAATAATTAGAATTAGAGGATCAACCAGCCAATATCACCCTATAAACTCCTAAACTTGAAACTCTGAAAGTATAAGTAAAGTAAAAGAATAGTGGTGGGATTTTTTTTTTAATTTTCGGAACATTTTTTTATTGAAATTGGTTAAGAATATAATGAAACGTGGAAATTTTTCCATCGTCCATTGTAGTGGTAAAATAATAAATAATAAATATATTTTTTAAATTTTCACAACAAATTTCTTTCTTGAAATATGTTTAGAATGTAATGAAACGTGGAAGTTTTAAATTTGAGTAAAAACATTTTTTTTTATCACCCATTTTGTAAAAAATATTCACAATTTTTTTTAAATAAGTTTAGAATGTCATGAAACGTGAAAATTTTAAATTTGAACAAAACAGTATTTTTCCATCATCCATTTTATACAAAATTTTCAAAATTTTATTTATTTACCCCAATTTAACCCCCAACCCTTCAACGAAATAATCCTAAAATACAATCTGGTTCCAGGCAGACCGACAGGCAGGCAGGCAGGCAGACAGACAGACAGGCCGACAGACATACACTTTTTTTTTCGCTCAAATTTAAAATCTCGACGTTTCATGACGTTCTAAACCTATTTCAAGAAAAAAAAATGAAATTTTTTTTACGATTACTATACTTCCAATCCACTACGTGGATGTGGAAATAATACACTGCTTACGAGTAGTTTATTATCAATTTATTTCAAATTATTAGAAGCGGTGTGCCATACTTAAAAAAAAAATAGGAAAGGAAAAAATGTAATTAATTCTAAGATGACGTATCTTTAGTGAATCGACATAAACTTTGAATATTTTCAATAAGATTAAGCTCCTCCCCACACTTTCCGTATTTGCTTAAATTATTAAGACGAAATTTTGTTTTGCCTCAACATAGGATAGATACCAATGGATTTATTCGATGACCCCCTCGTTCTCCAGATATAACCACAATGGATTTCTTCATATGGGGGTATATTAAAAATAAAGGTGTTTTCGACACCTCAAAATGTAGAGGACTTAAAGCTAAAATTCAACAGGCATGTAATACAGTTACCCCCGAAATGATCAGTAATATTTTGAATGCAGTGCCTCGCCGCACTCGATTGTGCATAAGAAATCGCGGTGGACACTTGATATGACATTTTAAAAATTATTTTGAGGATTAGATACATATTAATGCTCTGTGTGCTATATTCATTTTTATTATTTTTTTTTTTATTAACTGAATATACTTTAATCTTTTTAATTGTAATTGTATTGATTATAGTAAAGATTTGAAAAACTTACTGAATTTTTTAATCGTTTTATTTAATTTAGTTAAAAAAAAAAATACCGATTTAAAAAAATGTCTTTATAATTACTTGCTTAATTCCAGTGAATAAATATGGCATGTGATATATCGTTGAAAAGGTAGAAAAATACTCTATTTAATGCCACTATTTCTCGCCAGTACAAAAAAAAATTTTAACGTCCGGAAGAGTAAATCTCAAAATTCAGAGGATTTGGAAAAATTTAGATAAAACCTCGTTGAAGTACTCTGTTTTCGCCTTAAAGTTTTTGTCGTATCTCTCCAAATAACGGAGATATTTTACTTAGACATATTCCGCATTTTCCATATTTTCCGTCATAATTGTTAAAGTAGGCCATGGATTTCAAATATCTTCAAACCATTTTGTAGCTTATATAAATCGGAACAATTATCATACCAACAATTTTTTTGCACGACCGATATTAAGTGAGATATTCTCGATGGCCCTGATAAAATGGACAGCCCGTATATTAGGGTACAGGGGTTACCAGTGGTGACAGGGGGCTAAAACTCGACGAAAACATTTCTTCTCCTATTGTCGATCTACTGACGCCGAATTAGGCCCAAACGCTTTTGGGGCCGTTTTACCTTACTTATCCTGCCTTCGCTCTCAAATAGTTGAAGAGGTATGAACCATCCATGCATACCGATTCACCCTGTATATTCAAGTAAAATTTTAGTCCACTCAACTCCATCCCGTTGCAATTGTTACTCGTTCACGTTCAGGTAATTATAGGCGTTTACGAAAATTCAGTGTGAGCGAGTTGCAAATTTCATTCTCTGTTTTTCCAAGACCATAAGAATAACGAAGATAGAGAGTGATCTCGGCATTCGAAGCAAAATTTCGTAAATAACTACTATAACTGCAGGGGGATAACAATAAAACCGACTTAGAATGCAAATAAAAGATAATTATAGGGATTAAAGTGGTCACCTTAAGGATTACAGGAAATTTCATCAATAAACTGACGCAAGCAATGAAGGATTTACCTATGCAAATTCAAGGAATTCAATCCTAATAGTCCCAACGTTGTTTCTGAACTTGTGCAAATGAGTATAATTTCTTATCTAAAACCTTTCTTTAATATTCCTTAGGATTTGCTTATACCTTTTAATTGATTTTTGTGAAAAATGACTATAGGTACCGGTATTTGAAGGCAGGTAGAATAAATCGACAATAATTATATTTAACAAGCAAAAGTTACAGTCGAGCGTGGTCAAGGGCGATCCTACGCTTTGCTTCTAGGGGGATGCCTTTTCAAAATATGTACCAAAATTGTTTAACCCCTCAAAAATGTATAGGTATGATTTTTGTTGTAAAAATTCGTATTTTAATATGAATCTGTAGTAGATTATGAAACTATAACTTCTACCTTATTTTACTGGATTTGAAGGCGTTGAGTTCAAATCTGTAGGTAGTTTTGCTCTGTAAGCTCAAGATTTTTTTGAATTCGACATTTTCACTTTCTCGAAATATGACGTGACGCGATGGCAAAAAAATCAGTTGCGCAAAATAATATACATTTTAAAGAGGGTCATAAAATTTACCTCAGTTCAAGATGTTACCTATAAATAATAATAATTATTATTTATTTATTAATATCCAAAGTTAAAATCCTTAAATAAATTTGCCCAATTTTTTTGACATTCTCTAACTTGCTAGCATAACCAGAAGTCAGATTATCGAAAGAATGCAAAGATTTCTTTAATGCTGTTAGATATAGTTTTTCTTTTAGTTCTCATAGATGTTTTTTCCGCTGTTTGCAAAATCCCATAAAGAATATGTTTTATTTGTTTCTTATATTGAAAAACAAATGCAATTTTTTTCTGTTCTAAAGCTTACTCCATTAAATTATCTATGTCTTGAAATATACTCATTAATGTGACAAGTTCCGTTGCTTTTAAGATCATAAGTTACATTCTGTCTGTCTGTAACTTTTTTTTGTCCGCACGCTTTCTCCGGAACGATTTAAGATATTGACTTGAAATTTTGTATACGTATATATTATAACGAGATCTGGAACTGGATTGTTTTTTGAAGATATCCGGTGAAGGGTTAGGGGGTAAATAGGGGCAAATAAGTGGAAATATGTAAAGCAAGCTGGTAAGAGTACAGAAACTTGAAATTTGATGTATGTACTACAAGCCAAGGTCTCAGATTTTTTTATAATATTTTTCAACCCCCACCACTAGTCCATTATTAAAGAGGTTGATAAAATAAAATTGATATACTCATTTGAAATTTAGTACACGTATGTATTATAACGGCATCTGGAACTGGATTATATTTTGAGATGATTCCATTGAACGATTGGAGGTTAAATAGGGGAAAATAAGTAAAGCAAGCTGGTAAGAGTACATAAACTTGAAATTCGGTATGCCTTAGAAGCCAAGGCCTCAGATTTTTTAGTCATATTTTTCAACCACCCACCACCCCTAATCCATTATTAAAGGGATCGATAAAATGAAATTGAGATATTCACTTGAAATTTGGGACACGTGTGTATTATAACGACATCTGGAACTAGATTATATTTTGAGATGATTTCGTTGAAAGGTTGAGGGTTAAATAGGAGTAAATAGGGGAAAACAAGTAAATCAAGCTGGTAAGAGTACAGAAATGTGGGATTTGGTGCATATACTAGAAACCAAGGCCTCAGATTTCTTTCTAATATTTTTCAAACACCACCATCTCCGCTACATTATTAATGTGTTCGATAACATAAAATTGAGATATTTACTTGAAAGTTAGTACAAGTATGTATTGTACTGACATCTGACTGAGATGATTCCATTGAAGCGGTGGAAGTTGGTAGGTTGTGAATAGGGAAAAATAAGTAGGGTAAACTAAAAACTTCATTTTTAACGTATATGGTAGAAACCAACGCCTCAAACTTTTCTATGACATCTGCTCCAAATATTATTAAAATTCTATGACCAATAATTTCCACATACTAGCGTGCAAATCTAGTCAAGATGTTTCCATTAAAGTGACTTGAATGAAAAATCTGGATGTGGAAGTAGTGATTCCTTAGGCAGCGGTTTTTTCAATTGCGATCTACAGTGAACGAAATATATATGAGTTATTTCAGTTGTATATAGCAAAAATTTTTGTAGTGGTAGTGACACACAATGAACAGGTACAAAACATGGTTTAGTAAATTGTTGCTGTGGAAAAAGATATAGGGTGTCAAAGTTGTGTTTCTTTTCTTTTTTTTACCATATCACAACTACTTCTTGACCGATCCTCTCCAAATTTGGTAAGGAAACATTTTGTAAACTAAGAAACAATAATTTAATTATCACACCATGCTAGCCAGTAGAAGGCGCCTCATGAGCTATACCTGATGATGAATATTTTTTCTTTTTTACGAAACGTTGCGGTACTTTTGACTAGAAAATCTCTGCAGGAGCCTTTTCTACGCAAAAAAAATCGGTAAAGGTATTTACACAGACTTCCCTCTTTATTCATACAGGACGGTCACAAAAAATTATTAATTAAGAGATGACATGAGAATTATAATCGCAATATAGTTAGTCCTATTATTACAAAGAAAACCAGATAACTGTCTTCCATCATCTACTTAGTGTATGGTGGTTGGAGAAAAAAATATTTTTTTTTGCTTCCAAAACTTTTTTTGTTGAAAGAATAATGAAACGTGGGAATTAAAAAAAAATTTCCATCATCTGTTCTATTGATTAGTGGTAAAAATATTTAAAAAATATATTTTCAAAATTTTCAAAACAAATTTCTTTTTCTAAATATGAGTAGAATGTCTTGAAAAGTGGAAATTTTAAATTTGAGTAACAAAAATTTTTCCATTCATTTTATAACAAAATTTTCAAAATTACATTTTTTTTTTTATTTTAAATTTAAAAAAAATAATTTTTTTTTATGGGTTTAGACTGTCACGAAACGTGGAAATTTTAAATTTGAGCACATTTTATAAAAAGTTTTCAAAATTATTAAAATTTCGAAATTTTTTTCTATTTAAAATTTTCAAAAAAAATATTTTCTTGTCAGGTTCAGAATGTCACGAAACGTGAAAATTTTTAATTCGAGCTAAAAAATGTTTTTTTCCATCACCCATTTTATAAAAACTTTTTTCTAAAATTAAAAGATTTTTTTTTTAAATAGATTTAGAATGCCACGAAGCGTGGAAATTTTAGGGGAAAAAAAATTTCCATTATCTATTCCCTTCAGACAGACGGTCCACCCTGTATATTTTTCAGTGAAAGCCTAACCATTTCTTCGGTGGCAGTGGGGTCAGCTACCTACAAAATTTGACTGTTTTCCGTCAAGAAGCTTTTTTAGTTAATGCACCAACAGACCGACAGACAGACAGACAGACAGACAGACAGACCGACAGACAGACAGACAGACTGACTGACGGAATTGAAAAAACCTATATTTTCGTAATCTACATGATCTGAGACGTGAAAATTGGAAAAAATCTCGGAGGGTGATTTTTTCTCGAATACAGTACTTCCCTTCGGTATGCGAGGGAAGTAAAAGGTACACTTGATAGAACTTGATAATTCAAACCGTTTTCGAGAAAACTGTCGTAAATGACTTCAAGATTTCTTTGAAAACAAACTCAGTTTGAAAAGCACAAATTATATTTATTGAAAAAATTACGTAAGTAAAAACTAAAGAGTGACAACTACTCAAACTCGCTAACTTTCTTATGAATTATTTGCTACAGAGAGATCGAAAAAGACTGAATGTGCCGCTCCCTAAAGATTTCTTTCTACTCACTATCGAAAAGTTTTAGAGTTTAGGGACAACAAATCCAAATTCCCAAGATGTTAAATGGAAACTGCTCGAACTTTTGTGGACAATGTATTATACAGAATGCTAAATTTTGGCTCTGTGGCTATTATTTGTGGAAGTGTGGCAATACTATATGACGCCAGTTTTTATTAAATTACCTCTATTTTTCAACTAGGAAAAGTTGAGGTTAGAACTCGCTAAATTCGAATTCGAATTTGAATACATATTCTTTCAATTATGCACTCCTTTCAAAAATATAATAACATAATTACAATATACGTGTGTGTAATATTCGGAAATACATCGGCATCTGTACTAGTCTTTTATATTTAATATATAGGGATTTAACTGATAGCACCAACTTTTTCCATACACCTATCCTCTACATATCATAAGAAACTTTCGTAAAATATAAACTCGTCTCCATCTTAACAAACAAAATTCGCCACATGAATTGGTTAAGGATAATTATGGACGTTAAATAATTCAAAATTAAGTTTTAAAACATCACGAAATCCGCAAAATGTACAGCAACAATTTATTAAAACATGTTTGTTTGTATCCTCATATCTGGTTGAATGTAACATTGAATTATGGCCTATTATTATTGATCCACCATGTACAATACAAGTTCACAATTGTCGATAAACAAAACCTACTCTTACTTTTTAAATTTTCATATTTTTTAACTTTTCTGTGGGTGATGGTTAACGAATTTTTATAGATAAATAAAATCAATTTTGTTGATTCCACAACTGACAAAAATTTGAAGTTGATGTAAAACTATATTCTTTCATTTAAAAGGCCTAGTTTATTTGTGTGTATACTATTTATATCCATACGTTTACACGTATAAAACTTGGTATAAAAGATTTTTGTATGACCATCAACAATAATTATTTCTGTTTGCTATTATTTAATAATTAGTAGTATTAGTATTTAATAATAATTAATTAGTATTTATTGATTATTCGTATATTTGTATTAATTATCCGTATTTTATTTATTAGTCTAATATGTGCTTGTTTATGTTTATTTGTATTTGCACAAATTCTGTTGTATTGATGTATTTATGTCAAAATGTAATAATCTGTTTATTAGTACATGTTATAATAAACGACTACGTAACTAAGTGTATTTGTAATTTTCTCAGGCCTATGTAGCAGAATTTGCACTATACCTAACATGTGGCCTTTTATTTTACCTCATCATTTTGTATTATTTAATATCGTGTGTTTTCTTTGGTAAATCACAAACACATTATTATTATTATTATTATGTAATTTTTTACTTATTCTATATCTTATTTTTGTGATCGACAGAATAAATAAATTACTATTACTACTATTATTACTAATATTGTTACTTAGGTGCGATACCAATCTTACTGGCGGCAAGATTTGCCTATCGAGGTTATTAACACATAATTAGAATAAAACTATTTAAATAATTTCACGAATTCCGCGCCCTTCTAGGAAGACACTACAAGGGTTTTCCAATTCTAGTCACCCGATATTAGTTAAATAGCAACTGCAAGTAGCAGTCGGAAGTTGCCGTCGTCGAATATCTATTTCATAACCACAGTAGGTATACTGAGTATCTCAGAGACTACGTATAGTAGGGCCAATAAGTCTAGCTAGAGCTTTAAAATTTTGCATACGTGTAGAATACGATAAAGTATGTAAATCCAACATGGCGAATGCGTCAAGATGACAGAAACCTGTAAAAGGCCATTGTTCATGAGAAAACAATATGACGAATAAACACAACAAGTATTACATAACAGCAACTATCCTTTGACCAGAATGCCGCTGATTCTTTGCTCTACTGACTACACTTCTTGGCCTTAGTATACATCTTAGTACACATCTGTATCAATTTTATTACAACCATTTAATCAAATTTGTTAGGTTATAATATACCTAATGTATAACCGAACAAATTTTTTAAATAATCATCGAAGAAAAAAACACAAATTTTACACATATCCATTTCGTAAGGCAGGGCAGGGATGATAAAAAAATCACGATTAAAAAAAATCAAAATTTGCCGACTTGAAAATTTTTCTTATACAGTGAGGACGAAGACATCCTTATATCGGATATCCGAGTATTTTAACATTTTGGTGGTAAACATATACTTATGAAGTGCGTCTATACACGTAAGCACATTTGATTTTAGTCAGAGTCGTCCGATTCTAGGATGGAAAAAGGGGGTCGATTTTCAAAAAAAAGTATTACTTAGCGATTTTTTTAGAAAAAACAAAAAGATTCTTAACCAGCACCTTTAAAAACCCCTTTGTAGACCAGTCAGTAGAGACTTCTATAGTGAAAAGCTAGACAAAAATTGCGAAAGATTTGAATCTTGGAGGCAATATTGGAAGAAGTAAAAAATAATAAAGCCAGTTTTGGGGGTGCCGCGCAACCCCCCAAGAAAACCACCCCTTCGGCGAGAAAAGCCTTATTTTACTGATAACTCAACCGTTGAAGATATAAAAAAATTGCTCAAAAAAGAAAGCTTGACTAATCGCCTAAAGAAAAGTCCTCTTGTAATTTTCTTGTATATGCATGGTTTTCGAGAAAATCGATATTGACAAAAATTGCAAAATGTGTATTTTTAATGCGCGCGAATTTTCGTTTATTTGAAATTTTTTGCACGCGGCATATAGAAAAAATTGAATTGCTCGAAAATCAAACAAGCTAGGAAGAAAAATCAAAATGGGTTTTAAAGGGGATACAAAATACTCTCCTGTGTTGCCATTTTTGAGTGCTATTGATATTTATTAGTATATTAAAATAACAATATAATATCGTTATCTCTTGATTTTTTGTGCATCTAACAATTCACAGGCCCATAAAAAATAACTGACTATAATATAACTTATAAATGCACCATCTTTTAGTTCAAGGTAGTACTTCAATGCAGAAAAAGTTAGGAATAAAAATATTCACATTTACAAATTTAGCAGCATGTTAAAGTTAGCAAAAAAATCCAGAAAAGGTTGCATATCCAATTTTTTTATGGTATTTTTTTAATACAATTTCTTAACTACTAATTAACTAACAACAATAGTTATATGATATATAAACTGAAGAAAACATTTTTGAGCTAAATTTTTACAACATGCTGGTAAATTTGTAAATGTGAATATTTCTATTCCTAACTTTTTCTGCATTGAAGTATTACCTTGAACTAAAAGATAATGCATTTATAACTTATGTTAAAGTCAGTTATTTTTTATGGGCCTATGAATAGTTTAAAGTGCAAAAAATCAAGCGGTAACTATATTACATTGTTATTTTTATATGCTAATAGATATCAATAGCCATCAAAAATGGAAACACAAAAGAGTAGGTTATATCCCCTTTAAAACCCATTTTGATTTTTCTTCCTAGCATGTTTGGTTTTTGAGAAATTCAATTTTGTCTATAGGCTGCGCGCAAAAAAATTCAAATAAACGAAAATTCGAAAAGTACAAATTTTGCAATTTTTTCAATACCAATTTTCTCGAAAACCATGGCATATAGAAGGAAATTACAAGAGGACTTTCTTTTAGGCAATTAGTCAAGCTTTCTTTTTTATAATAAGCAATTTTTTGTATCTTCAGGGGTTAACGAGTTATCAGTAAAATAAGGCTTTTTCACTGAAGGGGGTGGCTTTTTGCGGGGGTTGGGCAGTACCCCCAAAACTGATTTTTGTGGTTTTGTGATATATAATCCCTCCACTAACAGTTACTGAAGGAAAATCTCAAATAACATTTTTTGTTATGGAAATCTTTATAATTATTGGACTATAACATTCAAATATTGTATTAAAATACTCCTGTGAATCTGCAGCCTCACGAAATACTCAGAATATAATTTACCTGTTTTCGTTTTCTTTCTGAGACATTTTGCATTTTCATGAAAATTTTATTTCATTTTTATTCACATCAAAAAAAATCGGAAAGTGTTGCAAAGAATGACCGCAAAAAAGGTCTAAAATTCGCCTGCTTTTGTATAGTAGATAGCGGGCCAAGGAAAAGAGCAAAATGAATCCTATAGGGCTCAAATTAAACTTTGAGAAATTTTAAAGTGAGCATATTATTAATTTTTTTTAAAAAATGCTAAAATCACCTCTATTTAAGGGCGCAAAATATTTTTAAAAAGCAGTATACCGGGTGAAAATTGAAATTTGGAGTCCTTATTACACGACTAAAATGCCATCTTTTCAATAAAAAATCAAGTTTGGTGCACATCCGGTTTGACCGGAAATGCCCACAACTTTCGATTTTTAAATGGAACACCCTATATATTTTTACATTTTTGGAATCTATAGGAAATTTTGAATACAATACATCCATTTTGGTCACTTTTTGATAAACATTAAACATTTTATTAAAATATCTTTTCTGAATCCAGAGTGATGTGGTGCCCAAAATATATTTTGGTTTGTGTGCTTACTATAAAAATAAAAAGAGCAATATGATTGCATTACTTAATTCTCTAAAGGCGTTTAAAATTTTTAAATGTGATTTTTACCCACTAACTCGGTTTTTTTAAATGGGAATTTAATCGTCCACCAACATTTTTAAATACCTCATTTTCATACGAATCTAATGATACCAAAATTTTGAAAGTCCGCTCAGAAATATTTGAGATTTCTGCCAAAATACAATGCAACCAAGCTTTTAGAAATATGCGGCTAATAGATAATAGATTAGTGGGCTTTGGAAACTAAAATGGCACATTTCCGTGTAAATCTGGTAACCTAATAACATTGGAAAAATCATAGTAGCCATTGAATGTAATAAAACAATATCAGCTGTCAGACAGATACAAAATAAAGCGTTGCGGAAAAGTAAAAATTAAAGAAAATGAATAATTTTAGTAGAAATGAAAAGGTCGATATGTTACTGATATATGGAGAGCGTCTCAAAAATTCAACTGCAGCTGCAGAACTGTATCAGCAACGATATGCCAACAGACGTCATCCAAGCAGACACTTCTTTGCCAGAGTGGAACAAGAATTAAGAAACGAACCCAATCAACAAGATGATCATCAAACACTTATTGTAAGTGATGACAAAGAAATTGATGTATTAGGATTTGTGATGGTACACCCAACAACATCAACAAGGGAATTGTCAATGGAATGCGACATTAGTCAGTCTTCGGTTCGCAGAATTTTAAAGAAACATAAGTTTTGGTCTTATAAACATCAAATACACCAACATCTTTATAGAGATGATAACGACAGGAGGCTAGTATATTGCAACTGGTTCTTAAATGCAGTACAACAAAACCCAGGTTTTCCTTTTCATATTTTATATTCAGATGAAAGTAGATTTACGAACCAAGGTATGTTTAACAGAAATAATACTAGGTACTGGGCTCAAGAAAATCCGAGGTTGGTAGGGCGGGGGAATATTCAGGAAATATTTGGGTTTAACTGTTGGCTTGGAGTACTTGGAGATCGAATAATTGGACCCATATTTTTTGATGGAACACTTACTGGCGAACGATATTTATTCTTTTTACAAAACCAGACAGCAGAATTTCTTGACTTACTCCCTAGACGAGTCTGTCTGTCAGCTGATATTGTTTTATTACATTCAATGGCTACTATGATTTTTCCAATGTTATTAAGTTACCAGATTTACACAGAAATGTGCCATTTTAGTTTCCAAAGCCCACTAATCTATTATCTATTAGCCGCATGTTTCTAAAAGCTTGGTTGCATTGTATTTTGGCTGAAATCTCAAATATTTCTGAGCGGACTTTCAAAATTTTGGTATCATTAGATTCGTATGAAAATGAGGTATTTAAAAATGTTGATGAACGATTAAATTCCCATTTAAAAAAAACGAGTTAGTGGGTAAAAATCACATTTAAAAATTTTGAACGCCTCTAGAGAATTAAGTAATGCAATCATATTGCTCTTTTTATTTTTATAGTAACGTAGCACACAAACTAAGATATATTTTGGGCACCACAGCACTCGGGATTCAGAAATAGATTTTTTAATAAATTTTTTAATGTTTATCAAAAAGTGACCAAAATGGATGTATTGTATTCAAAATTTCCTCTACATTCCAAAAGTGTAAAAATATATAGGGTGTTCCATTTAAAAATCGAAAGTTGTGGGCATTTCCGGTCAAACCGGATGTGCACCAAACTTGATTTTTTATTGAAAAGATGGCATTTTAGTCGTGTAATAAGGCCTCCAAATTTCAATTTTCTATTCAAAATATTTTAGGAAATATCGGGGCGAGCGCAATTCGTGACTCGCCCGGTATAACGAATATTTAAAAAAATAAAACAATTTCTCGGTAGATATGGGTTCGACTAGTCATAACAATAATTCTAGAGAAAATCCCACGATGATGGTATGATGTGGGTAGGATTTATGAATTGTTTTTACTTCCCTCGCATACCTAAGGGAAGTATTGTATTCGAGAAAAAATCACCCTCCGAGATTTTTTCGGATTCTGACGTTTCAGAACACGTAGATTCCGAAAATACAGGTTTTTCAATTCCGTCAGTCTGTCTGTCTGTCTGTCTGTCTGTGTCTGTCTGTCTGTCTGTTGGTGCATTAACCAAAAAAACTACTTGACGGATAGCAGTCAAATTTGGTAGGTAGTTAACCCTACTGTCAGCGAAGAACTGGTAGAATTTTCACTGAAAAATACACAGGGTGGACCGTCTAAACGGAATAAATAGTGAAAAAAATTTTTTTTTGCTCAAATTTAAAATTTCCACGTTTCATGACGCGCTAAACCTATTTCATTTTTGAAAAAAATTTTACCACTAAAAAAAAATTTTTTCTTTGTTCAAATTTAAAATTTCCACGTTTCATGGCATTCTAAACCTTTTTAAAAGAAAAAAATAATTTTTTACCAACATTTTTGAAAAAATTTTTACCACCAAAATAAATGAATTTTTTTTTTCTCAAAATTTAAAATTTCCACGTTTCATAGCGTTCTAAATCTATTTAAAGAAAAATTAAAAAAATTTTTGAAAAAATTTTACCACAAATAGATGGAATTTTTTTTTCCGATTTAAAATTTCCACGTTTCCATGGCATTCCAAATTTATTAAAACAAATTTAAAAATGTTTTAGAAAAATAAAAAAAAATGAAAACATGTTTTAGTAATCTATTTATCACCATTATAGAATAGACGAAATATTTTTTTGCTCAAATTTAAAATTTCCACGTTTCATAACATTCTAAACCTATTTCGGAAAAAAAAATTTGCAACATATTTTCATCAATTTGGAAAAAAATTTAACACTAGAATAGACAGAAAACATTTTTGAAAATTTGTTCTATATTTTAATCACCACTATACTTCCACTCCATTACGTGAATGTGGGATTGAAAATGTGAGAGATGGCAATAATATTTGGCATATCCTATTATATACTTTTATTGAATAATGGCATCCCAAGAAATAATTGAGTCATGGTGGACATTTATAAAGGTATTTGCGCAAGCCTTCCATATTTGGCACCTGTTATTTAGTATATTGAACTTTTGCTGTTGGATGAACACTCTGTATATTTTTTTGACCAAAAGTTATCAGGTTTTCTTTGTAATGATACCAATAATTATATTCCTATTATTATTCCCAATGTCATTTCGTAATTAATAATTTTTTTGAGTGACTGTCATGCACAAATAGCGAGGGAAGTTCTGTGTAAATAACTTTACCGATTTTTTTTTAAATTTTAGTTATTACAAGGTGTTAGAGGGTTGTAGGACAATTTCCCAAACTCTGCCAAATACGTTACAGAATAATACATAATCCGTAAAAAAATCATACAATATAAAATCTGAGTAACAGTTGTTTTATTTCAAAGTTTAATTTGAGCCCTATAGCCCTATAGGATTCATTTTGCTCTTTCCCTTGGCCCGCATGTACTATGCAAAAACAGGCGAATTTTGCGGTCAGTCTTTGTTATTGTTTTAATTACATCGATATGTAGCTTGGTTGCAAATTAATCTGAAATTTGTAATCAATTTATGAATACGGAACTTCATTGAAATAGATTACATTTCCCTTAATCACAGCCCTCGCTTGGCTAGTATCATTTATTTAAATGACATTGGGTATTCATAAATTGCTTGTAAATTGATCATATCGACGTAACTAAGACAATAATAAATTTGCAACACATTCCGGAGTTTCTTGTTGTGAATAAAATTTTAATGCAAAGACTCAGAAAGAGAGCCAAAACAGGTAAAATATATTCCCGATGTTTTATGAGGTTACAAATTCCCAGGAGTATTTTAATGCATTATTTGAATGTTATATGAAATTTACACCTATTCTCTATTTTTTTTTTAGTCAAGGATAATTTGATTATTTAAATAATAGGTAATTAACCCAGTTGTCAAAGACAGACATTGACAAAAACCAGTCACTAAATGTCATATGGCTGAATTTTTCAGAATAAGTAGTTCTGTTGGTGTAGAATATGACAAAAAAAGTTTACAGCTGTAAGAAGCCGGCGACCCCTAAAAAAAATGGAAAATATCGGCCGAAATTCGGTTTTTGGCCAATAACTCGAAAAATAAAAGATATATATTAAAAAACTAAAAGCACTAGGCGATAGAGGGGGAAATTTCACATCAAAGTACGGCACACAAAGCGGCGCTACACTAAATTTGTTGTAACTTTTGAACTAATTAATGAAATTGAGCTCAACAAAGCTTAAATGAAATGAGAAACGTGTGACTATTGATTTATCATATTTTCAAATATAAAAATGAATGTATGTAGGAATATAGTACAGGCTATGAAGGCAAAATGTTGTAAAACCTCGCAAAAATTAATAAAAGAATCATCTCTGGGATATAAGTAGTTAATAACCTGTAGAATGGAATGATGCATTCTTTGCATTTCCAAGTTCCGGGGAAATTCAAAAAAATTTTGAAAACCTTTTTGATTTTCGGTTTTTTGCTCTAACGGCTAAAATAATGAAAATACAGAAAAAAGTGTTCAACAAAATTTGTAACTCGTCCTACTTAACTGTCTTACTTAAGCCGTTTAGGAGATAAATCCAGTTTTCCACTTATGAGTTTTGAGCCACTCCGAAATGCGCGGAAAATGAGAATTCTCTGGGAGTTTCGTACGACCGGACATATCGATCGATAATTATTACTATTCAGAGCCGCTAAAAAAATGAAAACAACGTAAAATGTAGAGAAAAATCTCAGCTTTAATGTGGAACTAATCACAAAATTCATACAAATTTTTATCATAGAGAAAAAAGTGCTAGAAGATGGCTTAGTAAACTTTATACAGTTGATTTATTCACATCTTTCAGTTTTACGCATCCTGCCTATTTCTCCCGTAACAATGGGTGCTTTTTCACTACATGCATTGGATTCCACGCACTATAATCTATATTTCGTGAAAATTTCATTGAAGAATATTAATGTGGCTTAGCTCGTATCTACTTAATCGCTACCAGTACACTTGTATTGACACTGCAAGTGGGGAAAAAATTTCCTATAAACGCATGCTACTTTCTGGAGTGCCTCAGGGTTCTATACTGGGGCCCTTGCTATTTAATATCTATACTGCAGACCTACCTCTCGTCACAAGGTACTGTTCTATTCATATGTATGCTGACGATGTTCAGCTCTATTTTTCGTTTGATGTTTTGCGATCTAAAGACGCAGAAACATGCATCAACTATGACTTAAATGAAATAAAATACTGGACCGTACGAAACTCACTTGTTCTAAATCCAAACAAAAGTAAAAATATTGTTTTCGGCACATCAAATAAATTAAAAGTTCTCTCAAACTTTCAACTGTCAGTGGACAATGTAATCATTGAACAAGCTGATAAGGTTAAAAACCTAGGATTGACACTCGATAAGGACTTAAACTTTATTCCTCATATTTCGGAAGTATCCAGAAAATGCTTCTGCTCTTTTAGACAGATTTCAGGTCTGAGAAACATCCTAGGTAGAGATACTAAACTACTGCTATGTGAATCGTTAGTTTTATCGCACATCAATTATTGTGATTATGTTTATGGACCTTTATTAAACGTAACAGAAGCATATAAACTACAAAAACCGCTGCCTAAGGAATCACTACTTCCACATCCAGATTCTTCATCCAAGTCACTTTAAAGGAAACATCTTCACTATATTTGCACTCTAGTATGTGGAAATTATTGGTCATAGAATTTTAATATTTGGGGCAGATGTCATAGAAAAGTTTGAGGAGTTGGTTTCTATCATATACGTTAAAAATGAAGTTTCTAGTTTACTCTACTTATTTTCCACTATTCACAACCTACCACCTCCCACCCCTTCAATGCAGCCTTCTCAATCAGATGTCACTACAATACATACGTGTACTAACTTTCAAGTGAATATCTCAATTTGGTGTTATCAATCCCATTAATAATGAAGCGGAGGTGGTGGAGTTTGAAAAATATTAGAAAGAAATCTGAGGCCTTGGTTTCTAGTATATACACCGAATCCCAAATTTCTGTACTCTTACCAGCTTGATTTACTTATTTTCCCCTAGTCCTCCTGTTAACCCCAACCCTTCTACGGAATCGTCCCAAAACATAATCTAGTTCCAGATGTCGTTATAATACATACGTCTACCAAACTACAAGTGAATACCTCAATTTTATTTTATCAACCCATCTAATAATGTAGTAAGGGAAGTGGAAGGGTTGAAAAGTATTATCAAAAAATCTGAGGCCTTAGCTTCTAAACCGAATTTCAAGTTGCAGTACTCGTACCAGCTTGCTTTACTTATTTTTCCCTATTTACCTCTACTTACCCCCACTCCTTCAACGCAATCATGTCAAAATATAATCTAGTTTTAGATATAGTTATAATACATAAATGTACCAAATTTCAAGTGAAAATTTAAATTTAATTTTATCAACTCTTTTATAAGGGAGTGGGGGTGGTGGGGGGATGGAAAATACTAATTAAAAAACCTGAGACCTTCGCTTCTAGTATATACACCAAATCCCAAATTTCTGTACTTTTACCAGCTTGCTTTACTTATTTTCCCTTATATACCCCTATTTAACCCCCAACCCTTCAACGGAATCATCTCAAAATATAATCTAGTTCCAGATGTCGTTATAATACATATGCGTACTAAATTTCATGTGAATATCTCAATTTTATTTTATCAACTCCTTGAATAATGGTGTAGGGGTGGTGGGGGGCTGAAATATTATTATTAAGAAATCTGAGGCCTTGGCTTCTAGTACATACACCGAATTTCAAGTTCCTGTACTCATACCAGCTTGCTTTACTTATTTCCCCCTATTTACTCCTAAATAACCCCCAACCCTTCAACGGAATTATCTCAAAGTATAATCTAATTCCAGATGTCGTTATAATTCATACGTGTACCAAATTTCAAATGAATATCTCAATTTTATTTTATCAACCCTTTTAATAATGAAGTAGGGGTGGTGGGGGTTGAAAAATATTATAAATAATCTGAGACCTTGGCTTCTAGTACATGCACCGAATTTCAAGTTTCTGTACTCTTAACTACTTGTTTTACTTATATTCCCCTATTTACCCCAAATTAACCCCCAACCCTTCAACGGAATCATCTCAAAATATAATCTAATTCCAGACGTCGTTATAAAACATACACAAACATATTTCAAATGAATATCTCAACTTTATTTTATCAACCCCATTAATGGGGTAGGGGTGGTGGGGGGTTGAAAAATATTATAAAAAAATAGGAGGCCTTAACTTCTAATTTCAGAGGTCCAAGATCTGCGAACACGCGTGGGAGAATGGACATAGAATAAACTGGGACTCGGCAAAAATTTTAACAAAAGAGGCAGATAGCAAAAAAAGAAAAATTAAAGAGTCCGCGATAATATTATTGAATGAGGATAATTGCGTGTCGAATTGTTCCGTAGATGTCTGTACAACTTGGCTACCAATGTTAAAAGAAGAACTTCACAAACTTAACATTGTATAGAAACTAAAAAACTGTTAACTATATCAACAGTTCTATGTAAATAGTAAGTATCTATGGATATTGAATATAACAAACATTCTTAGAGCTGTGTATTTGTCATACACAGCAAAAAAGATTTTTTTTAAAAAAGCCTTGAAAAAGGAAACAGATTAGATTTCCGAAACGTCGCGTCGGCGAAATATTTAATTTCAAGTTTTTATACTTATTTGTGTTGTTTATTTATAAAAACCAACCTTTAACTGATCCTTTGACGTAAACGTCACAGGCGTAGAGGTTTGTTACCAGTAACATACTGGTTAATTGTGATATATTTTGTAGATTCCCCTAGCACCGCATAGAAAGAAAACATACATGTGGCAGGAAGTCCCAAAGAATTGAAGAAGGAAAAAAATTAAGATAATGCCACAAATAACATTTAGACAATATTTAAAATCTCTATATGTTCCAACTTCATATGTGTACTATTCCTACATACATTCATTTTTATATTTAAAAATATGATAATCCAATAGGCACATGTTTCTCGTTTCATTTAAGCTTTGTTAAGCTCAATTTCATTAATTAGTTCAATATTGCCTAAAAAATTCAAGACTCGCAATTTTTCCAATCCTATTTCCCGAAGTAGCTCCCAAAGACTAATAAAAATGTGTGCAAATTTTCTCGGATTTAAAGGTATTGGTAAATATTAGCGTTGATTAAAACCTAAAATATAGCATAATATAGGTATTCAATCTCTAGTGTGTCGCTTGAAAATTGATTTCACTTTTAACACTTTTTTTTTAGTTTAGCAGCACTCTGGTTGCAAATGTTGGTTTTTAGCGTTTGCTATCGTTTTTCAAATTGTAACAAAACCAAACCTAACTTAAACAAGAAGTTTCAACTGAATTCGAACTGATTTAATATAAATTATTGCATTAAAAATAGAATTAGGGATTACATATTTTTTTTTTAATAACTAAGAAATTTCCATATTTTTCTTGTAATAAATATTCAGGCCATATTTAACTTAAATTCCGAAAAGCCCCACCCTTAGTTTTTCTACAACTTACCGGTACCTCCATGAAAATGCGATAGGGGTCGTAAAAATTAATTACCTGTTAGGTAATATATAAAAGGGGGTAGGGGGTAGTTAATATTCAGTATCTAAACATTTTCCTTGTGATGCAGTTCATGTGACAAGTGGTGTAAACAGCTACTAGTGGTAAGTGATTTGAATTCAATATATTTTAAACAAATATATTTTTCGTGAAAATGTACAAATTTCTGTAATGGTTTTCATTTAGAAGAGTGATACTTTTCACATAAGAGTGGTTTTTAGCATAGAATAAAAGAGTTATTTTGTGGCAAAAGTAAGTTAGGATATATCATATCCACGAGGGGCTTTTGCTGAGTCTTTACGCATGATATAATAGCTACATGCGGAACAAGTCAGGAAAGAGTGTTTTCTGTATAACGCGTAGGAATTTTTTATTGGGGTGGCAGTCGAGTGTATTTCAAAGGGTACACATAAAAAGTACACATAGAAAGACGTGTGACGAAAGTTTTGGAACTTAGGGAGAGGTTGGGAACATATTCGTTTAAACAATTGAAATAACAAAACATCGTTACTTGTCTATTTCTCTGCAAATACCTCTGGTTTTATTCATCATATTGCAAACACAAAATTAAGTTGTTCATAATAAAACTTCGAACAAATCTAGATACATATATTTAAAAACTCCGTTAGATATGTACATAACCAAAAAAATGCCAATATATAGTTTTTTAAACAATTTAATACATAATGTATCGATATATCTGTGGCTTGGTACAAGAAGTGACTAAGTCACAGGTTTGGTTTTCAATATAAGAAAAGTTACGTTCAAAATTTTATTGTGTTATAAATGTTTTATTTCACAAATTTTTAGGAATCTTACGTTCAGTTTATCATTGAATCAATAACTTTACAGTTGACAATGTAACATTTTTCTTTTTATTCCTTTGAATAGTCACTTGTTGGAGTAAATGTCTCAATGAATTATTGAGTTTAGGCATTTCTTGTATCAAGGCACAGATATGCAGATAATTTTTTTTTAAATATGCTCTTTATGAGAAAATTTCAAGGGAAAAACAAATGTGTTAATATTAAGTTCAAATTTGAATACGTGCAGAATTTTTATTTTTTTTTCTAAAGGTGTCTATAAAATTGTGTGAATTTGCGCGGGTAATTTATATAAAGCGGGAAATTTCTTTATCTTTCGAAAAAGATACCATGGATAATGTGAAGAAATAGAGATAAAGGATGGAGGCAATTTTTTTTAATATTTTTTCTATAACCATCAGTTTTCGAGAATATTGCATATAAAAAAAATCGGTAAAGGTATTTACACAGAACTTCCCTCTTTATTTGGGCACGGCGGTCACTCTAAAAAAATAATAATTACGAAATGACATTGAAAATAATAATCGGAATATAGTTATCACTATTATTACAAAGAAAACCTGATAAGTTTTGGTCAAAAAAATATACAGAGTGCCAAGTATGGAAGGCTTGCGCAAATACCTTTACCACCATGACTGAATTATTTCTTGGGATGACCACCCTGTACATTTTTCAATAAAAGTATAATTAGGTGCATATGCCAAATATTACCATCTGTCACATTTTCAATTCCACGTTCACGTAGTGAAGTGGAAGTATAGTGGTGGTTAAAAATTTTCATTTCTTTTTAAGTTTTTCCAAAATGTTGGTAAAAAAAAATTCGAAATTTTCTTCTTCGGAAATACGATTAGAATGTCATGATGAAACGTGGAAATTTTAAATTTGAGCAAAAAGGAAAGTTTCCGTCTATTCTATAGTAGTAGTAATTTTTTTTTCTGAAATAGGTTTAGAATGCGGTGAAACGTGAAAGTTTGAAATTTGAGCAAAGAAAAAATATTTTTCCATATGTTCTAGTGATTAAAAATTTTTCAAAAATGTTGGTGAAAAAAAATTTTCAATTTTTTTTTTCTGAAATATGTTTAGAATGTCATGAAACGTGAAAATTTTAAATTTGAGCCAAAACAAAATTTTTTGATCTATTCTAGTGGTAAATTTTTTTTCCAAAATGGTAAAAAAATCGGTAAAGGTATTTACACAGAACTTCCCTCGTTACTTGTGCATGGCGGTCACTCTAAAAAATTAATAATTACGAAATGACATTGAGAATAATAATCGGAATATAGTTATTGCTATTATTACAAAGAAAACTTGATAAGCTTTGGTCAAAAAAATATACAGATTGTTCATCCAGCAGCAAAAGTTCAATATTAAATAGCAGGTGCCACATATGGCAGGCTTGCGCAAATACCTTTACAAATGTCCACCATGACTGAATTATTTCTTGCGATGACCACCCAGTATATTTTTCAATCAAAGTATAATAGGTGCATATGCCAGATATTTTTTGCCTTCTGTTATATTTTCAATCCAGCATTCACGTAATGGAGTGGAAGTATAGTGGTGGTTAAAAAATTTCAATTTTTTTTAATTTTTCAAAAATGTTGGTAAAAAAATGGAAATGGAAAAATGGAAACGTGGATAGTTTAAAATCTGAACAAAGAAAAAAAATCTATCTTCGTGGTAAATTTTTTTTAAAATAGTAAGTAAAAAAAATTCTAATTTTTCTTTTAAATAGATTTAGAACGCTATGAAACGTGGACATTTTAAATTTGACGAAATAAAAAAAAAATTCCATCTATTTTAGTGGTAAAAAAATTTTCAAAAATGTTGGTAAAAAAAATTTTCAAAAAAAAATTGTTTGAAACAGGTTTAGAATGCCATGAAACGTGGACATTTTAAATTTGAAGAAAAAAAAAATTTTTCAATTATTTTAGTAAGTACTTAGTAAAAAATTTTTCAGGTGGTGAAAAAAATTTTCAAAAATGTTTTTTCCCGAAATAGGATTAGCGTGTCATGAAACGTGGAAATTTTAAATTTGAGAAAAAAAATTTTTTTCATCTTGGTAAAAATTTTTTCAAAAATGTTGGTGAAAAAAATTTTCAAAAATGTTTTTCCCGAAATAGGATTAGCGCGTCATGAAACGTGGAAATTTTAAATTTGAGCGAAAAAAAATTTTTTTCACTATTTATTCCGTTTAGACGGTCCACCCTGTATATCTTCCAGTGAAATTTCTACCATTTCTGCGCTGACAGTAGCGTCAACTACCCACCAAATTTGACTGCTCTCCGTCAAGTAATTTTTTAGTAAATGCACCGACAGACAGACAGACAGACAGACAGACAGACGGAATTGAAAGACCTATATTTTCGTAATCTCCGTGATCTGAAACGTCAGAATCCGAAAAAATCTCGGAGGGTGATTTTTTCTCGAATACAATACTTCCCGTCGGTATGCGAGGGAAGTAAAAATGTTGCAATTTTTTTTTCCGAAATAGGTTTGGAATGTCATGAAACGTGGACATTTTAAATTTGAGCAAAAAAAATTCATCTGACCATTTTTCAAAAAATGTTTTAAACATAAAAAAAAAAACTAAATTTGTTTGAATAATAGAATGCCATGAAAACGTGGAAATTTTAAACTTGAACAAAGAAAAAAAATGTTCCATCTATTTTAGTGGCAAGTAAAATTTTTCCAAAAATAGTAAACAAATTTTCTAAATTTTTAAAAAAATTGGTTTAGAACGCTATGAAACGTGAAAATTTCAAATTTGAACAAAGAAAAAAAAATTTCCATCTATTTTAGTGGTAATTTTTTTTTTTAATGGAGATTTTTCCCTGAAATAGGTTTAGCGTGTCATGAAACGTGGAGATTTTAAATTTGAGCAAAACAATTTTTTTTTATTATTTATTCCCTTTAGACGGTCCACCCTGTATATTTTCCAGTGAAAGTTTAAGCATTTCTTCGCTGACAGTAGCGTCAACTACCTACCAAATTGAAAAACCTATATTTTCGTAATCTACGTGATCTGAAACGTCAAAATCCGAAAAAATCTTGGAGTGATTTTTTCTCGGATACAATACTTCCCTTCGGTATGCAAGGGAAATAAAAAGGAATCTTTTCAACAAAATTGTAGAAGTTATCTTTATTAA
The DNA here is from genome assembly GCA_963583905.1 of Stenurella melanura. Taxonomy (NCBI): domain Eukaryota; kingdom Metazoa; phylum Arthropoda; class Insecta; order Coleoptera; family Cerambycidae; genus Stenurella; species Stenurella melanura. The sequence continues at coordinate 116,885,873 of OY757316.1, read as the reverse complement.
AAGCACTTACATTTTTAAAAACGACTGCTTTAAAAATGCCAAAAAATTAAAGCATGTTAGTAATGCTGTATTAAAATAAAAACTAATACAAATTTTTTGAATTTCCATTCTATGACCAATGACAGCAGGATCATCCTAAATTTTTTATTTAAAAAAATTAAAAAGCACTCATTGTTTTGCACATAACATCGTTACTTTTCAAGCAAGTACAGAAAAAATAATTAACAAAGAGTACCTCAATCCCTTTAATTTCTATTATATGTATTTTTATTACCATACTGATTGTTTCTGACATATTATTTGAGATTTAATAAAAGTGGCTTCCATCAAATTGGCTGGATTTTTGACATGTTCTATATTTTGGGCCGCTGATCACGAATATGACATCGGATTTTCAAAATCCAAAATGGCGGATGAATTTTTTCATTTATAGTCCTATACCGCTGAAAATCGTTATGGGGGGTTTTTGAAGTCGCTGATGACGAACATGAACTCGAAATTGAAAATTTCAAAATGGGGCAGGAGTTGGCAGACACGTTTCTTCATTTGTGGTCCGATTCGTCTGAAAATTGGTGAACATTTTTTTTTTTCATTATTTTTTTTTCTGAAATAGGTTTAGAATGCCATGAAACGTGGAAATTTTAAGTTTGAGCAAAAACAAATTTGTTCCGTCATCTATTTTGTATTTTGTAATGGGCAAAAATGTGCAAATTTTTAATTTTTTTTATTTTCAAAAGTTTTTGAAATAGGCTTAGAATGTCATGAAACGTAGAATTTTAAATGTGAGCAAACAGATTTTTTTTATCTATTCTATAATAGTAGTGGTAAAAAAATCGGTAAAGGCATTTACACAGAACTTCCCTCTTTATTAATACAGGGCAGGGCGGTCACTCTAAAAAATTATTATTTACGAAACCACACATGAGAATAGTAATCGGAAGGTATGATTACAAAGAAAACCTGATAACTTTTGGTCAAAAAAATATACAGAGTGGTCATCCGATAGCAAAAATTCAATATTAAATAAAAGGTGCCAAATATGAAAGGCTTGCGTAAATACCTTTACAAAGAGGGACCGCAAAAAAGGCCTAAAATTCGCCTGTTTTTGTACAGTAGTTAGCGGGCCAAGGGAAAGAGCAAAATAAATCCTATAGGGCTCAAATTAAACTGTGAGAAATTTTTAAAAGCTGAAACAACTCTGTTATTACTCAGGTTTTATATTGTATGAATTTTTTACGGATTATGTATTATTCTGTAGCGTATTTGGAAGAAATGGTCCTACAGCCCTCCAACACCTTGTAATAATTAAAATACCAACACCAGAAAACGAAAAAATTCATAGGTCCGACCCACATGATACAATCGTCATGGGATTTTCACTAAAAAACATTTTTTTTATGAAATAGGTTTAGAATGTCATGAAACGCGGAAAATTTAAATCTGAGCAAAACAAATTTCCCATCTTTCTGGGAAAAAAATTTCAAAAAGTTTTGAAATTTTTTTTCTGAAATAAATTTGGAATGTCATGAAACGTGGAAATTTTAAATTTGAGCAAAAAAAATTTTTCCACCATTTATTCTTGGTACTGTAGTTAAAAAAAAATTCAAAAAATGTTTGCTTTTGAAATAGTATATTTCTGAAATAAGTTTAGAATGTCAAGAAACGTGGAAATTTTAAATTTGAGCAAAAAAAAATTTTTCCACCATTTATTCTTGGTACTGTAGTAAAAAAAAATTCAAAAAATGTTTGCTTTTGAAATAGTATATTTCTGAAATAAGTTTAGAATGTCATGAAACGTGAAAATTTTAAATCTGTGCAAAAAATTTTTTCCTTCATATATTCTATAAGTAGTAGGGATGCACCGACTAGTGGCCGACTAGTCGGGAAAGCCGACTAATCGGCCAATTTTGTAGTCGGCGACTAGTCGGTGACTATTAGGCGACTAGTCGGCGAAAAAAATAAAACATACCTTGCTGAATTAAGAGGGCGTTTTTAATAATATTTTAATAAAGTAAAGCAACGCATGTGTAAAATGTTGGAACAAAATTTAAACAAAAAACACTGTATTTCACTACATAGTACATATTACACGATACAAAATAAATAGTAAGCTTAATTTTGTTCGAGGGATCAGATACAGTATAGAAAATATTAAAACAAAATAAAAAAATACATTGTTCTAGTATATATTACTCTATATTAGTAAGTATGTGATGTATTACAATATATCACATACCACAATTTTATATGATTGTTCATATTTGAGGTATTAGCTGCTTTTAGGCGGCCACCGCGAGAAATTAACGATTGGCATTGATTAAACTTCACTTTATTGCCATTGTCTCCTTTAGTTTCATCAAAGAATAACCAAACACGTGACCTTTTTTTACTTGTTTTCGACATATCTATATCTAATAGTTCTGCAGCTAAAATTAAATCCAATACACACAAAAACTAACCTTAAAACAACCGGCAAAGCAAACAATGTTCTAAGTGAAGTGAAGTAAACAACAAAGCAGAAAATACGTGTCCGTGACTGTTGATAGGTCCGTCGCGTCGGCCAGCGGCCTGCGACAGGTGACGAGACATGGCACGAGAAGTTTATCGAAGTCGACGCGCGAAGAAATTGGCCGCGTATTTTGCTGGCATTTAAAAATAGTCGGCTGGGTCGACTAGTCGGCTTTATGAAAAGCCGATTAGTCGGCTACTGACTAGTCGGCAAAAACCCTAGTCGGTACATCTCTAAATTAAGTAGTAAATAATATATTTTAAAATATTTTAATAATTTTTCTTTGATAAAATTTTGAAATTTTTCTTTTCGATTTTTTTTTTATGAAATAAAGTTAGAATGTTATGAAACGTGGAAATATTAAATTTGAGCAAAAAAAAATCGTTTTTTACTGTTAAAAAAAATTCAAAGTTTAAAAAAAAATGTTCTTTTGAAATAGATTTAGAATGTCATGAAACATGGAAATTTTAAATTTGAACAAAAAAATTTTTTCATCATTTATTCGCTTTAGATGGTCCACCCTGTATATTTTTCAGTGAAAGTTCAACCATTTCTTCGCTGGTAGTAAGCTACCTACCAAATTTGACTGTTCTCCGTCAAGTAGTTTTTTTTTTTTTTTTTAAGATAATGCACCAACAGACAAGACAGACAGACAGACAGACAGACAGACAGATAGACAGACAGATAGACAGACAGATCGACAGACAGACAGACAATACAGACAACTGACGGAATTGAAAAACCTATATTTTCGTAATCTACGTGATCTGAAACGTGTAAATCCGAAAAAATCTCGGAGGGTGATTTTTTCTCGAATACAATACTTCCCTTCGGCATGCGAGGGGAGTAATAAGGATTTTTTTCAAAAAAATTTTCAATTTTTTTTTTTGTATAGGTAAAAAATGTTTCAAAAATGTTGGTAACATTTTTTTTTTCTGAAATATGTGTAGAATGTCATGAAACGTGGAAATTTTAAATTTGAGCGAAAAAAATTTATTTCGCCATTTATTCCCGGTCCCCCTGTATATTTTCCAGTGAAAGTTTAACCATTTCTTCGCTGACAGTAGCGTCAACTACATACCAAATTTGACTGCTCTCCGTCAAGTAGTTTTTTTAGTTAATGCACCAACAGACAGACAGACAGACGGAATTGAAAAACCTATATTTTCGTAACCTACGTGATCTGAAACGTGAAAATTCGAAAAATCTCGGAGGGTGATTTTTTCTCGAATACAATACTTCCCTTCGGTATGCGAGAGAAGTAAAATGTCTACAAGATTTGTCAATCATGCTCGTAAAGAATTAAACAGTATAAGCAGATTTAAACATTTAATATTATTTATAAACATGAACACAACGAGTACGATACTTCGGCTTTCAAATAACATGAGACAACATTAACAAATTATTGATTTTTTACGAACATTCTTACTTCTTAACATTGCAAAAACATATCTTTTCGACATAATTGTTAAAAGTCCTTATAAGTCTAGTAATGTTAGATCTAATTGGCACTAAATATGTATGTTCATAATCATAGTAGAAAAAGTTTAGATGTAGATCGTTTCTTGCAAACACTATAGATAACGTCTGTTAAACTTAAACAATCTTACTTCAATTTTTTTTGTAAATATGTAAAATTGCACTATAGAATAGGGCTACATTCGTCAAACCCACGTCGACCGCTAGAGTCGTGTAAATAGTCATGTTCTAATAGACTATATTTCATTATAATTTTATCATTATTAATATTATTAAGATTTTGAACATGTTTCTCGCATTTACTCACTAGGTTCGCGAAATGTAGGTCGAAGCTGTAGTTTGGTTACTTAAGTCAAACTTCGTTTCAGTCGTAAGACTGAAAAACTCCTAGTATCACCATCCGCCGATACTTATCCTTAGGGAATTCAGGTACTATATGATCTAGTGTTGGTAATTGTAAACACTAGACGTGTGGTACCTACCTTGCCTTGGATAGAATCTACGCAACAATCCCGCCTTCACCATGACTCGGTGCCATCCAGCACTATCTGGTTTTGAAATATAGTGCAGATGACACCGGGCCAGGTGATGGTGGTCCAACCTTCAACCACTGCGGAATCAAGAACGAAGTAATTCATCCTAACACCTTTATATATTATATTCATTAAGGCCACGTCCCGTTATTACCGCTATTAAGGTCAATCAGCGATGCCAGGAGACGAACTATTCAAAATCTGTAAATTTGGCAAAACCTCTTCTCGTAATGAAAATAGGGATACGTAGAAGCTATGCACTTTTAGACGGGGGTTGCGAAATGGATATACCATCCTTCGGGTGGGATGTGAAGCAGTCGGTCCCTTGTTTACTAAACATTAAGCAAGTAAAAAATGCCCACGGTTACGAATGTTTTAAAAATTTTGTATAATTTAGAGATTGCATAAAATAGGTTCAATTATTTTTTTTTTCCCCTAAGGAAATGGCTTTGGGAACGTAGCCCGTATAGCCACGACAATTGTGGGTGTTGCGAAAGTAGGTTCAATTATAAGCGAGATAATATCAACTTGGTAAATTTTGGGGTCGTTGATTATGAATATGTTTTCAATAGAAGAATTGTTCGGGAGTTTTCCAAAAATATTTATAAATTATATCAGTTTTTTCACATTATTTTACAAAAATATTTATTTGAGGTGTTTCCTAAATTAAATGGTCACAAATAGAAATGAGTTATGCACAAATTTTCTGAAAATTCTCCAGTTTTAAAATTTTTATTGAAATTGGTTCTGTTTCTGTGGGTTCCTAAGTAAAAACGTTCATCGACTCAACTAATGGGGTACTTCGATGCAGTATTGCATTTCTGTTTACAGTTCCCTAGTGCCATCCGAGACTACGTAGTTTTACAGTCGTAGTACGGAAGGGACAGGGGAACTGAAGACAGTTACATTCTTCAGCAGCAAGTTATCACTTGCTGGAATCCTACTTTGGAAACAACGGCCACCCTTAGCTTTTGTCAAAAACCCTAAGTGTAATATGTTGAAGACGATTTTAATGTTCTCTCTAAAAATGTCCAGATGTGGAGCGTATGTTTAAATATACCAATTCGCCATTTAATTTAGCGAAAATATCTAATCTGAATCTCTGTCACTCTGTACCGTCTGGTAAAGTGAACTTCATATTTCTAAGTCAAATAAAAAATTCCCGACAAAGGAGACACCCAACGGCGCGAGACACCCAAAAAAAGCCATAAAACTCGGCCATAAAAGTGCTTGCCCTTTTACAGCATTATGCATGTGTGTAAAAAATTAAGTAAACAGTAGTGACCGTTAGATCGTAAAATATTTTAGGAGTGGCGTAATTATTAGAAATTATAACTGATACTGGCGAGTTTCCCTTAATTTCTTATTTTAATCTATGCCCCGCTCTATCCTAGTGGTAATAGGCGGCAAAGCTTTGAAATTTTTTATCTGACTTAGAAATATGAAGTTTACTTTACCCATCTTAGGCAATGGGTTGTACAGTCGATATTTTCGGTACAATCTCTTTACTTCAATGTTTGACTACCTACAATATCTACTATTGAAATTCAGGTATTGCTTTGTCTTGTGTAAGGTCGTAAGACTTGCAATATCTGATATTTCAAATATGGTATATGTTCAATATTTCAATCTATAGGCTCTTGGTAGTATTTATTTTCTTTTTTCTCAAGACGGTAAATCAAAGTTTTATTATTTGTAAATCTCTTCTACTAGGTAACATGAAATAGCTTTATATTATTTTAATTTTATAGTTCTCAAGTGCCATCCGACACTCCGTATTTGTTCAGTCGTAGTACGGGTAGGTACTTGAGGACTGTGTCGGTAACGGTCATTAACAAAGTACTAGAAGTAACGAAAACCAGCAATTACTTGTATGAAGAACTGTAATTGCTCATAAGTTCTCAGGTACTATCCGAGACTACGTATTTATTCAATCGTAGTATAGGAAAGTACTTCGGGGTTGAGCCAGTAACGGCCATCAACAGAGTACGAAAAGTAAAGAAAAAAAATTCTAGTATTGTATCTCAGGAATTACTTGTGTGAAGATCTGCAGTTGTTCATATTATAAAATTATTGATTCTGCTACAGTTCCCAGGTACCATCCGAGACTACGTATTTGTTCAGTGGTAGTACGGGAGGTACTTGGGGACTGTGTCGGTAACGTTCATTAACAAAGTACTAGAAGTAACGAAAACCATTTTCAGTACTGTACCTCAGCAATTACTTGTATGAAGTGTGACGTGCTTTCTTCCAGTTGCCTAGCGCATAGGCAAGTGGAAGCGTCACTTTGGCGCTGAGCTATATTTCGGTTAAATTCGGTAATCTCGAGCGCCACCTTTGCAATTTTTACGTGGGGCAAAGGTCCCACATTAGCCTCCTAAACGCAGCCTGTTGCAGTAGGGCTGGGATAGCTACAGTGGAGACACGGTATGTCCAGGGGTCTGGACGGCAGATTAGACTTTCACTCACATTCAACAGTAAAAGGCAGATGTCGGTAAATAACAAAGTTTATTAACACAATGAAATTTTTACAAAACAATAAAAAACGGTTAAGTACCAAAATACGGAGTTTCTGATAAATACAATAACAAAAACTTAAGATATATCATTTTAATTTAATTTGAATTAGGTAGGGCACCATTTTGTGACGTACGGGTAACCAGGCGGTGAGAAGCTAGTTAGCTACTCATTAATGCGGAAGCAAGCGGTGGTAAGCAAGCAGACGGGGAAAGCGGTGAAAAACACAAGTAGTAAAGCGGTATATAAAAAAAAACGGTAAACGGAAAAAACTACACAAGTAAGTAATTTAAAAAAACTGACAGCGTGCAAATACCAGGCAAAAGCAAGCGGTTAACTACAGCAATAATCATGCCTACATGGACGGTCAGAGTGTAAGTGTGAAGGACTTGGCAAAACTAAATAAGGCTGATACCAAATAAATAAAACGGTTGTCGGATTCGGTGCGGTGTGTAACCTAAGTCACACTCGGATCGGAAAATAAAACGGTTATCGGATTTGGAGCGGTGTGTAACCTTGGTTACACTCGGTTCGGAAAATAAAATGGTTATCGGATTTGGTATCAGCTTACGGCGGAGATTATTCTGCCTAGACGGACAGACAGTAATAATCAGAACGGTGGTATTTCGGTTCGGTTCGGATGTGTTGAAATTACATCAACACTTGATGCGGTGTTTGCCAAGCGCCTCAAACCCCACAGCTGGGTGCCTTCATTAAATGCATTTCGGTTTGGCCACGTGGTATCTTGTCGGATTGCGGAAAATGTCTATGTATCAGAATATAATGTTAGTTAATTTATTTACGGTAGCCTAGATTCTATTCTCAGTTCCCGGACTATAATAAATTTCTATGAATTATTTCAAAGTAAGGAATTTTGTTCCATTTCATATCAGTACAAAATATTGGAAACAAAATGAACGGTAAATTAAACAATAACACTACAATAAATTTTACAAAAATAATTTTTGCAAAGACATATTTTATTTTGCTACGCACTAGCTAAAATAAAATATACGGTACATATAACTTCTACACCTTTGGTAGAACAACATATTATTTTATCGCAGTACCATCACACATGGTCTGGATTAAAATAATATAAACGGTAAACGGTACACATTTTCTCACGAAATATCATCCATGTTCTTTTTCCCATTTGGAAATTCTTGCGAACATGGCTATTTGGATAAAATCGGAGAAGTTGACATGTCCTAACTCGGACTCTCTTACTATACTGTAATAATTTAATAAATTTATTTAATTTCGGCTAAGTCGGGAAATAATAATTATATTCTGATATATTTAAACGGAATCGGTTTCAAATTATTGCTTTACAACACACATTTTAGTGAATTGTTCTTATCGGTGTTAATATAAAAAGATCGACAAGAAACCAGAGGCGGTGATAAAACGGTGTACTTACATGTTGTGAATATACGGAACAGTACCCGACTGGGCTGTTTGACGGATCGGACAGAAGTGATTTCAAAATGTGCTCTAATGAAACTGATTTACGCACCTGTCTTACTAACGCCCTCAATATCAAATCTTGTAATTAATATTAATATTATAGACAGCCCTCTCACTGCCAGGTTTATCAAATTACCTATTTAAAGTAGAAATCTGTTTCTCGGTTTCAGCTAGCTAAATTAGGAGAAATCTATAATAATAATTTACAATACCTATGATTCGAATGTAAGCGGAGCAAATAACGAGGTATGTTATTAATTAAAACTGCATTTTTGGCAACGAAAAATTCACCTCGTTACACCCCCCTCTTACTTCGAAAAAAAAAATAATAAACGCAGTTATTATTTTTTCCTATTCCTACTCCTAGCGGTACGGATACCTATATCGTACAAACAATAAAAAAAATATATATATAAAAAATAAGAAAACGGTAAGTGACGGCGGTTCTTTTCCCCAAACAAAAGAAATTAATTACATGGATAGCTTCCGGGGCGACTCTGTCACCGGAGTATCATCAACAGCAAAAAACAAAAGAGAACGGCCTCCATCCGAAAATCTGAAACATAATTTGTTAACGACCCTAATAAAAATCTTACTCTTCCAGCGTATGCCGGTACTGGAGTTCGCTCCATCGTCAACCTATCAGGTTATACTGAGTCATTCTGAAAGTAGTGTCTACTCGTTGACGGGCAGATGAATGGGCACTTCGGGTGGCGGAGTGATCCCTGGGTCGGTCGTGTCGGTGAGGTCGGACGGTACGGACGGTCGGCGAGCAGACTTTCCCTGTCTGTCGAAACGGTGGGTAACGGTGCGGGCAGACTGGACGGACGGTCGGTGGGCAGACTTTAATTGTCTGTCGGAACGGTGGAGAAGAATAGAGAAAAGAAAAGTAGAAAATTGTTAACGGTCGGTAGCATAGCGACATGCCTTGTAGCAGGGTATCGCTAGACGGAGGATCGGTCGGTGTGGTGAATGTCAGTTGTGCTGACTTCGACGGATGGTCGGGACAAATGTAGTCTCGGGCTTCGGCGGTATTGCATAACGGGGCTCGCCACTGGACAATTGTTCGGTGGATTCCTGCCAGTTGTCGGCGGCGCAGTACGTCGTTGCGAGGACGGTGGATCGGTAGAACGGCGGCTTCCCTGGGCGGTATCCCGGGAAGTCTGGTTGTTGTAGTTGGTAGCTTTCGGTGACAGTCTTGAAACGGGGTAATTCGGTTGCCTGAAATTCGGTTAGCTCATCTACGGCAATTACTCCTAGTAGAAGACGGTGCTGAGACAGGACGGTGATTTAAATCGACGGTACCAGTGATCAGATTTATAGCAAAATCTAGACCTGGTTGACGGTTACAAGATTCCCATCAGCTAGTTAAGTAGACGGAGCGGATATACTGAGAGTATCCTTTGTTCGGATGAGAAACCTCATACTTGGTTTCTCAGGTAAAAACGGACGGAGTCGGTGCCAATCAGGGCTGAAAACGGTAATTGTTCCTACATGTATATGTAGACGGTTGTCCCTAGGGACATTGTGACGGATGATTCTGATGTGCTTGCGGACGGTCATGATATCGGAACGGTTTGGTTGGTAGCTGGTATATTCAACTTAGACGGATATCGTTAGATTCAGCAACTTCTTGTTGTTACTGGTTATGGATATTGTCCACTTGTTTCAGGTCTTCCTGTTCATTGTCCAGCATTGTCGCAGTTAACCTTAAAATGTGTTAAGGTGTACGGTATATCATTTGAAAAGATGCTGGCGAACGGTAAAAAATGTTGTACGGCAAAACGGTGATGTATAATGACGGTCGGGAAAGTAACGGTGTACAGTATATCTGTTGAAGAGATACTGACAGACGGTAATCAAAATATTTGCAAAATGGTATTAAACCTTGACAGTTGGTAAATGTAACTGTATTAAATTATGTTGATGCTGGATAATCGGTACAAGGGCGGATCGGCATTCGGTAATTATTAAAAATAATATATGTAACGGTGTATCAGTTAAAAGATACTGGCAGATGTTAAGCAAAATATTTGCAAAAGTAAGCGTTGCCGGTTGATAAATGTAACGGTATTAATATAATAAATTAAATAAATACAGCGGTTGCTAATGTACGTATGTGTTGGATAGGAATCCAAAAAACACACAAGTTCGGTGCGGGTTTCTTTTTGTATAAAAAGAAATTAAATAAAAACGGTAAACGATGAGAGAAAACAAAAAAAAACGAATTCGCTTCAGTTAAATTCTTTAGCTTCTCAACTGTAGTAGTTAAAATCCAAATATCCTTATTTCGGATCAACTGTGAAATGTAATGATACTAACAGAATTGATATCTATTAGTAAGTATTCAATAACGGTTTGAAATATAAACGGTATACTGCAATGATGGCTATTGATCGGTATTGCTAGTATTCGGAGAGTTCTTTACAGCTTGCGGTCTCAAGCTCTAGTCGTTTCCTCAGGTTCGGATCGGTTTTGTATATACGGAGCAGCTAGGGATAGCTGCGTCAGCGTACAGTGGGACTCCTGTCACGCCTGCTCTATTCGGTAAAGTTTCAATCAACAAAACAACAACAAAAATGTTGTAGACGGTAAAATCGGTAAATGCAACCTATCAGGTTGCTACGGTACACGTGCTTGCTGTATGGATTTTCGGATCGGACCCCAACATACGGCAATCGCTTTTGCGTCCCCAAGTTACTATTAAACGAGTGGTCACACTCCTAGTAACTCCATATTCCGGAGTCGTCGGTCAGTAAAACTGAAATGTGAACGGTCCTTATTGATGCTATCAACCAAATATTCTGGGAACGGCCTCCTAACTTGGTTACATCGTAGTTCTATTCCTCGAGAAAAAAAAATGACAAAGTCCCTTAATCCCAAACTATCTAAAATTATTCGACGCGGTCTCGCCGAAAAAATTTCCAAGTTTATTTTTAATCAAGAAAATGCCAAAGTATCAACATCTCTCGGAACAGCCGGTCGGATCGCGTTCGCAGTAATACTCTTCGTTTCCTCAGGTTTGGTTACCCTGAAAACGATACCCCACACGCCTATTTGTGACGTCGGGTCTCTTCGTACGACTTCGGAAGTATTCGGACGGAAATCGGTAGCTCACCAGAGCAGCTTCTCGCTACGCTGGCAGCACAGGAATTGATTAAAATCGGCAGGCGGTCAGGAAACGGTTAATAACGTACTCGGAAGTACTCGGATCGGTTCGGTTGTAATAGGAAACGGCTCGGTCGGGTGACAGATGGCGGTGGATGGTCTGAGCGGTGTCTCAGAATGGCTCATTCTTAGAATGAACTGTCATAGCTGGCCAGGAATGATGTTGAACGGTACTGAGCGGTATCTCAGTGATCGGTAATCGGTAAAATTCGGTCTGGACGGCGTCCAGCGATGCGGACTACGGATTCCCATCGAATTTAACGGATTTGAACTTACCCCTTCACCAGGGTACAATTTTTTTCGGAACGGATGGTCGGATCATGATGAAACCTACGGCAATCGATTCAGGGTCCTTGAGTTACTATTAAACGAGGGGTCGCTTGCCTAGTAACTCCGGACACCGGAGTCGGTAAGTATTCCGGGCAAAATCCGGGCGGTCGGTAAAAGGCGGTGCAGATGGTGTATCGGGGTGCTATTTATCACCTAGTATGGTTCTTACTCGATTCGGACCCATAACTTGGCCACAGCACGCTTTTTGCCGGAACGGTTGATCGGATCGGTTTTCTAGTGTTGCCAAACGCTTCCTTGGGTTCGATTACCCTGAAAACGACTCCCAACTCGGTATTTTGTGTATTCGGGTAACTTCGGGAGACTTCGGAAGTGTTCGGTCGGAATTCGGATTTTCGGTAAAAGTGCAGCCTCTTCAGATGGCAACACCACGGAAACAGCCATTCGGTGAAAAAAAATCTTACGGGGTTATTAAATGATTAATAACGCCTTCGGGTGCGGTCGGATCGGATCGGCAGTAGTCGGTATCGGTTCCCCGTGCTCGGTATAGTCAAAAATGACACCCCACATGACTCTGTGAGTCTATTGGTACTTTTCTGGTTGTACTCGGTGCCTGCCGAATGTGAAGAAAATCTAATCTTTGTTTATCAACTCTAATTTAATTTAATTAAATCTACTTCGGTAAATCAGGTCTACTTTCATTTAATTAAGTCCCTGCTCGGGCGCCATTTTGTGACGTGCTTTCTTCCAGTTGCCTAGCGCATAGGCAAGTGGAAGCGTCACTTTGGCGCTGAGCTATATTTCGGTTAAATTCGGTAATCTCGAGCGCCACCTTTGCAATTTTTACGTGGGGCAAAGGTCCCACATTAGCCTCCTAAACGCAGCCTGTTGCAGTAGGGCTGGGATAGCTACAGTGGAGACACGGTATGTCCAGGGGTCTGGACGGCAGATTAGACTTTCACTCACATTCAACAGTAAAAGGCAGATGTCGGTAAATAACAAAGTTTATTAACACAATGAAATTTTTACAAAACAATAAAAAACGGTTAAGTACCAAAATACGGAGTTTCTGATAAATACAATAACAAAAACTTAAGATATATCATTTTAATTTAATTTGAATTAGGTAGGGCACCATTTTGTGACGTACGGGTAACCAGGCGGTGAGAAGCTAGTTAGCTACTCATTAATGCGGAAGCAAGCGGTGGTAAGCAAGCAGACGGGGAAAGCGGTGAAAAACACAAGTAGTAAAGCGGTATATAAAAAAAAACGGTAAACGGAAAAAACTACACAAGTAAGTAATTTAAAAAAACTGACAGCGTGCAAATACCAGGCAAAAGCAAGCGGTTAACTACAGCAATAATCATGCCTACATGGACGGTCAGAGTGTAAGTGTGAAGGACTTGGCAAAACTAAATAAGGCTGATACCAAATAAATAAAACGGTTGTCGGATTCGGTGCGGTGTGTAACCTAAGTCACACTCGGATCGGAAAATAAAACGGTTATCGGATTTGGAGCGGTGTGTAACCTTGGTTACACTCGGTTCGGAAAATAAAATGGTTATCGGATTTGGTATCAGCTTACGGCGGAGATTATTCTGCCTAGACGGACAGACAGTAATAATCAGAACGGTGGTATTTCGGTTCGGTTCGGATGTGTTGAAATTACATCAACACTTGATGCGGTGTTTGCCAAGCGCCTCAAACCCCACAGCTGGGTGCCTTCATTAAATGCATTTCGGTTTGGCCACGTGGTATCTTGTCGGATTGCGGAAAATGTCTATGTATCAGAATATAATGTTAGTTAATTTATTTACGGTAGCCTAGATTCTATTCTCAGTTCCCGGACTATAATAAATTTCTATGAATTATTTCAAAGTAAGGAATTTTGTTCCATTTCATATCAGTACAAAATATTGGAAACAAAATGAACGGTAAATTAAACAATAACACTACAATAAATTTTACAAAAATAATTTTTGCAAAGACATATTTTATTTTGCTACGCACTAGCTAAAATAAAATATACGGTACATATAACTTCTACACCTTTGGTAGAACAACATATTATTTTATCGCAGTACCATCACACATGGTCTGGATTAAAATAATATAAACGGTAAACGGTACACATTTTCTCACGAAATATCATCCATGTTCTTTTTCCCATTTGGAAATTCTTGCGAACATGGCTATTTGGATAAAATCGGAGAAGTTGACATGTCCTAACTCGGACTCTCTTACTATACTGTAATAATTTAATAAATTTATTTAATTTCGGCTAAGTCGGGAAATAATAATTATATTCTGATATATTTAAACGGAATCGGTTTCAAATTATTGCTTTACAACACACATTTTAGTGAATTGTTCTTATCGGTGTTAATATAAAAAGATCGACAAGAAACCAGAGGCGGTGATAAAACGGTGTACTTACATGTTGTGAATATACGGAACAGTACCCGACTGGGCTGTTTGACGGATCGGACAGAAGTGATTTCAAAATGTGCTCTAATGAAACTGATTTACGCACCTGTCTTACTAACGCCCTCAATATCAAATCTTGTAATTAATATTAATATTATAGACAGCCCTCTCACTGCCAGGTTTATCAAATTACCTATTTAAAGTAGAAATCTGTTTCTCGGTTTCAGCTAGCTAAATTAGGAGAAATCTATAATAATAATTTACAATACCTATGATTCGAATGTAAGCGGAGCAAATAACGAGGTATGTTATTAATTAAAACTGCATTTTTGGCAACGAAAAATTCACCTCGTTACAGAAGAACTGTAATTGCTCATCAGTTCTCAGGTACTATCCGAGACTACGTATTTATTCAGTCATAGTATAGGAAAGTACTTCGGGATTGAGTCAGTAATAGTCAACAACAGAGTACAAAAAGTAAAGAAAAAAAATTCTAGTATTGTACCTCAGGAATTACTTGTGTGAAGATCTGCAGTTGCTCAAATTATAAAATTATTAATACTGCTACAGTTCCCAGGTACCATTCGAGACTACGTATTTGTTCAGTCGTAGTACGGAAGGTACCTGGGGACTGTGTCGGTAACGGTCATTAACAAAGTACTAGAAGTAAAGTAAAACATTTTCTTACTGAACCTCGGGAATTACTTGTATGAAGAACTGCAATTGCTCATCAGTTCTCAGGTACCATCCAGGACTACGTATTTATTCAGTCGTAGTATAGGAAAGTACTTCGGGGTTGAGCCAGTAACGGTCACCAACAGAGTACGAAAAGTAAAGAAAAAAAATTCTAGTATTGTACCTCAGGAATTACTTGTGTGAAGATCTGCAGTTGCTCATATTAAATAAATATTAATACTGCTACAGTTCCCAGGTACCATCCGAGGCTACGTATTTGTTCAGTCGTAGTACGGGAGGTACTTTGGGAGTGTGTGGGTAACGGTCATTAACAGAGTACTAGAAGTAAAGAAAAACATTTCCATTACTGTACCTCAGGAATTACTTGTATGAAGAACTGTAATTGCTCATCAGTTATCAGGTACTATTCGAGACTACGTATTTATTCAGTCGTAGTATAGGAAAGTACTTCGAGATTGAGTCAGTAACGGTCATCAACAGAGTACCAAAAGTAAAGAAAAAAAATTCTAGTATTGTACTTCAGGAATTACTTGTGTGAAGATCTGCAGTTGCTCATATTAAATAAATATTAATACCGCTACAGTTCCCAGGTACCATCCGAGACTACGTATTTGTTCAGTCGTAGTACGGGAGGTACTTGGGGACTGTGTCAGTAACGGTCATTAACAGAGTATTAGAAGTAAAGAAAAACATTTTCATTACTGTACCTCAGCAATTACTTGTATGAAGAACTGTAAGTGCTCATCAGTACTCAGGCACTATCCGAGACTACGTATTTATTCAGTGGTAGTATAGGAAAGTACTTCGGGATTGAGTCAGTAATAGTCAACAACAGAGTACAAAAAGTAAAGAAAAAAAATTCTAGAATTGTACCTCAGGAATTACTTGTGTGAAGATCTGCAATTGCTCATATTTTAAAATTATTAATACTGCTACAGTTTCCAGGTACCATCCGAGACTACGTATTTGTTCAGTCGTAGTACGGGAGGTACTTGGGGACTGTGTCGGTAACGGTCATTTACGGAGTACTAGAAGTAAAGAAAACCATTTTCATTACTGTACCCCAGCAATTACTTGTATGAAGAACTGTAATTGCTCATAAGTTATCAGGTACTATCCGAGACTACGTATTGTTACGGATTTCCACCTTTTTGGGAAACACCCTGTATGAATCCGTGGGTTCTAAATAATTTCAACAAGAGATAAACACTACTAACACTTTATTTAACAATTTACTGACTGTACAATACTTGTTTACTTAATAGTTAACCTCACTTTTCAACTTGTTCACTTTTATAAACTGCCTTCTAAATAAACTTCCTCTTCCGCGCTGGTAATCGCGCCTTATATACTCTGAATTTGACTCTCTAGATCCATCTAGAAACATTCAAGAATCTTCTCCAACAATATTCCAGAAAAGTCAATTTTATTCTGACAGCTCCTAGTCACAATTAGTAGGCATAGGCGTATCATCTCCAATTCCAAGGGGGTGTAATTCATAACACTGCCCCCTCCTTAAGCCTGATCGTCCCGATCAGGCAACTCAGAATCATTGATGTACTTCGCCAGTCTGTCCAAATGCACGATCTTCATCTTGGACATTTTGCTTTGCTGAATCCGATAGACGACGTCATTAATTCGGGTAATAACAGTATACGGTCCATCCCAAGGGGGTTGAATTTTCTGTGACCTTCCTTTCTTCCGCTGTGGGTTGTACAGCCAAACCAGGTCTCCTGCCTTGAACCCTTCTGAACTACCCTTACGGTCATATCGAGCCTTCATTCTGTCACTGGCTGGTGATGGTTCCGCTATATCGTTAGCCAACCTCTTAAAAGGAGCTCCGGCGTTGAACTGCTTGTTTTCACCCTTACTTCTATCTTGCATTTGCGACACCAAGACTCCACATCCTGACGACTTCTTATCCAATAAAATCGTTCTCGTATTTTCTTCAGGGTCTTGTTAACACCAAAGTGTCCATCGGATGTTCCATTGTGCACTTCCTGAAGCACCTTTCGCTATTCGACACCTGGGAATCACTAGACGCATAACCACCTTTTTTCCATCCGGGCTTTCCCATGCTCTCCGCAACAGCCCGTTCCTGACACTCAGTGAGTCCCACTGCGCCCATAGTGCCTTCAGTCCCACTCTTTTGTCCGAAACATCCTTCCATTTTGGACGAGTTCCCCTTTCTTTGGCTCTCAATATAGGCCCAATTTCCACATCATTCAATTGCTCTTGTCTGAGCGCCTCATCTGTCCTGTCATCCGGCACCTCCACCTTGACAGTGTTGACTGCTCCCGTGACCTGCAGTTTCTCCTGGTGGTAGTACTTGCAATCTTCCTTGCACCTTCTTCCGGATGAAATATCTGCAATTTTCTGGGGTTTCATTTTACTTCCACGTCCTGGTAGTAGTGGACTTCTCGGAATGTTTCGAAGCTGGGAAACCCTTACTTCTCTCGGGGTACCACGTTCCTTATCTGTCACAGTCTCTCTGGTACCAGCTTCCTCTGATTTTCCCCTCAGCTTCACAGCTTCTCCGGCCTTTACTTTCTCCAATCTTCTCCGTGGACATTCAAGCTGGATATGTCCTAGTTCTCCACACCTGTAACATTTCATACGCCGTCCACTTGGCCTTCCACTACTTCTATTCTGTGTCTCATCCATGTTTCCAGCATTCACATTCCTCGAGTTCCGCCTTCGACAGTCTCGTTTGATATGCCCTGCTCTGCCACAGTTGTAACATTTAATACCCCCTCTTGGCTTGCCTTGTCTTTCTGCAGTATCCACTTGAGCCAGTAACTGATTGAACATCTTATGTATGTCGGCCAACATAGCGTTCTGGTTCTCCTTTTCCGACTGCGATCTTTCGAGACTCATAGCTTGTACTCTTGATTTGAGCAAGGTGTTGATCGCCATATCGTAGATCTAAGGCGGCTTCTAAAACTCTAAAGTTCCGTTGTTGGTCTACCGGAATTGTCTGGAGCAACTCCAATGCTTGGCCTCGTAAAGCTACGATTAATGCCTCAGCCTTCTCTTCGTCATTCCAGTTGTTTGCACTCGCTGCTGCCTCAAACTGTGTCTTATAAGTCATCCAGGAATTTTGACCATCAAAGGAGTGAATTTTTAATCGCTGGCCTGATGATACCAGTTGCTGGTTTCCTCTATCCCTCAACTGTTGTTTAAGTTGGTCTATTTCTCCTTCTACCTGGTGCATTTTCTCTTCAACCTTGTCTACTTTTTCTTCGACCTCATTAACTTTAGTCTTTACACTACCCATATCTTCCTTAATCTCATTTTTTATTTCTTCAACGACTGTAAACAAGGTATTCTGTTGCGTCTCTATAGCTTTCCTTAAGTCGTCATTTTCCTTTTGACGGCGTTTCTCCGCTTCTTGTTTTTCCTCTTGACGTCGTTTCTCCTCTTCTTGTTTCTCCTCTTGACGTCTTCGTTCCTGATCCTCAAAAATTTTTCTTAATTCTTCTTGACGTCGTTTCTCTTGATCCTCAACAATTTTTCTTAATTCTTCTTGACGTTTTTGTTCTTGGTCTATCACCATATTTTGCATTTGTGCCTAAAGTCCTGCATTTGTTTTTCAGATGTCATGCTTCTGGTTGTTATCGGCATATAATTATCAACAAAATTTAATAATCACGTCAATATCGGTAATGGAATTGTCCAGAGAAATCGTAAAACAGCACGAGAAAGTCTTTTATTCAAACTACTATTCAAATAGAAAACTTCTAGAAAGTTCACGAAAATGCACTTAATAACTACACGAAAATTTTGTTCGGAGTCTTTATCACTTAACCACTAATGTCCAACAAAAATGTTCTATAATGTCTAAAAACGCACTTGACACTATTTTCCTGTTTGAAAATAATCCTCGAACAATGTCCAGTAAATTAGTCCTCCCTGTGTTAGCACCAACTTCGAGAATACACTGCCAAACCTTCTCGAACACTTCCGAAAAATCCTCTTGTCAAAATTCCGCTTCCGACACCAAATTGTTACGGATTTCCACCTTTTTGAGAAACACCCTGTATGAATCCGTGGGTTCTAAATCATTTGAACAAGAGATAAACACTACTAACACTTTATTTAACAATTTACTGACTGTACAATACTTGTTTACTTAATAGTTAACCTCACTTTTCAACTTGTTCACTTTTATAAACTGCCTTCTAAATAAACTTCCTCTTCCGCGCTGGTAATCGCGTCTTATATACTCCGAATTTGACTCTCTAAATCCATCTAGAAACATTCAAGAATCTTCTCCAACAATATTCCAGAAAAGTCAATTTTATTCTGACAGCTCCCAGTCACAATTAGTAGGCATAGGCGTATCATCTCCAATTCCAAGGGGGTGTAATTCATAACAGTATTTATTCAGTCATAGTGTAGGAACGTACTTCGGGATTGAGTCAGTAATAATCAACAATAGAGTACAAAAAGTAAAGAAAAAAAATTCTAGTATTGTACCTCAGGAATTACTTGTGTGAAGATCTGCAGTTGCTTATATTATAAAATTATTAATACTGCTACAGTTCCCAGGTACCATCCGAGGCTACGTATTTGTTCAGTCGTAGTACGGGAGGTACTTGGGGACTGTGTCGGTAACGGTCATTAACAGAGTACTAGAAGTAAAGAAAAACATTTCCATTACTGTACCTCAGGAATTACTTGTATGAAGAACTGTAATCGCTCATCAGTTCTCAGGTACTATCCGAGACTACGTATTTATTTGGTCGTAGTATAGGAAAGTACTTCGGGATTGAGTCAGTAACGGTCATCAACAGGGTACGAAAAGTAAAGAAAAAAAATTCCAGTATTATACCTCAGGAATTACTTGTGTGAAAATCTGCAGTTGCTCATATTATAAAATTATTAATACTGCTACAGTTCCCAGGTACCATCCGAGACTACGTATTTGTTCAGTCGTAGTACGGGAGGTACCTGGGGACTGTGTCGGTAACGGCCATCAACAGAGTACTTGAGGTAAAGAAGAACATTTCCATTACTCTACCTCAGGAATTATCTATGTGAAGACCTACAGTTGCTCATATTTTAAAATTATTAGTACTGCTACAATTCCTAAGTGCTATTCCAGACCAGGTATTTAATAAGTTGTAGTATAGGAAAGCACTTGAGGATTGAATCAGTAACGGTCATCAACAGACTACGAACAGTAAAGAAAAAACATTTCCAGTGTTGTACCTCAGGAATTACTTCTGTGAAGATCTGCAATTTCTCATCTTTTAAAACTATTAATACTGGTACAATTCCCAAGTACCATCCGAGACTACGTATTTGTTTAGTCGTAGTACGGGAGGTGCTTGGGGACTGTGTCGGTAACTGCCATCAACAGAGTATGACAAGTAGGGTGAAAAAAATCCAGTGTTGTATCTCAGGAGTTACTTTATGTGAAGATCTGCAATTGCTCACATTTTAAACTTATTAATACTTTACAGTTGCCAAGTACCATCCAAGACTACGCATTTGCTCAGTTGTAGTATGGGAGGTATTGGGAACTGTGCCGGGTATGGTGTCATCAACAGAGTACTAGAAGTAAAGAAAAACAGGTCCTTTGCTGTACCTGTACCTGTATGCTTCAGTTCCCAGGTATTATCCCAGACTACATATTTATTCGGTCGTAGCATAACAAGTACTTGGGGATTGAGTCAGTAGCGGTCATCAACAAAGTACGAAAAATAAAGAAACAAACATTTCCAATTTTGTTCCTCAGGAACTACTTGTGTGAAGATCTGCAGTTGCTCATATTGTAAAATTATTAATATTGCCACGTAATTAATCAGTTGTAGTATAGGAAAGCACTTGAGGATTGAATCAGTAACGGCCATCAACAGACTACGAACAGTAAAGAAAAAACATTTCCAGTGTTGTACCTCAGGAATTACTTCTGTGAAGATCTGCAATTTCTCATCTTTTAAAACTATTAATACTGGTACAATTCCCAAGTACCATCCGAGACTACGTATTTGTTTAGTCGTAGTACGGGAGGTGCTTGGGGACTGTGTCGGTAACTGCCATCAACAGAGTATGACAAGTAGGGGGAAAAAAATCCAGTGTTGTACCTCAGGAGTTACTTTATGTGAAGATCTGCAATTGCTCACATTTTAAACTTATTAATACTTTACAGTTGCCAAGTACCATTCGAGACTACGCATTTGCTCAGTTGTAGTATGGGAGGCATTGGGAACTGTGCCGGGTATGGTCATCAACAGAGTACTAGAAGTAAAGAAAAACAGGTCCTTTGCTGTACCTGTACCTGTATGCTTCAGTTCCCAGGTATTATCCCAGATTACATACTTATTCGGTGGTAGCATAACAAGTACTTGGGGATTGAGTCAGTAGCGGTCATCAACAAAGTACGAAAAGTAAAGAAACAAACATTTCCAATTTTGTTCCTCAGGAACTACTTGTGTGAAGATCTGTAATTGCTCATATTTTAAAATTATTAATACTGCTACAGTTCCCAAGTACCATCCGAGACTACGTATTTATTCAACCGTAGTACGGGTAGGTACTTGGGGATTGAGTCGGTAATAGTCATCAACACAGCAAGAGAAATAAGAAAAATCATTACTGTTAATGTACATCAGGGATTATTTTATATTTTGTAAAATCTGCACTTGCTCACATTTTTAAATGTTTGCTTTCAATGTTTACACTGCGTAGGCTTCTGGTAGACGTGAATGGTCAGTACACATGTGCAACACTAGAAAAAATTTTATAACAGTTTCTTAAGGGCGACTGTATCAACTCAGTTTAAACCAAAATCAGCTCAATCAAAGATAGAAATCTAAGTTTTTTCAGAAATCGTAAGGGTCGTACTGGTCACTGAACTTAGTAATATTCTACTGGAGCAAGTTACAGTGACGTACTGCATCATCCCTCTTTTATAAATCCAAAGAAGTCTTAATTTTGACACAGCTTTTGGAGTACTTGTTACAATTGAATATAGCAAGTACATTTAGTGCTTTGTACAAAACTTAAGCAAGAACAACCTAGTTAAAGAAGCATGTCCGCAGTGTCTACATAATTATATTCACCAACTTATCATTAATGTTTGATTACTTAAGTATTTACTTGACAAAAAGCGCTACTTGGAAAAGCCCTGTACGGGGTAACAAGCAGTGTTTACATCTGAATATATATACTACCTCAGTTTCTCGGTGCTATATGAGTACTTTTCTATTTCAATAGTACTGGGGAACTGAAGTTAGTAATATTCTTAACCAGCAAGTTACAGCAGAAGATCAAAATCAAGAGTTACTTATAATTGTATACCTCCAACTCATCTATGTCTAAATTTAGCAGGAACACCCAATGTGGAATACCGGAATTTAGTATTATCCAGTGCTATTTCAATTTGAGCAGTAGTACGGAAGATACTAGGCTCTGGTTTTTCACTACTCAGCTTTGTACGACTACCTACTTGAAAAAGAAGTGGAAATGTTACTAATAGATTTTCTTTACATTTAATTATCTACTATTATAGTTCCCTGGTGCCATTAGACACTGCATATTTGTTACACTGTGACTAAGGAACAGCAGTCAGTAACATTTTCCAGCAGCAAGAAGATACACAACGATTAGGCAAGTAACTATCTAACTAAAGAGGTACGTCCATATCTGGAGCATAAATCCACAACTTCCATAACAGTCTAGAGTCCAGAGGTAAGTTACAATTATATACAACTAGTCTAGTTTTGTGGGAAATGTTCAACGTGAAATATTTCGACATGGTACTGTCTGTTTCTAGTTCAATTTGATTAGTAGTACAAGCAGTACTAGGTTCCATCGTTTCAATATTCATCTTTAATATTTGATTATCTAGATTTTCATTTTAAAAAAGTGAATGTTACCAATTTTTATTTAAAATTGGATGTGCACTGTACGGTACTGCTACTACAGTTTCTTGGTGCCATCTGAGACTACGTACATTTTTCAATCGTAGTACGGATGGGACTGGGGGATTGGAGAAAGTAACACCCTTCGGCGGCAAGTAGGGATTTGCTCGTTAGAAATCCTAAGCTTCAAAACCTCATCAAAAGTTTTCATCCTTATCTATTTTCTGTCTATATTCGTAGTTTAACAGAATGCATTTTATGTAAAACATTGGGCTATGGTAATGCCTAACCCTGCCTTAGTTTGAACAACAGCTTTGTATTCATACCATTAGATTAGATTAGGAAGGAGAGGCTGGCTGGTTGGCCTTGACCACCGCGACCTCCATGGATCTATTGTGGTGCTCCTGTTTGTTTCCCTTAGAGCTCCTTATCCAGTTTTGTCCTTTCTATCAGACTCCACAGCTTTGATAACGGCCCCTTAGTATAGCTATCAGCTCTTCGTATTTCCTCGCTAAGTAGTTGAAATCTCAGTCTAGCAAGGCCTTTACAATGGCACAATACATGGAATAAGGTTTTCTCTGCTTCTTGGCAGAATCTGCATGCTGCGTCCTCTACCAGACCCATTGACTCAGATGTTTATTAAGTCGGCAGTGCCAATTAGAAGGTCCACTACTTACTATTCTAACGGCCTTTCTGTTTTGGCATAATACTTAGGTCTTCCGTAAATTTGGCCGATCGTTTTGTAATGAACTCTTTGGTTTGTCTCTGTCGTGGGAAACGTTTCCACTATTCCAGAGATCTAGTTTACACCCATTTGTTAATGGATGCTCGTATGCATGGCTTGGCCACACCGCAAAAGGGTTCGGATCCTATAAGGGCGTTACCTGCGCCTTCTCTGGCCTATTCATCAGCCTTTTAATTTCCCTTGTGTCCTGGTACCAACGCCACGACCACTTTATTCGGACTTCCTAGCCTGACTATCGGACAAAATGGCAATCGGCTGATTAACAGTTCCTTCGCTTATAATTTTCTTTGCGCACCACTGTATTGCAGCCACTTCAGCCTGGAATACTGTACCTTTATATACTACTACAGTTTTCTGGGACTCTCCGACGCTACGTATTTTTTTAACCGTAGTACGGACAGTACTGGAGACCTGAAGTTAGTAATATTCTTCACCAGCAAGTTATATTGACTACGTGCGACACCTTTATTTGAAAATCCCAAACAAGTCGTAATTTCAATTACTGACTGCCTGGTGCCACTTCAATTTGTTTTGATGTAGGTAACTATACGTATACTATGACAGTTTAACAGTACTACCCGCGACTATTTGTTTTTCAGTCGTAACAAGGATCATATTGGAGGACTGATGTGCGTTACATTCTTCAGCAGCAGGTTACACTAACATCCTCCGCCGTTCTTCCTTGAAAACCCCAGAACGGTCCCAATTTGTCAAAAACATTTAGACAACATGTTACACTTTATTGCGACACATACTTCCAATGCTTCTTGTGACAATTAACCAGCAACTAGCTATTTACAAAGCTATATCCTTGCTGAATGCTTAATCCAAATCTTCTGTATTAGTTTAATATCAAGAGTTAGAATTGTATACCTCTGACTCATCTATGTCTAAATTTGGAAGAAACATTGATTGTAGAATACTGGGACTGAGTATTTTCTGGTGCTACTTCAATTTGAACAGTAGTCCGGAAAATACTAGGCTTCGGTGTTTCATTGCTCAGCTTTACTTACTTGAAAAACACGTGAATCTGTTACTAATGTTTATATTTGTAACATTTTTTAGATTTAATTGTTTTCTACTACAGTTCCCTGGTGCCATGTGAGGCCACGTATTTTTTCAGCAGTGGAACGCATGATATTGGGGGATGGGAGTCAGTAACATTCTCCAGCAGCAAGAAGATACACCTACTTTGAAAGCAACGAAACAGTCTTAATTTTTGTCGAAAGCATTTAGAGTACATGTTACATCTGAATATGACAAGTACTTATAATGCTTTAAACAAGTATTGGGCAAGCAACTAAGTACCTAATTGAAAAGCTACGTCCGTATCTGAAGCCTACGATCAAAACCTCGACAATAGTCTAGTGTCCAGAGGTAAATTACAATTATTTACGACAACTCTTCTATGCCTAGTTTAGCGTTCAACGTGAAAGATTGCCTCCTTGTACTGTCTGTGTCTACTTCAATTTGAATAGTAGTACAAGCAGTACCAGGAGTCACTGTTTCATTTTTCATCTTTAACATACCAATTTCTAATTAACTTTAGAGGTGTTCTGAAGGGTACTACCATACTTTCTTGATGTAAGTAACACTATTCGGCAGCAAGTTACGATCGGGTCGTATTCGTATTATTATATATTACAATTTTTTGGGACTATACGACGCTATGTATCTCTTTCAGTCGTCAATAGTACTGTCGTAATTTCAATTACTGTGTAGTGCTGTTCCAATTTGTATGAATGTAACTATAATATTATGACAGTTTCATAATACTATCCGCGACTACACATGTTCTTCAGTCATAGTACGGATCGTACAGGAGACGTGAAATGAACTGAAGTTCAACAGCATATCAAGGGTTAATTAGAATCCGTATACGTACAACTCATCTCGGTCTTAATTTATCAGAAGCATCCAATGTGAGATACTGGGTCTTAGTATTATCTGATGCTACTTTAACTGGAACAGTAGTACGGAAAATACTGAGATCCAGTGTTTCATTGCTCAGCTTTAATAATTTAGTTGATAAAATGTGAATCTGTAACTAAATTGGATTGAAATTTGGAAGTTCTCTGTACTGTGCAACAGGAAGAAGCTTTGTACTCTGGGTTCCAACGGAGGTTACGTTATCTTTTTCAGTCGTAGCACACATGGGCCAAAGAGACTTCAGCAGCAAGATGCCAAAGTCACAACTAGGTAGTATTGTAATATCAAGAGTTAAATTGTGTACACAAACTCATCAACTTGAAGAGGATAATTTTTAAAATCTCCAGGTTTCGTTTAAGTATATTTACAGTCGTAGTACGCCTCGTACTGGGGGACTGAGTCAGCAACATTCTTCAGTAGCAAGACACATTGGGGTCGTTTAAAATCTACACAACTTTAAAGAGCTACGTTTAATGATAACTGTGCACATAATTAGTAAATGTGGCGAAACGATCTAATGTTAAACACTGGCACATGGAACTATCAGCTTTAATGTTGAGTTAAATATATATTCTATTTGATGAAATCCAGTTACGTGTTCTACCAGAGAATAATAAAACATACAATTTTAGTCAAGAGCTTTAGAAATTTGTCATATTGGAGAACAATGCCGCGGAAATGCAAACCAAATCCAATTTTATGCTGATGTGGAGTTAAGTTATCATTATCTAATTTGGACCACAGACACTAGGGACTTTCTGATACTACTTGTATTTGAATAGTAGTACAGTAAGTTCTTGGTATCGGTGTCCCATGATTCACCTTTACACGTTTACATTTGGATTTGGTGGTGTACTGTTCTATTTAATTTAAAAAAAATGTTGTACCTCAGCCAATTTTTATTACATACCTAACCAAAAAACAAAATTAAACCAAATTCTTGTCTATTTTTAAAAAAAGAATCTTCATACCATCTTCAACGAGATCACTTTCCGGCAGCCATTTATTTATGTTTTAAAGGATAGATCTGGCTGAAACTTAGTATGTGTCACACTTTCTGTTCAATCTAAATTTCTGCGACTTCTGATTTCGGCGGAAGTGACCCTTTCCTTAAATGGGACACCTTTTATGTTTGTACATTTTTGGACCCTATACATCAGTCTACATATGACACCATTTGATGCCATTTTGAGAATTATATAGCCAAGGAAGGGTCATTTCCGGCAAAATTGGGAGTCGCAAAAACTTGACAGATAGATCAAACAGTATTGTTTTGGTAATATGTGATACATATAAAGTTTCATCTTGATCCTTTAAAAAATTAATAAATGGTGGCTGGAAAGTGATCTCATTGACACCTGGTACGTTTTGATGTAATGCGTATTTTTAGACATCTCTTTATTTAAATTGGAATGAAAAATTGCTTTCTCACTACCCGGCCCGTGGCCAGCCAGACATCCACGGTGCGTAACGCCGTGGTAATTGAAGGACTGGTCGGTTTATTTGACCAGTACCATTACCTGAATAGGAAGTACTGCGAAACAAATATGCTTGCCGAATACCAGCCGCAGTATTTTCTTATCGACTAGTCGGTACGATCTATCACTGTATATATTTGAAGGGTGGATGGCACTGATCTGTGGGAAATATGAGATGTTACCTGGTGCCTATATCCAAGCCATTTTTAGTAATTCTTAAACAGGGACTAAAATGTAAAAATGGGTCGAGGCCGACAGAAACCACTTTACTTGCACTCCGGTTTAATGGATACCTCTTCTCCTGGAATAACCTCCTCCTCTCGTAGTTTTCTAAATAAGCCTCGTCTTTTTCCAACTCCCTCATTTTTTGGTCCATTAACTCCCACATCGTATCTGGAATGTCAAACCCGTGATCTAGAACTGCAGCACTCGGCTCAGTTGACGGCTGACTTGGATGGACTCTTCTATAGTCACTATCGGTCGATCTTAAATATGGTTTACTTTTTCTCGCACTCTGTACAGCACGACTCTTCTTACTGTACACTACTCGCTCACGAACACGTCGTTGGAATACGTATTTTACTGCGTTTTCTTGAAGACTTTGTTAAACACTGAATACTAGCTGCTCAAGACTGTGTGTTTTTATATTAAGAAATCCGGTCAGAATTCCACATGCATGCCTGTTGAAAATCACGTAGGCCAAAACGTGTTTTTTAAACGCTCAAAAATTCTAGCCAAGTTACACATGTTGAAAGGCATGTATATCTAATTAACGTTAATGACCTGGGGCCACCCACCAGATAAGATAATTATCTCGCGGTGATTAAAATTTCCAAAATCTGCGGTTTGATACCCCAATTACGTCATTATCTTAGTTACCTCATTAACGTTAATGACTTTTCAAGGCCAGTGTCATGCATGTTACCTTGGTACCTTCTATCTCCACTTGTGTTGTAATAGTAGTTACAGATGGCACTGAGTTAAAGTATCTTGACACATTCAATTTAAGACATCAGCATGACAGGAGAACAAACTATAGCATTATGGTAATTTTTCACTCACAAGGACTGTTAAGTATTTAATGTGTTCATAATGGTGTCATGAAAATACATTCTTCACAAAATTCTTTAGATAAGTTCAACTGCTACTCTTCGCTTCTATAGGTATTAGGGCAACTACATGAAGAACCAAGAAGTATAATGCATCTCGTTCTACCATAGCACAAGTATGCCAAGCGTAACAGTTTATAATTATTTACATAAGTACCCCAGGGAGCGATACTTGGACCTCTTTCCTTTAATATTTTTATTGACGACATCAGTTATCATTTAGACGTGTATTTCTTAATGTATGCCGATGACGTTAAGATATTGTACATAATTAATGATTTTACTGACTGCGAACAACTTCAAAACAATTGAACTAAGTTGTCGGCCTGGTGCGATGAAATGATCTGCACCTAAATGTTGGAAAGAGCAATGTTATACAAACAAGGACTCCCCAAGTGTCAGAGGGGAAATGCTAAACAGATCATCTACGTTCAAGGTCCTAGGTGTAATCTTAGATAATGAATTAATCTTCACTAACCATATTGATGCTGTAATTTCGCATGCATACAGAATGTTAGGCTTCATCTTGCGTAGCAGCCATAACTTAACGATGCCAAAATCTTGAAGATTATTTATTTTGCTTTCTCGCGATCTAAGTTTGAGTATGCTTCACTTGTCTGGGAATCTGGCTACAACACTCATAATGATAAATTCGAAAACGTTCAGCATTGCTTCCTGAAATTTAGATTATAGTGAAATATTAAGTCAACTAAACTTTCATGTCCCACGCTTTAATTCTCGTCATTCTCATAGTTTTAATTTATCCACTCCTAGATCTAATGTGTTAAAGTTTTCTCTTGTTTAATATTTGTACCAGTTGCAGTGAAGTGAACATATTTGATTAGTAGCTGGAAATTTTATTTATTGTAATATACTCTCCATAATGTCTACGTGTACTTCTTACTTAGGCTAGGTTATATTAAGTTCGTTTAGATTCCCATCCTATAAATGGTTCTGTACTGTTGGATGATGTACTCTTAAATAAATAGATAATACTTGCTATACTTGTACTTGTACTACTTCAGTAAAGCAAACCTAGTTTCTTTGCCGAGATATTTTCTGCTAATGCCAAAGAGCTATCAACATCTAACTTGGACCACTAACATTAGGCACTTTCTGATACTGCTTGTATTTGAATAGTAGTACAGTGAGTTCTTGGTATTAGTGTTCCATTATTCACCTTTAACGCTTAGTAGATCGAACAATATCTATTGTACTGCAACTGTACATACCAACTCATCATCTAGCAAAACATCGAATCTGAACTATTGGTACTCGATATCGTTTGGTACTACACCATAAGCACAGCAATATATTTTACAACACTTCTTCAAAATACTTCCTTCACTTGAATAAAAAGTACTCTGTTTCAAATTTACTGTTACTAAGTTGTACTTACGTAGTATATAATAACACAATTTAGATGTTGTATTTGATCGACTCTGTTGTGGTGCTGGGAATTTCTACTATGAAGCAAATGTACCTGAGGAATATCAAACATGTTTGTTTCTCATCCACTATTCGGTACGATCTGTCACTATATATTTTTTTGATTATAGGGTGGATAGTACTGATCTGTGGCAGAGAAAAGGAGTCAAGTTACACGACACGTGTACCAGAATGAGATGCATATAGATTCATATAAAATTAAAAACACTTTTTAACTCAGTACTTTTCGTTTCTACGGGTTTTAATAGTAGTACGGAAATGTACTGAGCCAAAGTGTTTACACATTCATACTCCGGACATGCAGAGTCACGACACAATGTTTTCTTCCAACTTAAAATCAATATTTTTCAAATTGCTGGAAAGTATGTTGGTTTTCTACTAGCTAAGCTGTGCGTGCCAAAACACGCGTACTTCCACTTGGTACCTTCTGTCACCACTTGTGTTGAAATATTAGTTATAATATATATGATCTCAATTGGGACAGCATAAAAACGAAAACTCGGAGTAAAGTTGGCATCTCCTTTAGGCACATAGGCGGCGGCGGAAAAAATGTAAAAATGCTTTAAATACTAATTATTTTTTAATTGTCAAAGAAAGGGATTTCTACAATACCTTTATTCAATAGAAGTGGTTAATGAAAAAATATGTTTATCACATTTGATAAGTTACATAAATGATATATTAAGGCTGCGTCTATTGTCTAGTGACCTACCAGTCGTTCTATCTTCTAGCGGCAAAGTTACGTAACCTTAGGCGGGCGTTTCATAGATGGTATATAATTCTTCGGAAGGGCGTAAAGCAGCGACTGTTTTGTTTATTAAATGTTAGGCCATGATACTATGAACTTTGCAGTGTCATGATGTTAGGCAGGTAGAAAATTTCTACTATTCTATAAAGGAAAAACTCGACAAAATTTTAAAGGGAGAACTCCTTTCCTGGCATCGGTAATTGATCTCAGTTGCGGAAATAGGTCGACGTTAAATAAACAAATTTCAAAAAAGCTTTGTCTATGAACTCTAAATAAATTATATTTCATTCGTCACTATCCGAGTTTTCGGAACTTGAATCGGTATTTACATTAATAATAATTGGATTAATAGGTGGTAATATAGAATACATTTTCCTTTTTTATCACATGAGATACACACTTCCTCCATATATCACTTTTGCCTATTTCGTCTACTATTATCTTTATATTCTTTAAGACAGACTTACTTAATTGTGGGGATTGATTGTATTGACGTAGTCTTGTTTTTACATCAGCTCACATCATTTTAACCAGTTTGAAAACGCAATAATATGGAGGCAAACGTAAAATAGTATGATCGTGTGGTTCAAACATTTTTCTCAACGGCATATTCCTTTTTAAAATGTTGCTTTCCAATCAGTTCTAATAGTCTTCTTTGTGTTTTTTTCTGGTATTTCCAAGCCTTTACCTTTCATAAATTCAATGATATCGCCTTTTCTTGTGTTGTTCGGAATTTTTGTGTGTTGCCGCGAATGGTATGACGCATTGTCCATAGCAACTACAGTATTTGGTGGGGTATTTGGTAACAGCTGTTCCTTTGCCCACTTCTCAAATAACTCGGCTGTCATATTCTCGTGGTAGTCGGCAGAGGATTGCTTGATATTTTTAGCAGACAACGACAACGCATTTGGAGTAAAACCGTTTTTATTTCCAGCATGTAGAATTATAATTATTTTTCCCCTAGAACATGGCGCACTTAAATTACATTTTTTTGTATTATATACCCAACCGTATTGGGTGTCAAACCATGTTTCGTCAAGATAAATTATGTCTCTATTTGTATCTCGGTATTCTTTTATTTTACGTAGGTACTCGTGTCGATGATCAACGTTGCGTGCTGATTCCTTAACTACCATTCGTTTGTCCAATATTTTGTACCTAAAACCGCAATCGAGCAAAACGTTTTGTAAAATATCTAATGATTTATAGTTATAATCGGGATAGTCGCGCAACTTATCCCTAATCATTTCTAATGTGGGCACCTTATGTTCATTGTAAAAACCATACCCAAATCGACGAATGACATCTTTGGACGCGTTGTCAAGTTTTATAAGTTTTTGTCCAACTCTTTTCCGTTTAATAGAATGATCAACTACATC
Source organism: Stenurella melanura (assembly GCA_963583905.1). Classification (NCBI taxonomy): domain Eukaryota; kingdom Metazoa; phylum Arthropoda; class Insecta; order Coleoptera; family Cerambycidae; genus Stenurella; species Stenurella melanura. The sequence goes on along the minus strand of OY757316.1, from coordinate 116,854,075 downwards.
CCCGGCTCTAATAACCCTATAAATTGTAGTACGGCTAAATTTGGTTAATTCCCAAATCCTCTTCACAATTTGATTATATGAAGAATCAATATTTTTTCCTTTTAAACACAAGTAAATGTTCAAAATAACCCTTTGAGTTTGAACGTGTAAGTCTTTATTTTCAAATTTCGCTTGTATATTGCTTTGTATCAAAATTGTCCGTTTCGTTGTCACTACTATCGAAAGGCCTCCAAAATGCTATTTTAAACAATGAATTGCAAAAAAATCACTAAAACACAGTAATAAAACTAATAATTTGTTCAAATATTCACTAGAATTAAGTAATTTATAACGCTGCCTGGCTGTACTGCACTGGCTCGTACAGATCTTACGATACAAATAGTTCATACGTATTTTTTGTTTTATATATTATGGCATGTAAAAACTCTGAACAAGGTTGGTGTTGACAAATTAAATTCGGTAAACATCTAATCCCACCTATATTTCTATGTGACAGACGGATCAAGTCTACGTGGACTGTAGATGTGGAGTGGTGAATATAAACCTGTAAAATTATGTGCTCTCTCATTCGATGTGAAACGATATATTGACAATACCCCGTAAGATCCTCTAGTTCCGTGCTGTTCCAATTGAGTTCGTAAATACTATACAGGTAGCACTGAGTTAAAGAATCGAAACTGTACGGACAGTCTATTCTATGTTCAGGAGTCTGTATCCACTGCTGGCTAGGAATAGTAGACTAAACCAAAGAGTTTAACAAATAGAGGAGACAAACTCCATAAGCGTAATGTATAAGCAGCGGTAGGCTGTAGGCTTCTCATCCTTCTCACACAGTTAATTCTCTCTTTGTCGCACAGTACATGAGGTGAGGTGACGATTGCAATACAATGACAGTATGACAGATGACAATAGTACACCTATTGTCATCCAACCTGGGACTTGTGGGTGACTTAGTTTTTCTACACACTTTACAAGTATAAACCATTGTCACAAAAAAAATAATAAATTAAACGTTATAAACAGATTAAACATTATAAACAGAAGACAAATTTGAGAAAATACGTGTAACTGTAAATAAAGTAGAACGTTATTCAAAACTAAGATTCAAAACAATTTTGAATCTTTGTTTTCGATTTGTGAAATCAAAGCGCGCAGGGTAAGGCTGTGCTGCTTTGTAAAACAGAGTGAGAGGGTACGGGGTGTGCGACAAGGACGAAGAGCCTACCGTCTCCAAGGCAACCAAACCGCGACTCCCGGCAAGTCGACGGTTTGTCTTCTCTAATTATTAAACTGTTTGGACTAAACAGACTGAACAAAAAATTTATTTACGCCGTTGCGTTGTAGTGAGGCCAGCCCTCACATATGCAGCGGTCGGTGCGGGGCAGCGCATCGGTGACGATAACTAAAAAAGCTGACGGTTCTGGAGCACAAATTTATGCGCCTCATATCAAATCCATCAGATATCTCTATGAACGCTGAAACGATATAACACCCCTAGCGGACTACATCAAAACTGAGAAATCTGAGAAATGTTATCAATTAAAACTTGGTAGCAACACACTAACAAACAACACCACGCGCATCAGAGAGCATAATGCACCGTTTAGAATGAAACGCAAACTACCATATTAGGCGTTGCGGGCTTCCGGCAACTTAACTAGCCAATTCTCACCACTTGCACTCCTACTCGCACTACTTCTAACTTTAACTCTGGCCTGTCCTTCTGTTTGTCATTTTATGTTATTGGTTGTTTTGTCCTTTTAAATTCGATTTCACTGTCACAATTTTAGAATGATTAATAGGAATTTTGAAAACATAACATTTTAAACAGAAACTTTAAATTTAGCCGCACGCGCTCTCGCATTGCTAGAAAGAGTTTTTTATTCAGCGGTTTTTCCCTGGCCGTCAAGTATACTTTTATACATATTTTATAATAGCGCCTTTTGCATTATATTAATTATTTTAAGTTGTTTTTCTCTATACCTGTTTAATCATAAGGTGGCCATTTACTAGAAAGAGACATCCGACAGGGAAATATTTATTATTTTTGGCCATAGCTTATAACACTCCATGTTATTTGTTTTATAATTTGGTAAGTTAACTTATACAAATTCGTTACTTTGTGTTTAACTTTATGCAACCAGCAATGCTTCAAAGTGCAGTGGGTTGCGGAACTAATTTAACAGGCTAATATTAATCAGTCAGTTTGCAAAGTTGGCATTTTACAGTAAATTACACAGGTTATGACGTTGTCCTTCATTAGGAAGTTACTTAAAATTCTTCAATAGGTTTCTCTAATAAATTTCAAGTTCTATCTCCTCATATTGTTTACAAAATTTATAAATACATTTAATTGAAATAGGTTCAGTAGTAACCTGAAGTTTCATCTCTTCTTCTTCTTTGTGTCCAAGTAACTCAAGTATGTTGGCACCTTTTAGTTTAGTAAACTTTTGACTGAGGAAGAAGTTTAATTTTTTATATATTAAAAATGATAAGTGGGAAAAGAGAAGCCACAAAAGCGTCCTTTTCAATTTTAAGAGCTTGGCAGAGCAGACGTGTGTCGAGTTGCTTAATTAATTTTTTGTCAGCCATGCTGCATTAAGGCGTTAAGCCATAAGCTTCGGCTTATTTTTAAGAGGCTGAATGCACCCCCAGAGGTTTTTTGGGGTAAGTTATTGTAAAGAAAATTTGCTCTAAAGTTGCTAAGGGTTATTTTTTAATTCCTTAGGGTTGCAAGTCTCCCTCGTAAGAGGCCCATTTTTTTTAACATTTTTTTATTGGTATGGACTCGAAGACTTCATGATTAAATACTATGTTTCCTGAGAGTTTCATATAAATAACAAGTCTGGATGTTGCAAGCTTTCCTATCCTATTTTGGGAAATGGTTTCCATGAGTTCCCTAATACCTAGGGGTTTTTGCTGAAGAAAAGGACGCTTTTCGATGGTGAATGGCCTGGAAGTTGCAGGTTATAAGGACGAACAAAGTTTTTCTTATGGACATGTAGAGACCGTTATGAAATGAAACTGTAACGAGCTGTTGTATGCCAACAGGTATTTAGAGGGTTACTACGGTAATGCCTCTCAAATAAACTTATATTAAATTTTAACTTATATTGTAAAAAGTGGTACCATTTTATAAAATTTTCATTCATATATTTCTGGCTATGCATATAATTAAATTTCATAACATTCTTTAAATTAAACCATTAGTTATTAAATTCTTAAATATTTCAACTACACTTATAGCACGATAGTGTATAATTATCATATGGTTATTTTAAATCTGTAATTACCAAATTGATGGGAATCTCCATTTTATAACATTTTCTTTTATATATTTCTGGCTATACATATAACTAAATTTTATAACATTCTTTAAAGTGAACCCTTGGTTATTAAATCCTTAAAAATTTCAACTAATCTTAAGGCAACATTAAAATTTATATAATTATCACACGATTATTTTGAATCTGTAATTATCAAATTGTTAGTGGGAATATCCGCTAAAGTAAAGTTGTGACTAATTAATATTGTGTTTATTTTCTCCCATTTATGACATTTCAATAGAGTGCTGGTGAGCTATAACTATATTTTAACCTATGTATTGTTTTCCGTAGCTTTCACAATGCAGGATAACTTTTAGGCAAGCTATGGTGGCGCCCTGAATATCTTTTTAGCAAATTAGTTTAAAACTTGTATTTCTATACTTGTATTTATATCTTTAAATTTCTTTTAAAAATTATTGAGCAAATCGGTAAGTATCAACCCACGACTCTGCTCTCCCATAACCTAAAGGCTGCCGTCCGCAAATTGAGGTACCTGTCTGGTTTTAATCAAATAGGTGTCACAAGAGTGGCGCTTCCAACGTCAAGGGCCCGATTTGTTCAACTTTTTGTAGTATATCTAAGCCACCATTAATCTATTGATCTGTTGTGTGAGAGAAAAATGCACTAGTGTCAGTCGACATTCTGAATTTTTTTATTGGTCTATTTATCTGTCCATATTTGTTTGAAACTGTTAGGTTGACGCTTGGTAAACTGATCCATTATTATTAACAAATTATTTTACGTGAGACCTTATATATAATATTTTTCTGGTATTTAAATATTTTCTTCGTTACATAAATATTTTTACTTTGATCATGGAGCCTTATAGAATGAAGCCAATTCATCTTCTTTCTGATGAATTAAATTATGAGTTACGTATAAGAGGTGTCAACGCAGGTAGAAAAGATGCCCCAGCAAAACGTAAGATTTTGCATAGATTATTAGATACTGACCGTAATAGAGAGGTTGACTATGTTGATCCAAATTTTGAATATAAAGCTGAAAAGGAAATTATAGAAAATGCACTAGAGTCAATAAAAAATTTAATACATGATTTTGATGGTCCAGCTTCCGATTCTATGTATAAGCGAATTGAGACACGTCTTTGTCATCTTTATAATAGAGTTTTAAGAATGCCTATTCCGGAGGATGTAGAAATAGAAGCTAAAGAGTTTAAAGACGATTCTCATGCAACTTGTCTAGAATTAGACGCAGATTTACAAGAAAAGGTTCATAAACCTGAAATTTCACAATTAGTCAATAATCCAGTACCTAGTACTAGTTTTCAAAATTCTGTTACAAGAAGGTCTGTTTCACCTAACCAACATTGTAGAAAATCTGTACCGGTCTACAAATGGAATTTAAAGTTTGATGCAAAAAGTATGAGTGTTCATACATTTCTAGAACAAGTAAATGAATTATCAGTATCCCGTAATGTTGATAAACAAGAATTATTTTCTTCAGTTTCCGATTTATTTGAGGGTTCTGCCAAATTATGGCTTAAAAATATTTTAAGTAAAAAGTTAGCTACCGACTGGGAAGGATTAGTTAAATTATTGACACGTGATTTCTTACCCGAAAGTTTTGACGACAATCTATGGGATGAAATAAAAAAAAGAACACAAGGTGATAAAGAACCAATTCACATTTATATTGCTACCATGGAATCATATTTTAATAGATTATCCCGTCCACCTGCCGAATGTACTAAGCTCAAAATAATCAAAGAAAGAATATTACCACGTTATACTTCTCGACTTGCTTTGGTAGAAATAAAAGATACTGATGATTTGTGTACTGTTTGTCGTAAGTTAGATGAAGCAGATAGAATAAAACACAATTACGTTCCTCCTCCTAAAAGCTCTCATGTAGGTCAAATTGATTTAGCGTATCTTGAAGAATCTAGTAGTTCAGCAGTTAGTTCTTCCACCTCAAATAAAAAGAATAAATATAGGGTTAAAACAAAAAATGTTTCTACTGTCACGTGTTGGAATTGTCAAAAACCTAACCACACATTTCAAATATGCAGAGAAAAACCTAGAATGTTTTGTTTTAAATGTGGGAATCCAAATGTAATTTCCAAAAATTGTACAAAATGTCAAAAAAACTAGTAAATCAAGCAAGCGTTATTGGTCGCCGCTTGTCTAATTTTAAAAAGACCACACATTTTATACGTTCAAGAACGGTTACGAATTCCAATCTTAGAAAGTCTCCTACATTAAATAGAAATTTTTCTTTGAAAGCACCTTATATAAGTAATCAAATTAAAAGTAGAAATTTTACTTCTAAATTAGAATGGCAATCCTGGCTAAAAAATGTTAAAAAATTTTATTTAGAAAATAAGCGTGATACTTTAGAAATTTCACCAGTCTTTGTTGAACGGCCACATGACAATCGTCCTTACATAGAAATTAAGTTGTATGATCAACCACTGATAGCACTACTTGATTCAGGGGCAAACCAGTCAATTATAGGAAGTAAGGGTTTATATATTTTAAATAAATTTAACATAAAGATTCAAAGTTCCAAACCAAAATTTGTGACTACCGCTGATGGTCAAAAACAAATAATTTCTGGCTCTGTTTTGTTACCTATTTGTTTACAAGATAAATGTAAATTAGTTGAAGCCTTAGTAGTTCCTTCGGTTTGTCATCCATTTATTTTGGGTAGTGACTTCTTAAAATCTTTTGGTCTATTTTTAAATTTCATAACAAACACTTGGGAAATGGATAATAAATCAGTGCAAGTTCATATAAATGTAGTTAATAAACATGATTTCTCAAACAATATCAATACTGGCATACAAACTACAGTTTCTCTGTCTCTTAAAGAAAAAGCACAGGTAGAAAATATCTTGGAGAAATTTAAAAAATTATCACCAGAAGGAAAGTTAGGGAGAACAAATAAATATGTTCAACACATTGACACAGGAGAATCTAGACCGATTAAACAAAGGCAATATCAATTATCACCATATTTATTGAAAGAATTAAATAAACAACTTGATGAAATGTTGCGATTAGGTGTGGTAGAACCTTCCTTTAGTAGTTGGTGCTCACCTGTTTTACTTGTCAAAAAATCTGATAACAGCTATAGATTTTGTTTTGATGGACGTAAATTAAATTCCGTAACAAAAGCTGATTCATATCCACTTCCTAGGGTTGACTATATCTTAAATATGTTGAAAGGTGCAAAATTTATTTCTAGTATAGATTTGAAAAGTGCTTTCTGGCAGATACCTCTGACAGAAGAAAGCAAGGAAAAAACCGCTTTTAGTGTACCCGGCAGGGGCTTATTTCATTTTTGTGTAGTACCTTTTGGCTTGACAAACAGTGCCCAAGCACAGCAAAGATTGATGGACTCTATTCTAGGTCCAGAATTAGAACCTTTTGGATTTGTTTACTTGGATGATGTTATTTTAAGAAGTAGTTCTTTTGATGAGCATATTAAACTTTTAAATGATGTAATTTTCCGCTTAAAGTCTGCTAACCTGACTATAAATTATGACAAATGTCAGTTTTTTCGTGATTCACTGAATTATCTTGGTTTTGTTGTGGATAAGGATGGTTTAAGAACTAACCCGGATAAAGTTAAAGCAATGCTAGATTATCCCAGGCCTAAAAATAGTACAGAGGTTAAACGTTTCCTTGGTTTAGCTTCATGGTATCGGAGGTTTGTTCCTCATTTTTCCACTTTAGTATCTCCTTTAAATGAATTGTTGAGAGGTGGAAAAGGGAAAAAACTTCCTATAGTATGGAATGATTTAACTGAAAAAGCATTTCAAGACGTTAAACAAGCCTTAGTTTCTGCTCCGATTTTATCTTCGCCAGATTTTTCTCTTAAATTTACCATACAGTGTGATGCTAGCCTAACAGGTTTAGGAGCCGTGCTTACTCAGTCCCAGAATGGTGTTGAGAAAGTAATTGCTTTTGCAAGTCGTAGTCTCTCTAGGACAGAAAGAAATTGGTCAACTTACCAGCGTGAGTTAGCAGCTGTATTGTTCGGTATAACAAAATTTCGGCCGTTCATTGAGGGCACTCGTTTTACTGTCATTACCGATCACTATAGTCTTTTGTGGTTTCACAAGTTACGTGAACCAACTGGAGTTTTAGCTAGATGGGCAACCCAGTTGCAACAGTTTGATTTTGATATAGTTCACCGCAAGGGCAAGCTAAATGTAGTGCCAGATGCGTTATCTAGATCACCACTTCCAGAAGAAGTAAATGTATTAGGTATTTTGCTTGAAGATCTAGAACCTTGGTATTTGAAAATGCGTGATAATATAAATAAACATCCAGAAAACTATCCACATTGGTCATTAAATGAGGGGTATATCTATAAATACTTACCAAAAAAAATCCCACTTAAAACAAACATTTCTGACTGGAAATTGGTAATTCCTCTTTCACAGCGTACTCAAATAATTAGTCACTGTCATGATATTCCTACTTCGGGACATTTCGGATTTTACAAAACGCTTAAAAAAATTACTGAAAATTTCTATTGGCCAAAAATGAGAACAGATGTTTTTAAATATGTAAGAAATTGTGATGTTTGCCATAGTCAAAAAATGCCTAATTCAACACCAATGGGTCTTATGGGTTCTGAACGAAAAATTTCAATGCCATTTCAGTGTATTTTTATTGATTTCCTTGGTCCATATCCACGTTCTCCAAGAGGAAATACTCACGCCATTATAGTTTCCGATTACTTTACGAAATATGTTATGGTGAAACCAATACGTGCTGCTAAGGCAAAGGCCCTAATTTCATTTATAGAAAATGACATTTTCTTAGTTTACGGGGTAAGCCAATTTATAGTATGTGACAACGGTTCACAAATGACAGGTAAAGAGTTCGAAACTTTTACTAAAAAATATAAAGTACAGGTCTTATATAATGCACGCTACCATCCTCAAACGAATGCGGCAGAACGAAATATAAGAACATTATTAACATCTATCCGTTGTTTTGTAAAAAGACACAAAGATTGGGACCAAGAAATTTATAAAATTGCTCATGCCATGAGAGTTTCGACACATTACACAGTAGGGTACAGCCCCGCCTTTCTAAATTTTGGACGAAATATTCCTATATCAGGTGATTTCTATGAAGGAAAAGCACATGAGTATAATTTTGAATTGGAGCCTGGATATGCGGATCCATATGCTCAAAATCTAAAAAATTTTCCGGAATTGTACAAAAAGGTGCAAGATAAATTAAATGTAATGTATAAAAGAAATTCAAAACACTACAATTTGAGAAAACGTGATTTTAAATTTAAAGTAGGTGACAAGGTGTGGAAACGTAACCATGTTCTTTCAGATGCTGAAAAACAGTTTTCTGCCAAATTGGCACCTCGATACGTATTGTGTAAAGTACGTACAGTTAAATCTAGAATAGTATATGAATTAGATAATTTGGATGGTACAGATGCTGGTGCTTGGCACATTAGTCAGTTAAAACCATATCTAGGATCGAATTCTGATTTATCAGAGTAAAATTTTTCTGTTACCTAGATATTTCTATCATTTCTTTTTATAAAACCTCTGATTAACCTCCCTAGTAAAATTCGTACTCTAATTCATATTAAATTTTCTAAATATTTTTATAGGATAAAACTTAACAAATGATAGATTTCTTAACTTAAGAAATCAGGCCATTTGAGAATTTCAAGTTTATTGTGTTGCATACTCATTGCAGTTAAATATCCAAACTGGATATATTTTTCTTTGTTATAATTAATTTTTAGAAGAAAACTAAAAATTAATTGTTTTTTTTGTATATTGCTAAAAATAGCATTATAATATTTTCCCCAACATACCTTGACGTCAAGTTTTCCTTCCGTCTGGTAAATAAGCAGATAAACCCAGAAAGGTTTTGCTTATTAGTCCTGTTGTTTGAGCTTAAAAATGATTTTTTTGGGTATTCAAAAAGATAGATACTTGCTGTGTTTTCATTACTGTGTTTCACTACCGTGTTTTCACTTTATGTTTCACTCAAGTGATTGTTCATTGAGTACCTACTCGAATGAATGTTTACAGGAATTGAGAAATTTACCCTGTGTATATAGTTACCTATGTCCCCAAATGTAGCTACATATTCCCCTATCTCCCCTGTATAGTGAATAATACATATTTCCCTATATAGTACTATTTAAGTATGTTTGCTGTCTATTTTTTAGAAATAGAAAGCTAGGCTAAACATTGGTTTAATAGTTGATAGTAATATTTAAGTTAGGCGTTAGGTAAATTAAGGTTTGACAATTCTTGTTGAAAGGAATGTTTTAGAAATAGGTATTTCTGGTTTAGGATTAATACTAACATAGCACGTAGGAATTTTCGGTAATGTAAGGAAGAAAAAATTTAAAAATTATTAGTCAAAACTTTATAAGGTGATAAAAATATATCCTTCTTCAAAGTATATATTTTTATTTGATGGTGGCGGGCAGTATAACACTCCATGTTATTTGTTTTATAATTTGGTAAGTTAACTTATACAAATTCGTTACTTTGTGTTTAACTTTATGCAACCAGCAATGCTTCAAAGTGCAGTGGGTTGCGGAACTAATTTAACAGGCTAATATTAATCAGTCAGTTTGCAAAGTTGGCATTTTACAGTAAATTACACAGGTTATGACGTTGTCCTTCATTAGGAAGTTACTTAAAATTCTTCAATAGGTTTCTCTAATAAATTTCAAGTTCTATCTCCTCATATTGTTTACAAAATTTATAAATACATTTAATTGAAATAGGTTCAGTAGTAACCTGAAGTTTCATCTCTTCTTCTTCTTTGTGTCCAAGTAACTCAAGTATGTTGGCACCTTTTAGTTTAGTAAACTTTTGACTGAGGAAGAAGTTTAATTTTTTATATATTAAAAATGATAAGTGGGAAAAGAGAAGCCACAAAAGCGTCCTTTTCAATTTTAAGAGCTTGGCAGAGCAGACGTGTGTCGAGTTGCTTAATTAATTTTTTGTCAGCCATGCTGCATTAAGGCGTTAAGCCATAAGCTTCGGCTTATTTTTAAGAGGCTGAATGCACCCCCAGAGGTTTTTTGGGGTAAGTTATTGTAAAGAAAATTTGCTCTAAAGTTGCTAAGGGTTATTTTTTAATTCCTTAGGGTTGCAAGTCTCCCTCGTAAGAGGCCCATTTTTTTTAACATTTTTTTATTGGTATGGACTCGAAGACTTCATGATTAAATACTATGTTTCCTGAGAGTTTCATATAAATAACAAGTCTGGATGTTGCAAGCTTTCCTATCCTATTTTGGGAAATGGTTTCCATGAGTTCCCTAATACCTAGGGGTTTTTGCTGAAGAAAAGGACGCTTTTCGATGGTGAATGGCCTGGAAGTTGCAGGTTATAAGGACGAACAAAGTTTTTCTTATGGACATGTAGAGACCGTTATGAAATGAAACTGTAACGAGCTGTTGTATGCCAACAGGTATTTAGAGGGTTACTACGGTAATGCCTCTCAAATAAACTTATATTAAATTTTAACTTATATTGTAAAAAGTGGTACCATTTTATAAAATTTTCATTCATATATTTCTGGCTATGCATATAATTAAATTTCATAACATTCTTTAAATTAAACCATTAGTTATTAAATTCTTAAATATTTCAACTACACTTATAGCACGATAGTGTATAATTATCATATGGTTATTTTAAATCTGTAATTACCAAATTGATGGGAATCTCCATTTTATAACATTTTCTTTTATATATTTCTGGCTATACATATAACTAAATTTTATAACATTCTTTAAAGTGAACCCTTGGTTATTAAATCCTTAAAAATTTCAACTAATCTTAAGGCAACATTAAAATTTATATAATTATCACACGATTATTTTGAATCTGTAATTATCAAATTGTTAGTGGGAATATCCGCTAAAGTAAAGTTGTGACTAATTAATATTGTGTTTATTTTCTCCCATTTATGACATTTCAATAGAGTGCTGGTGAGCTATAACTATATTTTAACCTATGTATTGTTTTCCGTAGCTTTCACAATGCAGGATAACTTTTAGGCAAGCTATGGTGGCGCCCTGAATATCTTTTTAGCAAATTAGTTTAAAACTTGTATTTCTATACTTGTATTTATATCTTTAAATTTCTTTTAAAAATTATTGAGCAAATCGGTAAGTATCAACCCACGACTCTGCTCTCCCATAACCTAAAGGCTGCCGTCCGCAAATTGAGGTACCTGTCTGGTTTTAATCAAATAGGTGTCACAAGCTTTCTCTTCTTAGTACGTATATTTAAGAAACTATAAGACTACTTTTTCTTTTCAGGCCGAGCGATACATAATATTGGATCTATCTAATTTTGCTGTCCAATTAAGGATATTGTATTTTAATTGCCTTGGTAGCCCAAGACGTTAATAGATTATTTTCTTTTAGTAGTTGTTTAATTTCGTTAGGCGCTAGCACTCATTCAAACTTTTCTAGTTTAAAGTGGTCAGAAATTTTTATATAAGTTGACTTCAAGTAACGAAAAATAAAGTGTCGTCGTCCAACTACCTTTTTTTGTTGAATTTTTCAGAGCCTTACATTATCTGTTCAGTAATATTCTGTTAGTATGTGCCAAGGTAAGTGATAACCAATATTAAGCCAAGCTATTATTAAGTATAACAAAAAGGTAAGGTTATAATTTCTAAGATTTTTAAGTAAAAAATTCCTCTAGATTATTAGGTTAAAAATTGCTAACAGCCGGTTTTACAATCGCTAGTTAACTTCCAGTCACAGTTAACTTTCAGGTTATTATAGAAATTGGGTTTTACAATAGCTGGTCATTTTCGATGTCGTAGTTATCTAGTAGTTAACTTTACTAGCAGATGAGGTGTGGGTAAACTAGAAGTTGGCAGTTTACTGGCAATTTATAACCTATAAAATAACTGTCACGAAATAATTTTTTGATATTTTGCCTAAAAATGGATATGTACGAAGTAAATGCATATAGCAGTGATGAGGAGCCAAGGTAATCCTATATAGACCTAACTTTTTCGAAGAATACGATGGAAGAGATATTTTAAATAGATCGAGACTAAATACTATCTACTTACTTAGTTATAGACCACTAACTCATAATAATTGCTTCTGACATTTATATTTGATAGCAGGTGACGTGACTTTGACCAAAATTCATACATTTTATGTATATTATCCATTTTTCCAGTACCAACATTACAAATATTATTCACAACCTCTCGTTCACAAATTATCACTTAACTTTATATTGAAAAACGCAAGTGTCGGTAAAGTTATAGTTAACCTGCAAGTAAAAGTCAACTAACATGAAAGTTAACTTGCGATTGTAAAACCGGCTGTATAAATGCCAAAATATGAAAAATTTGCAAAACTAAATAGCTGTACCTCGGAGGGTATTAGGCCTATAGAGTCGTTTCTGATACCAATTTGTAGCAAATTTAGTCTATTTTCAAAAAGTATTAAATTGTTTTTACCAAAAGAGTAGGTCTTACAGCCGGTTTTACAATCGCAAGTTAACTTTCATGTTAGTTGACTCTTACTTGCAGGTTAACTACAACTTTACCGACACTTGCGTTTTTCAATATAAAGTTAAGTGATGATTTGTAAACGAGAGATTATGAATAAAATTTATAATGTTGGTACTGGAAAAATGGGTAATATACATAAAATGCATGAATTTTGGTCAGTCACGTCACCTGCTATCAAATATAAATGTCAGAAGCAGTTTGAGTTAGTGGTCTATTATAAAGTAAGTAGGTAGTATTTAGTCTCGACCTATTTAAAAAATCTCTTCCATCGTATTCTTCGAAAAAGTTAGGTCTATACCGGATTACCTTGGCTCCTCATCACTGCTATATGCATTTACTTCGCACATATCCCTTTTTAAGCGAAATATCAAAAAAATATTTTTTGACAGTTATTTTATAGGTTATAAATTGCCAGTAAACTCCCAACTTCTAGTTAACCCACACCTCATCTGCTAGTAAAGTTAACTACTAGATAACTACAACATTGTAAATGAACAGCTATTGTAAATCCCAATTTCTATAATAACCTGAAAGTTAACTCTGACTGGAAGTTAACCAGCGATTGTAAAACCGACTGTTAGAGGTCAAAATTGACAAAAACTGAAAAAAAGTAAAAAATCTCGCAGTTTCTTGGACTTTTTACCAGGATCCAGAGGTCTGCCGACGTCGTATATTTGAATTCAACATTAATTTATAGTCACATACAACATATTAAAAAATCATAGATACCCTATTTAATGTCAGGTGGAATGTATAAAGTTACTGGATTAATTAACAGTAGTTGTAATTTTACAGTTACTTTGACGTTCTACAAATAAAACTAAGCCCTGAGTAAGTACTAGAATCTAAAAAACCTTAACTACAAACTAGTTTAATTATAATTTACTTATCTACGTTTTTTTATATGAGGCACATAATTTTAATTGAAGGTTATATGACATGTCAAATATACATAGACCATTTTCGATTGACGTCATGCTGGTGGCGTGGAGGGCACACGACTCGTTGTTTTGTTTTCTAGAGATGGGCAAAAGCTGTTATTTTTTATAAACAGGTTTAAATTGCTTCTGCTAACAACTCATCTCTAATTGTTTTCATATGCATTCCTCTGTGATCGGATGAGGTTTGTGTACCCTCCAGACTGTGTCAAATCAGGTGTCAAAATCAGGTGATTGAAAATGGTCAATAACAGATATTTTGACATAAAGACGAAAAATATAGTATTTCATGAAGCTACGGAGAATTATGACAGCCGCATGAGTAGCAAAGCATTTCCGTCGGTGTGTCATTAGGACAGTTAAGGGAGCGCTAAAATGGGTAGAAAACACTCCTTTTATCACGGGCTCCGTAACTTGTAGAATTAGGTTAAAAATGAAAGAAAAATAAAAATAAATAAATATATTTACCTTTTTTGGTCCAAAATAAGATGTTTTTAATCTCGTGATTTTTTTCGAAAAATGCATGTTCTTCGAGATATGACCACTCGAAAATTCCTAAAAGTGGAAGACAGGGTTTCTGATTTTCCGACTTTTTACTTCCCTCGCATACCGAATAGTAAGGGGTCCAAAGCTTTAAAAATTGAAATGACCCATTCCAACAAGGTAAATGATTTTTGGAAACGAATTCAGGAAGAGGGTCCTTAGGGGCATCAGAAATGGCTTGTTGGACTTTTGTTGGCGCTTGCGCAACTTCTCCACAAGAAAAAAACATGGCCGAATGTTATTTCAAGAATTTGTGTTTTTAAACGTTTACCTCTTCCTAAAAAATTAACTCCTTGCGATATCAATCTGATTTTTTATATCTATATACTACAAACACGAGCGCATATATCTGTACTAATAGACCTTCAAAATCACTTACGGTTTTTTTCCAAATAAATCCAAAATCACATGAACGAATTTTGTGTGTTTGAAATTTCGACGTGCGGGCAACTATATTAAATATTCGAATTTTGTATCTATTACATACGAATGAAATATGGTCTAAAGATCAAGAAAGTTTTTGCAAAAAAAATTAGCTCGATATCTTGTACAGTTTTCGAGATACGGATTTTTAAATTCGACCGTAATAATGTCTTGTTATTAGCGCGCAACGTGACAGCTACGGCAGGGCTCGTTCTGTGCAATTGTGGATAGATCATATATTAGTCTAATACCTAATTTGATTTAGGTGTTATATTATTCTTGATCATTAGATCACCCATTGTCTGAAAATTATTAAACAATTATTTCGGTGCAATAAATACGTGGTTTTAAATTATGATGTAATTTGTTAGATGGAATATACTGCCGTCCTAAGCCATTATACGCTCTTCTTGAGATATTTGACATTTTATGCCGCTAATCTCAGCACATCTTATTTTTTTAAATAGTTTCATTCTATTTTTGAATTTAATTCTATAAGGCAGATGCAAAAATAATGGCTTATTGATTATTGAAAAAAGTCGGTCATTTAACAAGGAAACTTTGAAGTACGTCCAATTTGCTTAGGAAATTTTAAGTTACGTCATTTTGGTTTAGGACAGTATATCTAGACTTGCAAATAGAGTACGAAATCGTTAAAAAGTTTTAATAAATTGAGTTTAAAAATAAAAATTGACCTAAACTTCGGATTTAAAAAAAGTACGATATGACTTAAGAAAACAAGCTCTGAATATTGGTGTAAATAAGAACAAATGTTGCCCAACAATGTGAACTTGGATTCCTCACGCCTAGCATAAAATCTGAAGTGCAGCCATGAACAAACGAACACAATAATATTTACGAAAGGTATGTTTAATTTTTTCAAAATAGAAAAACTACAAAAGTTTTGTGGGTATACGACAACAAAGGGTATTTTATAGTATTCACGAAACCAATAAATAATTAGGTGAAAAACATGAAGAAGAAAATATTGTAAATATTATTTATTGGCAGTCTATGTATTGTGTGACCTGTAAGTTATTCTTTCCGAAGGGGAAAAAGTGAGCAGTTACAGTTGCCTTAAATCAAACAGGCCATCTAAACAGTTTGACTAAACTTGGAGATAACTGCGATGCAATTGGTGATCGTGTCATTGAATATGGTCGTAAGACCTATGTGAATCTGTATGGCCATAGTGAGTTTAATTAGATTCACCAAGGTAGCATTTATTTTTTATAAAGTTATTAGACATACTTTCGCTAAGTCCTACAAGAGAGCTTACTTACTGCATTTGAAACAGTCATTAAGTCCAGTAGTTTGGTATGCTTAACTTAGCTTACAACTGAAGTACTTAGCGAAGCAGGGTCAAACCCTGCTTACTGCAAAATAATTTTAATTGTAAAAATTATTCACAAGAAGTGGTTTAGATTCTCCTATACTTTCCTTACCTAACACAAAATTCTGGATTTTAAACAAATTACCTCGGTGACTTGAAAAACGGTTAAGAAAACACATCACACTCTTCCAGAATATTTGGATATCTGATAGAGAATAACCAAATAAACCCACAAATGATGACAAAAAACCACAAGTGGTTAAAAAAAAACAAAAAGTGGAATTGTAAAGTAGAGTGTGACTAAAAATGTTGATGTTCTGTTGCATGTGCATGTGGCCTTTCCTACAATTGTTTTAAGGGCAGAAATAATACAGAGCAGTGTTTAACAGACAGTAATTCTTACTAGTCTAGTAGTGCTTTGTCGATGCTTACTGAGCTGTGTATAATTATGCATTATTATTATTATTATCATTATTATTACTTATAAATTACACGTTTTGTGTACGTGTTTATATTTTATTTCTATATTGTATAATGATGGCATGTATAATAAATATCTCCATATATAACACCTTCATAACCCATAGATCTAATAAATACTATGCCAAATAAGTTTCATTTTACGTATTAATATTTTTGTAAAATTATAAATAATAATAACACAATATCAAAAATGTATTGGCTTACTATCTTGATGCATTACAATTAACCACATAGCAGTACGTGAGATAATAGCCGCATGGTAATAGGAGTATCACGGACCTAAATTATGGTTTAATTTGAAAAGTCTGTAACTCAAAAATTGTAAAAGATATGGAGCTAATTTTTTTTGCAAAAACTTTTTTGATCTTTAGACCATATTTCATTCGCATATAATATATAAAAAAATTAAACATTTAATATAGTTGATCGCACGTCGAAAATTCAAACACACAAATTTGCTTCCTGTGATTTAGGATTTATTTAGAAAAAAATCGTAAGTTGTTTTGAAATCCTAACAGTACAGATATATGCGCTCATGTCAGTAGTATACAAATATAAAAAATCACATCAATATCGTACGTAGTTAATTTTCTAGCGAGAGGTATATGTTTAAAAACACAAATTCTTGAAATAACGTTCCGCCATCTTTTTTTCTTGTGGAGAAGTTGTGCAAGCGCCAAAAAAAGTCCAACAAGCCATTTCGGATGCCCATTAGGACCCTCTTTCGATATGCGAGCTCAAAATTTATTTACCTTGCTGGAATGGGTTACTTGGCGATTTAGACGGCTTTCGAAGGTGTGGACCCTCTACTAGAAGGGAAGTATTGTATTCGAGAAAAAATCACCCTCCGAGATTTTTTCGAATTCTGACGTTTCAGAACACGTAGATTTCGAAAGTATAGGTTTTTCAATTCCGTCAGTCTGTCTGTGTGTTTGTCTGTCTGTCTGTCTGTCTGTTGGTGCATTAACTAAAAAAACTACTTAACGGAGAGCAGTCGTAGTTAACTCTACTGTCAGCGAAGAACTGGTAGAATTTTCACTGAAAAATGTACAGGGTGGACCGTCTAAACGGAATAAATAGTGAAAAAAATTTTTTTTTGCCCAAATTTAAAATTTCCACGTTTCATGACGCGCTAAACCTATTTCAGAAAAAAAAATTTTTTCACCATTTTTGACAAAATTTTTACCACTAAAATATATGAAGAAATTTTTTTCTTCTTCAAATTTCAAATTTTCACGTTTCATGGCATTCTAAACGTATTAAAACAAATTTGGAAATTTTTCTGAAAAATTTTCTTGAAAAAATTTATGTATTCATCACTAAGTACTTACTATGGAATAGAAGAAAATATTTTTTTTGCTCAAATTGAAAATTTCCACGCTTCATGACATTCCAAACCTATTTCAGAAGAAAAAAAAAATGTAATATTTTTTTACCATTTTGGAAAAAAAAATTACCACTAGAATAGATGTAAAAAAATGTTTTGCTCAAATTTAAAATACACACGTTTCATGACATTCTAAATCTATTTCAGAAGAAAAAATTTTGAAAATTTTTTATCCAACATTTTGGGAAAATTAAAAAAAAATAATTTCTTTTCTTTGTTCAAATTTAAAATTTCAACGTTTCCATAGCATTCTTAACATATTCAAACACATTTAAAAAAAAATGATAAAATCTATTTTACTACTTACTATAGAATAGACGAAAAATTAGTTTTTGCTTAAATTTCCACGTTTCATGACATTCCAAACCTATTTCGGAAAAAAAAAATGCATAATTTTTTCACCATTTTGGAAAAAAAATTACCATTAGAATAGACGGAAAAATTTGTTTTTGCTGAAATTTTAAATTTTCACGTTTCATGACATTCTAAACCTATTTCGAAAAAAAAAATTGAAAATTTTTTTCACATTTTTGAAAAAAAATTTACCACTAAAACAGATGGAAAAATTTGTTTCTTTGCTCAAATTTAAAATTTCCGTGTTTTATGACATTCTGAATCCATTGCAGAAGAAAAAGGACTGAAAATTTTTAACCAACAGTTTTGAAAAATTAAAAAAAAAAATGAAATTTTTAACCACCACTATACTTCTACTTCACTGCGTGAATGTGGAACTGAACATGTGTCTAATGGCAATAATATTTGACATATGCTATTATACTTTTATTGGAAAATATACAGGGTGGTCATCACAAGAAATAATTCATGGTAGACCAGTTATTTAGTATTGAACTTTTGCTGTTGGATGAGCACTATTTTTTTGACCAAAAGTTATCAGGATTTCTTTGTAATAATTACAATAACTATATTTCGATTATTCTCAATGTCATTTCGTATTTAATAATTTTTTAGAGTGACCGCCATGCACAAATAACGAGGGAAGTTCTGTGTAAATACCTTTACCGATTTTTTCATTCCCGGGAATCGGGAGAAAGAGAATTTGCCGTTCCCGGGAATCCCGGGATTCCCGGGACTCAATAAATATTTCACATATTCCTTGAAAAGCACAAATTTTTTGTTTCAAAATGTCACACCATTCAAATATTCATTTTTTAAATGTTTGTTTTCTTTTCTTCCTTTGGTCAAAAAATAAATCCGTCAGTTTTGTTTTGCTTTATTTATAATTAAAAAGACACAACAACACTAACTACAGGAAATAACACAATAACGAAATAAAACATAAATACCGTCCGACGCGCACGCTCGGTAAAATTTCGATGCGCGCGCACTCTTCCACGTATTCGGTTCACTCGTTGCAGTCGTTGCAGAGTCGTTTTATGTGATGAGAGCACGAAGTTTAATATTTTTCAATCCCGTCCCGAGATTCCCGGGACAGAAACACTAGTGGGAGAAGGGAAATGCAAAAGTTGAAAATAAAATCTGAAAAAATTCAGATGAACGTATCATCGAAATATAAGACTTTTTTTATTTGCAACTTTTCTGTAAAGTGTATTTTCACTGAATTTTTCCGGAAAAACTTGAAAAACTACCCCTTTCTTTGTTGGAATTGTAACGCTTTAAAAACATGTAATTTAATATATTTTTTTTTAATTCAGACGTTAGCATTGAGGTCTTCTAAACATTTTTTGTCTCTTGGAACTTTCTTCTAACTTGCTAATTTTCTTCCGTTTCTTTATTTTTGACCTAACTCTACAAGTTACGGAACCCGTGGTAAAAGGGGTGTTTTCTACCCTTTCCGATCATTTTCTACTCTAACTTTTTTCAACTTTTTTATTAACGTCATTACAAACACATTGCACGCGGTTTAATCAAAATTCTCAGTCATTATCACTTAAATTAGAGGTGAAACCCCCCTTGACTGGATTACATACACTATTACTTCCCTCGCATTATACTGAAGGGAAGTATTGTATTCGAGAAATAATCACGCTCCGAGATTTTTTCGAATTTTCACGTTTCAGATCATGTAGATTACAAAAATATAGGTTTTTCAATTCCGTCAGCCTGTCTATCTATCGGTCTAGCTGTCTGTCTGTCTCTCTGTCTATTGGTGCATTAACTAAAAAATTACTTGACGGAGAACAGTCAAATTTGGTAGGTAGCTGACGCCACTGCCACCGAAGAAATGGTTAGGATTTCACTGGAAAATATACAGGATGGACCTTCTAAAGGGAATAGATAATGGAAACAATTTTTCCCGCTCAAATTTAAAATTTCCACGTTTCGTGACATTCTAAACCTATTAAAACAATTTTTTTTGAAAATTTGAAATAGAAAAATTTTTTGAAATTTTGAAAATTTTGAATTTTTTTTTATAAAATGGGTGATGGAAAAAAATTGTTTTTGCTCAAATTTAAAATTTCCACGTTTCTAGACATTCTAAACCTATTATAAAAAAAAATTTGAAAATTTGAGACATTTTTGAAATTTTCAAAATTTTCTAATTTTTTTATAAAATGGGTGATGAAAAAAATTTTGTTTGCTTAAATTTAAAATTTCCACGTTTCGTGACATTCTAAACCTATTTTAAAAAACAATTTTTTTGGAAATTTTAAATAGAAAAAATTTGGAAATTTTGATCATTTTTTATAAAATAGGTAAAGAAAAAAAATGTTTTGCTCAAATTTAAAATTTCCACATTACGTAACACTAGCCCTCGTGACATTCACAACCTATTAAAAAAAAATTTTTTGGAAACTTGAAATGGAAAAATTTTTTGAAATTTTGAAAATTTTTTATAAAATGGGCGATGAAAAAAATTTTGTCTGCTTAAATTTAAAATTTCCACGTTTCATGACATTCTAAACCTAATTAAAAAAAAAATTTTGAAAATTTTAAATCGAAAAAATTTGGAAATTTTGAACATTTTTTTATAAAATAGGTAATGAAAAAAAATGTTTTGCTCAAATTTAAAATTTCCACGTTTCGTGACACTAGTCCTTTTCAAAGAAATTTTTTTTTCATAATTTAAAATAGAAAAAAAATTGAAATTTTGAAAATTTTGTATAAAGCGGATGATGGAAAAAAATGTTTTCTATGTAAAATCTCCACGTTTCATGACATTGTAAACATATTAAAAAAAAAAAATGAAAATGTTTAAAACATTTATTAAATTTTTTATAAAATGGGTGATGAAAAAAATTTGTTTTGCTTAAATTTAAAATTTCCACGTTTCGTGACATTCTAAACCTATTTTTTTTTTTTTTTAATTTTTTGAAATTTTAAATAGAAAAAATTTTGAAATTTTGAAAATTTTTTATAAAATGGGTGACGAAAAAAAATTTTTTTGCACAAATTTAAAATTTTTTTAAAAATTTTAGAAAATTTTCAAAAAATTTTCAACATATTTTTATAAAATGGGTGATGAAAAAAATTTGGTTTGCTTAAATCTAAAATTTCCGCGTTTCGTGACATTCTAAACCTAAATATTGTCTAAATGTTATTTGTGGCATTATCTTAATTTTTTTCCTTCTCCAATTCTTTGGGACTTCCTGCCACATGTATATTTTCTTTTTAAGCGGTGCTAGGGGAATCTACAAAATATATCACAATTAACCAGTATGTTACTGGTAAATAACCTCTATGCCTGTGACGTTTACGTCAAAGGATCAGTTAGAGGTTGGTTTTTTTAAATAAACAACACAAATAAGTATAAAAACTTGAAAATATTTAAAATATTTCACCAACGTTTCGGAAATCTAATCTGTTTCCTATTTTAAGGATTTTTTTTTGAAAAATCTTTTTTGCTGTGTATGATAAATACACATTCTTAGAGCTGTGGTCATTAGGTAAGGTTACCAAGCCCCGCGACCAAAATTGCCTTGGTGACTTCGGGACTGAATTTCAAATACTAATCTCATAGAAAAATATTCAACATAATCAAATATACCTACGTATTTTTATTTATATGTTGTTAATAAAAAAAAAGATATACGAAACGATAAAATAAAAAATATAATATGTAAGTACTATAAACTAAACTCAAACAAATGAAGGTATAAAAGGAACATTAACAACACTGTTTTGAAATAAAATGAGACCCTACAGTCGACTTTCGTTGAAAAAAAATCGTTCCTCTGAAAATACCCTGTGTAATTCCACCCTGGTAAGTTGTTATTAAACATTCATACTATTACAACATCTATTACATCTCGCACTTAGCAGTATGAAATTAATTTAAAAAACGCTTGTTGTGCAATATTTAGGGGCCATTCATTAATTACGTTACACTTTGAGGGAGGATGAGGGGGTCCATAAAGTGTGACAAGAGGGGAGGAGGGGGTCGTATATCATTGTTTCAATTGAATGAAATTAAAAAAAAACAAAAATCAGAAAATTCTACCTCAAAATTTAAAATGTGAGACGTCACAACGGGGCGGGGGTTGACTCGAATGTGACGGCCTATGACATAGGAGGAAGGGGGGGTAGAAAAACCATGAAATTTGCGTGGCGTAATTAATGGATGGCCCTTTATATGAAAAATGAAATATAGACGCTTTTCACGAAACGTGCCTACGAACAGACAACCACGACATATGGTAAGATGCTGTTAGGCGTACCATACAGCAAATGGAGGCCAACTGGAATAATGCACGGATCAAAAAACGTCAAAGACACTGTGAATAAGAGGATATCATCAGAAACCTATCACCTGTTAGACTAAAACCCGCTGGACCGTAAACCTACAATAGGCACGTATCAGTCTTTGACAAAACTGATAAACACCTGTGCACAGTTTTTAAATTAATTCATAGGGCACGCGTCTAGTACGTTCATGTAAAGGTCCCTTTATTGATTTTACTTTCATTCAAGCTGGGTATGTTTACACTCAATTCGATAGTAGGTGAATACACAATGTATTCGTGCTTGTGGTCTGCAACTCAAAATACATTTTATAAATTGCTGACAATGCTCTGTACATCATAATGACTTAAACTAATAAGAGATAAAAGTGTTTAACATGATTTAGCACGGAAGAAACGTTTTCGAGTTCTAAATTCGTAAAAGTGTGTACCTACATAATAAGGTATTATTCATTGGTGTTGGTTAGTTATTAATAAATCAAAGTGCGGGTTTATAGTGCATTACAACTGTTATGGTCAGGTTTATTAACATGTATTAATGTAATATGCTTAGTATACATAATACAATTAGAATATTATCAAATCAAGTTATATAACCTAAACACAAATTACCGCCTACGTTTTGTTGTTTTACAGTTCACTAGACACATGATAAAAAATGATTTACTGCTTTATTTTAAGATAGTTTGTATAATCTGTAAGAATGTTGATAACAAGCACATTATCTGTGGTGGACTGTAGAGGTATTTCTGATTAATGTAAAAATTGTTCTAAAACATGTAACTGCTACTGATGCCTGTATTTAAAGAACTATTTATACAAAGTTTATTTTTGTAAAATGAGAAGTGATATATATACACATTTTAAATATTTCGTACGAATTCTAAATGGTGACCCGAGTTCAAAAGAAAAGGCACAGAATAATACCTGCAGCTGATATGATATAAACCTGTTCCAATATACCAAGCGACTAATCTATAGGTATGCCTATAAAGATCCACAAACTTTTACACATATTTTTAAATCGTTTTATTTTAAATCTTGGCAAAATATTAACACCTTCAGTAGGTGAATCGAGTGTACAGAGTGATTCACTAAAGCGTGGACGGAATATAGCGCGGTATTGAGGCGCTAAGAAACAATTTAATTGTAAAGATTTATTTAGATTAGATATTTTGTTTTGACTATCGTTTCAAACCACTAATTACTTACCGTGTCTCGAGTTGCTCACAGGAGTGTGACAAGAGATAAACAGATCTATGGTACTAAAATCACAGGAGCGGAACGTATTTGTCTAAAGTGTTTTATTTGTACTCTAATAAAATGTTTAATATAGTTATTTCCACGAACACATCATAAGAGGCTAGAATGTATTCACAAGGGTAGTCCTAGGACCATTTTAAAGTACAAGTCTGACATTACCTAATGTTGAAAGTCAAGTTCAATAAGTGATCACATAATTTAGCAATATTTTGCGATCTCAAAATTACAACGGAATCCAAAATTTTGAATATGTAAAATTTGTCTTGACAATTTAAGTGGAAGGTGGTGCTCATCTTCATGTATTAGGTCATCAATTCATTCTATTTCTCGAGTACAGTGCTTGGGAATTTAGTGCAGCCACCACAAAACTGCAATTGCAAATAAGAAAATGTGATATTTAACAAAGAAATTTTGTTTCTTATTTGTTCTAACGGAACTTTACAACGTTACAGACAAGTTCATTAGTTTATTAATGGGTAATGATCATGTTTATCCATAAGAACTACTAAAAGCTCCGTTGCGTAGTTTTTAAGTTTTAAACAGAATGTTTCACAAATCAACTCAAACCTCTCAACAAAAATATAACTGGCGCAGCCGGTCGGATATTTGATAAATGGTAAGAGATAGTACGATTAGATATTTATATCGCTGTGTTGTCTTTGTCGGCACTAAAAACAGTGAAATTATCATCGTGAATTTCATATTTAATACTTTTATGGTTAATATTTATACCTTTTACATATTTCTGTATTGTAAAATAAATCGGCAATGCTAAGTTTATTCTCAATCTGAATGTTACTTAAAAATTTTATGCTACTTTCATTTTAATAGATCTACCTCTTATTTACTGCGAATATTTGATAAATTCTAAACCTTCCTCTAACATATTATTTTCATTGTTATTAAACTTAATTTCTGTTAAGAAAACTATTCTAGGCTAAAAGGGATTGATTTTAAAATTATGAGTGAAACTAATTCTTGAATTTCATCTATAATTTGAAGATGTAAATGTTAAAACATGAAGACATTTTTCTGTTACGATTAATTTCTTATCTATTAATTTTAAAGCCTGTGTTGTGCGATACTAACACCACTATATGCTTTCTAATTCTTGCCGTATTTTGTAGGAATGTCATACATTTGATGAGAAATGAATTCGCCAATGAACCTTCACTGGTTCATTAATTTCGTGTTTTCACTAATTTTATGTTCTTTTCCTTGCTTATATTTTCTTGTTTCTTTCTTTGATTTGAGTTTTTCTTAAAAATTTCGTATTAACAAAGGTGTCGTAAAAGTTCACTTGTTTCATTAGTTGAAGGCATGACGTGCTTTCGATATTCGCGGGAAATACTTCAGAAAGAATCTTACCGACTGCGCCACTTATTATTTTTACCTAGCAATTCGGATTTTTAAATTGTAGCGTTGTGCTATAACAGTCAGGTGTTTTCACCGTATATACACAATTCTGCCCTTAAAGCCTTGTTATAATGAAGTGCTTGATATATTGAAGAACGTTCTAACGTTTAAGCAGCATTCTGTTTCTATTAAATGAATATTTCAACAAACAGCTAACATAAAAGTAGAATTACTGAACGAGTACACAAGACACGCGGTGATTTGAGGTGACGTAACAGTCAAAGAAATTTTAAAATCTTCGAAAACACCTATCTGAAGTAAAACATATTGTTAATCAGTTGTGTTAGTATTCGCTTAAATTATAAAATTCATTTTTTAAAACCCCAAATAATCTCATTTATCAATTCGACGTTTAATGTAAATTAATGAATGTGATTATTCCCTGCAGTATAGCAAATTATATTTCAGTTCCCTTCACAATGATTGTATTCTTTGGAAGCCCCCTGTTAGACATTATTGCAAAAGTGGATCACGACTTCTTGAAAAAGTTCCATTTGAAAGCCGACAACGCGGTAAGGGCCACTCCTGATCTGGAAGGAATCTTTACGGATATTTTAAAATATAATCCGATCTTGCAACCTGGTGGTAGCGTCACCAATACGGTAAGAGTCTTCAACTGGGTCTCTAAAAAATCATATCCGATATACTTCATCGGACCTATTGGTGACGACGATTACGGGAAACTTATCGAAAACAAATTTAAAGAGGAGGACATCGATACGCACATAATAGAAGTCGAAAATGAAAAAACAGGAACCTGCGCTGTACTTTTGACAGATGAATACAGGTCCATGGTGACTCACCTAGGAGCGTCAAAGTTTTTTTCAGTAGACAATTTGGATGAAAAATTGTGGAAGATGATAGTTAAGGGAAAATACTTGTACTTATCTGTAAGTATTACTCTTTACTGATATACCAGGTATTTGTCTAAACTTAAAATCTAAAGGATCCTACCGGCTGCGCCCGTTATTATTTTTGTCGAGCGGTTTAGTTTGTTTTAAATTATAACATTGTTTTGTCATAATTCATGTCTTTATGGTACACAGTGTTAGAATGACCCGGCCTAACTCACTTAATTTTTTAAGGAGTCTCAAAAATAAAAAATTGATTTTACCTAATTTTTTAAGTGCATGTCAAGTAGTAGTCTAAAATTTGTTAAAATTTTATACTGGACACGTAACAGAAAGTTTTCATATTATTTGGGTTCAAAAATATATGAAAATTGGTTTTTAAGATATTAACAAAAATATATTTTTTAAATAAATTGATGAATCTAAAAGCACACCAAGAACTAACAAGAATTGGTGCTGTTTTGAATTAAGTAGTTCGCTCCCTACCATCTCTCCAACTAACCAACTCAAGGGGTTCGCCCACCAGGCTCCTTGGGTGAAATGGGCTAAAGGTTTGAGCATAATGGAAGCTCAACAAGAAATTCGATTTGCAACTTGGAAGTTAAGAGGACTCTTACAACCAAAAGAAATTAACTTAGCCTCTAACATTAATATAGCATATTAACTGTTTTTTTCTGTTCTGGTTTCAGGCATACCTCATTCGTGCCAATTTCAACGTCATGGAGATCCTCATAAAGCATTTTTTAGAAAACAACAAATTTATTATTATAAATTTAGCAGCCAGTTTTTTAAGTCAGAAATATCCAAAGGAAGTTTTCTACCTCTTTGAAAATGCTGATATGGTTTTTGGAAACGAATCGGTAAGTGGAACGTTTGATTATTCAAAAGCAATATGATTTAACTTTAACATTTCCCAAATAACTAGTAAACAACAATAATACAGGGCGGTAGTCAGGTCAGGGCTAAGCTCTGGTAAAAAATTGGGGTATGGTTTTTAAATGCAAATGTACCAAGTACTAGTAAAAGAATAGTCGGTATATCGGACAAAAATAAAACACGGTTATACTACTTATTGACGTTTCGATTAATTAAAAAAATGTTACCTTCGCCGGGACTTTCGTGAAATAAAACTTTGAAACAAACAATTAAAATTCTTAGAGGAGAGTATAATGATTATAGAAATAATAATAAGAAATATTTTTATTGGAAATGACATTTCAAATATGAAATATACAAAAACTACGCAGGCGTAATATAATGTGAGAATACACATCAAGTTTCCATATTTTGATAAAGAAATCGTTTTTGTTTGTTTTAATTTTATTAATAAAAGGTTTTAAAGTCTGTTCGCTGATAGAATCCCGGTCGTATAGTGTAAGGAATATCTTCCGGAGCTCTATCCTTCCTTGTCTTTATTGAAATATTGTTTGAAACCTAATCTGTAACGTAAGTTTTAATCTGTGTGATCAAGTTAGGACCATGCCGCACGTCGGTATTGTTCGACCGCAAACCAATTTGCGTAACGCATGTCGTCGTCGAATGCGGCTGGCGATTTCAGAGGGCGGGTCGATTTTCTCGGAAGTCGGGTATACCAGGTAGATATAGTGCACTTATTTCTATTAGTACCTAAGAGGTCAATTTTATTCTTGTTCTATTGTTAAAATAGTAAACATGCATCCTGGTGAATTTTTACATTCGCAATCACAGCAGTTAGTTTTGAATTTGTTGGAATATTTTGAAAAGGAAAATGAAAATGGTGGACCTTTATTGTCAATAAAAGCTGTTCGAAGGCGAGTGGGTGAGGCTTTAAAAATCGATAAAAATACTGCAAGAAAAACAAGTAGCTAAAAACGACAAAGATAATGTGAAACCTTAAGCTTCGGTTGAGCGGAATCGTAGAAAGTCCAGGACAGAATTACCCGATGCTGTAATATATGAAAAAATGTTATTTACGATAAATACATTTTCTTGGCTATCCTTTTAGAAGAGCTAAAATCTAGAGCAATAGTTGATACTGGCAGTACCAGTTTATTTAAAGTGATTAAAAAAGATGACAATAAAAAAGTACTGTGTGAAAGACCAGAGATACATAAAAAAAATTAAAAGTAATGACCCCAAAGATGTCGTGTTTTTAGACGAAACTTGGATCTTTAGCATAAGAGGATTAAAACGTTCTTGGCAAGACGATTCCAGTAAACTGGAAAAGCCGTCGTACAACTACAAAAGGTAAAAACAGATTTATAGTTGTACATGCAGGATCTATTCATGGCTTTGCTGAAGATGCGAGTTTAGTTCCCTCCACCAAGAATAAGTCAGCAGATTACCATAACGTGAACTCTGAAAATTTTGAAAAGTGGCTGACAGAGAGTATTGCCGGGGTTACAAAATCCAAGCTTTAATGTTTTAGATTGGGTTGAAGAAAAGCAACCAACCCGTCTTGGACGAAAGATAAAATGCAAACCTAGTTAAAGACCAAAAACATAGATTTCGGTGATACCGCATTTAAAGCCGAATTGCTCCAAATAGCTGGAGAACAGAACAGATGAGCATCACTATGTTGTCGAGAATTTAATTAGAGAGCATGGACATGAAGTACTGCGGCTTCCACCATATCACTGTCAGTTCAACCCAATAGAACTTGTTTGGGAAATTTGTAAATGAACATAAAGTTGGCACCCAGAGTTAGCACCCCAGATTCACACTAGATCTGAAACGGCAACGTAAAGAGCGGCCGCGCCACCGCTGGCGGGGATTATCTTGTTTTAAGGAGTAGAAGAAGCCTGTCGAAGGTGGAAAGCAGCAGCTCGTTGCCGGATCGAATTTTCCGATGCAAAAAAAATTTCCGGCTCTGAAATGCACATGAGAACTGCCGCGATTCGGAGTGTGGCAATCATCATGATTCAGTGTAAACTAACCGCCTTCCAATTTTCAGCGCGACAGCTCATTGCCAAGTCGAGCTTTCCGGAGGGAAAATGAGTTTTCCGACCGTGGAAGGGAAGGGCCACGAGCTGCCGCGATTTTTTCTATGTGGATGCTTTTCTTTTAACAATAGGTACCTTTTGACCTATTTTCAGCGCGGCGGTTCAACGCCAAGTCGAGTTCTCCGAGGGGAAAAAGGAATTCCGACCGTGGAAGGGAAGGGCCAAGAGCCGCCGCGAAAGTGGGTCAAAGGGTACCTGGTGTTAAAAGAAAAGCATCCACAGAGAGAAAATCGCGGCAACTCGTGGCCCTTCCCTTCCACGGCCGGAAAACTCTTTCCCGCTGAAAAATCGACTTGGCGTTGAGCTGCCGCGCCGAAAGTAGGTCAAATGGTACCAATTGTTAAAAGAAAAGCATCAACAGAGAGAAAATCGCGGCAGCTCGTGGCCCTTCCCTTCCATGGTCGGAAAACTCTTTTCCCCCGAAAAACTCGACTTGGCATTGAGCTGCAGCGCTGAAAGTCGGTCAAATGGTACCTATTGTTAAAAGAAAAGCATCCACAGATGGAAAATCGCGGCAGCTCCTGACCCTTCCCTTCCATGGTCGGAAAACACTTTTCCCCCGGAAAACTCGACTTGGCACTGAGCTGCAGCGCGGAAAGTGGCTCACATGATACCTATTGTGAAAAGAAAAGCATCCACAGAGGGAAAATCTCGACAGCTCTCGGCCCTTCCCTTCCACGGTCGGAAAACTCTTTCCCCCGGAAAACTCGACTTGGCATTGAGCTGCCGCGCTGAAAATTGGAGGGCGGTTACTGATGATTTTCACAACCCTAATAGCGGCAGCTCTTTGCGTGTGTCTTTCAGAGCCGGAAAATTTTTCTACACCGGAAAATTCGATCCGGCAACGAGCTGCTGCTTTCCACCCCCGACAGGCCTCTTCTACTCCTTGAAACAAGATAATCCCCGCCAGCGGTGGCGCGGCCTCTCGTTACGTTGCCGTTTCAGACCTATTGTGAATCTGGGGTGCTAACTCTGGGTGCCAACTTTATGTTCATAATTTGTAAGGAGTATTACGACAAACACATCGGGAAAGATGGTTTTAGTGACGAAGCCGTTCTTGCTATGTGGAATGAGGCTTTATCTCAAGTGTCGAGCTGAATTTGGTGTGTAAATCACACAAATAAATTGATTTTAGAGACATATGATCGAGAGGTTCATACTGAGGAAGTTATGCCATGCCACTCAGTGTAAGTGTTAATAATGACAGGGACGATGCGGACTTGGAAGAATTAGACACTGACGAAGACAATTAAATTTATTTATTTATCTTATACTAGGTTATTTGTATTTTACTGCCATATTTGTTTTATATAGGGTTCGGCATAATTAGTATTAAGTATATATTTTCATTTTAAGATTACATACATAATAATATACTTATTTGACAAAATTCTATTAATGAATACAAAAGATTAAGCTGCAACTATGTAAGTGTATTTATTTTGTATATTTGATGTAGCATATTTTTTACTTGAAACCAAAACAATTGAATGTTATTATTTATTTAATTAACTTAAATTACTATAAATATACAAAAGATGTATTGTATATGCTTATAATTCAATTTCGTTTAAATAAATCTAATTAAATACATCAAGTAAAATATAAAACAAAGCGACGCCACCAATGCATTCGAAAACACCAACGATCGACGGCATCTTAGTTCAGACGTTCGTTATTACGTCACACCGGGACTTATCAGTGAACAGACTTTAACTTAAGCACTTACTGTAGAGTTATTTTTTGGGCAATAAGAATGCCCGCAGATCATTCCTTCTGCCTATGTGTATTCAATATTTACAAATAGACTTACTTTTTAGGAATACGTTTCTTTCGCCAAAACCTTGAACATCGAGTCGGCAAACAGGCGCGACCTGCTCGACAAAACCAACGAATTTTTCAAAAACAAACCTACGAGGATACTGATAATGACCAGAGGAAGTAAATCAATATTTATCAAAAATGGAAATACATTAGAAGAATTTGAAGTTTTACGTATGGACGAAAAAGAAGTTGTAGACACAAATGCGGCTGGTGATGCATTCGTGGGAGGTTTCTTGGCTCAATTCGTAAAAAATAAACCAGTTCCGGAGTGTGTAAAGTGTGGAATGTGGGCTTCCAGGGAAATTATTCGAAATCATGGCTGTAACTTTAATAATAAATTGGTTTATGATTACATGCGTTTTATTCAACACTGCAATAAAAGTTAGATACTCGCTCAAAGTTGGCAAAAATTTTGAAATTTGGTGATGAGCAGCAAATAAGCACGGATTTATGGAAATTTAAAAAAAAATGGAATCTTAAGAATCTTAGGTTGTAAGGGAAAAAATTATAGCAATCGAAATTACGATACGTTGCATTTTTTTATATATAACTTACACAGAGGGTTGTTTTATAAGGGTAGAAAAATTATTGGAAAGTTATTTTTATAGGTATTACTTTTTAAGGAAATGTTATGGAAATAATTTAAACTTAAGTATAAAATTAAGATTTTATATGTGAAAATATAGTAAACAACTTATTTATTTAATTAAAAAGGCCAAATTAATTAGTTTACCCACATCCCAGATAGCACAAGATATTCTAAGAATAATCTGACAATCTTCCCAAAAAATATTATTTGATTAATTATAAAAATTATCTTTAAATTATTCTCTGAATAACCATTTAATTTATTAATATTTTTAGAATCTCTTCTAATACTTAATATTAGAATAATTGAAATACATATGCATAGAATATATTTTAAATATATTTTATGAATAATTTCAAAACTTATCTTTGGATTATTATTTTAAAAATATTTCTTAAAATAATATGATAAAAATATTTTAATAAGAGAAGTACAGAATATGTTTTAAACATATTTTATAAATAATTTAGTAGGTTATTTTTTGACCATTTATTTTAAAAATAATGTATAGAAAGTAGGTATGGTAAAACGTTTAGAGCCGTTTTGTACCCATTATTTATTTTACTTTCATGATTTATGTAACAAGTATGCTTAATATATTAAATAAAGCTTTATCATAAAATTTTCAATGTACTCCATGTAATATGGCAGGTTTAATTTATATTCATGAGTGTTCCGTATGAATTCGAATTTTTTCTTATTATATGAAATGTTAGAGAAAAGTATTATTCAAATAAAATAAATAGGTACCTATCACTTTTATAGTTAGAATCTCAGGAATTTTTTATTTAAAAATACTGCGAAATGGTGCGCAGGCGCGTTTTATTTCCTTTTTCTGTCTACATCTTCATTGCAGCTTACGGCATCCGCTATTTCGCTGTCACCATTTTGAATTGCTGTTTGCGACGTTTGCGTGCCTGACAATTTGCGGTTTGATCCTTTGATTTCGTTGTTCGTTATTGTGTGCAATCAAAAAAACAATTGAAGAAGGCAAGTGAATCATTTAATTTTTTGTTTATAGATATAGATACCTATAGGTATTTGTAAAAAAAGCTATTTATATTCAGGATCAGCGTGTGATCGTTTAACTTCGGGCGTTGTGTACACGTACACGAAAATTTAATTAATAAAGAATTATCCTGTTTGGACGTTTGGAGTTTTGACATTTTCCTTACAAACGGTAGACAAGAGACAAATCATTTTTGTCATATCAACATAAATTAACCTAACCTAACTTTATTTATAAAGTTCAGCTGGTTTCAAGAGGAATGTTTATTTCTGTTATTTAAGAAGAAAATAGGTATTATAGTTAATAATAAATGAATAATAAACGTCTAAACGTTTATTATTCATTTATTATTTACTATAATATACCTATTTTCTTGTATCTATAAATACAGAAATCGCCAATATGTAATACTTATATGAGGTCCTTACATATTTTCATTAATTTCTTTAATAACTATTAAATAATAAATGTATTAGGTACAAAAATAATGTTACGTTATGTTTCTATATTCGTGTGGAAATCTAAGTGATGGTACTGCTGTGTAAAACTCAAGGATCGCAAAATTTTATCACTATTTCTACTGAGAAAGTGAAGATTTTTACACGGTAAAAATCTTCTGTGAGAGTTAACCAAATGAGGCTCGGTTTATAATGTTATAATTATCGGCACACACAGGAAATTTCTACATAGGTAAAATGTGACTTCATTTACATACTAAGACGTACAGCATGGTTTTCATACTCCTCGCATTTTTACATACCATTTACCTTCCAATTTACAAATTTTTTCTAATTTTTTCTAGCCATATTATTAATGCTAATAAGGCGGAGAGGGTTGTGGTTAATTTACATTCTGCGAAGCTTTCATCAGTGTAGCAGAAAACACTTGTAAAATGTATACTTTCTCAATCTCAACTGAAAATAAGCAGTACGCTTCCGATAGATCGTTGGCCAAACTAGTTACTAGGCCAGTGTCACTTTTATTTTCTATAGGTATTTACTTTGCATAAGTTATTCTTCAATTATGCATTATTAAAAAAAACACAAAAACGAATACAAAGAATGGCCCACTAATCAGTTTGAAAGTTATCTGTCCCGGCGGAAACTTAAATTCAGATGCGTACATAAATTCTGTTGTTTTTAAAAATTTGCTCGTGGTTTATAAACTACCGTTAGCACGTGTTTATAAATGAAAGTTGTACTTAAGTAATAAAAAATTTTGTCTTTTGTTAACAGGTGAACAGTCTCGAGAGATTGGGTGGTGAAACGTATAAAGAGTGCGGTAGAAGATTTTGGTCAGAACTTATCTCAGAAGATGTTTCAGTACTATTTACTTTACATGGGCATAGAGATGGGAAATAAGCCTTTGGAGGTTCTATTATATGCAGTGTGATAATTGGTAAGACTACGATTTTATATGCACATTTTTTTCTACGTTTTATTTAGTGTGTGTGTGGGTGAGGCATTATATAAAATTCATGGATATATGTTCAATTTCAGATGCAGTTATAAGTAATAAAAATAATATTGAGGTCACTCCAAAACAAATTGAAATTCAGATCGGTTTATGGTTAACTTGAGCCAAAGAAAGAAAAACCAGAACTGCTAATAAGCAGTAGTCTTTACATCCTTCAAAGAAGCTGGCAGAGAACTACATGGACTGAAGTATGTATTTATTATATTGTGTCTCTCCTAACGAATGAATTTACTATTTACTTTGTTCCGTCATTGAAATTTTAGAAAATGTTTCGAGAGTAAACATTGTAACAAATAAATCTTTAACCCAATTATTAAGAGTGTCTTATTTTGCTTTTGTGTAATGTATATATTCCTATTGTATCTAAAATATTTATAAACTTAATATTGTGATCCTGGGTTTTAGTATTCTTACTGTGATTTCATGAATGTGGCCAGTGACACACCATTTGTATGACATTAATTAATAGCTCAAAAAAGGATGTTTACAAAAATTTTCCGGTTAGTTACCCGAAAAAGTTATATAGTTTTATAACCTTTTCACTGTGAACAACTCATATTTCAATAATTTCTTAACTACAGAACTGTTTTCGAGTTATCAATGAATGTCGCACAAATGGAACATTCTGTAAGTATAACAAATTATTCCAAAATAATATTCTGGAAGTTATTCTTAAGATATTCTCACGAGAATAAGTTTAATTCAGCACTTCTAAGAATATTTCACTGTGAATATTCCAGAAATAAATACATGTGCATATTCTATGATTAATTTTAGAACAATCTGATATATGTTAAGAATAATTTGAAAATTAATCTTAGGATATTCTCAAGAGAAAAAACGGGTCCCATTCGGTTATTCTAAGAATATTCTTAAAAAAACATGGTTCCTTATAGGTTAACTATAGAATAACTGAATATTCTGCAAAAGTATTCTAAGAATAATTTAGGGATATGTTTGTGCTATCTGGGATATGGTAAATATTAATAACCTATCCCTATACCTATGTCAAACTGGCGATGGCGAATAAATGCGCAAACATTTGCTAGAGATTCTTAGTAACAATCATTTTTTTTACCAAAATGTAAATCTCCTGAACAAGATGAAATTGTGCAAACCAAGATCAAATAATTCAATCTCAGCAAAAAAATTTCTGCAAGCATATAAAGATTGGTCTTAAAAAGTGACAGCAACAATAGTTATGCAAATAAACATATTATTTATAGAGTACCTACCTAATGACCGTGTACAGCCTCATATAAGTATATTGTTAAACAATTTGACTAAAAATGAATAAGTGCAAAATTGTTTTAAAAAATGCAACAAATTCGTGCAAAATTTGACAAAAACAGTTTTTCTCTGGATGTGTAAGCAGTTTTCGTAGCAACAAACACACTTGATACAGCCCTGAAAACACCTGAAAATTGTCGGATATAGGTATTCCTACACGCCATAATAGAAGTATATTGTGCGGATATACTTATTCGTTTATAAATGTGTATAACCTGAAAACTGTAAAAAGTAGGTAACTTGTAATGCCCTACAGCTAATAACTTGTAGCAAAAACATAGCCCCATATAAATCTCCACATAAATTACTGTCTGTGTCTTTTAAACTGTTCACTTTGTCTAGATCTTCCAGAGCAGATTTTATAGGACTAGGTAACTTGAAGTCAAATTATTGGTTTAAAGAATAATAATTATCAGTACTTACATAGCACAAATTCCAGGGCTTCCTAATCCAAGCCACGCAAAATAAACAATATTTATAATAATAAATTCAGTCCGAAATACACAACACTTCCCGCTACAAAACCGGCACTACGTCATTAAAGCAAGTTCCATTGGAAATCTGAAGATCTACCGGTATGCAACTACTAGACAATTGGTCGGGAAACCGGTTACTCTCATGGCCGGTAATTTATGAAGTCATAAACCTTTTAGATATATGAAAGCTTTTAAAAAATAAGACAATAAGATACGCAGGGAGGAGTGATCAATTGTACCATTTGTTGGACAAAGTCAACGAACATTTTGTGACGTCACTATAGACAGAATTGAACAATATGGATGGAAATTGTCATAGAGGCTATTTTGGTTCATAAGCTATTATAAGTATGCATTTTACATATTGTTTCTTTGTAGAACTTTGTATTTTATATTTTTAGTACTTACTTTGGTGAATATATAGACTGTTTCTTATTCTTATTCGTATACAAATAACGTTGTTGGATGGAACGATGGAAGGAATATTTTTAAGAATTTCTGTCTTGACGTCATTTCGGTCGCTTTGTTTTGATTGGCTCTTGCCATACTGAGCACGTGAGCACTACTTACTTGTTCGTCATTCTTGGGGTGAACAAACAGTGCCAACGTACTCATGTCGCCATCTTTCGAGCGTAAAGTAAACTAATGAATCTACAGAGTGGGTTCAAGAAACATAAATAAATAAATACCTACATTCTGCAGCCTTGTGTGACAAGGATCATTCACGACATGTTATTTAACAGGTCTGTAAAGAACTATATCGCCAAAGATTAGTTTAGTTCTCTAATCTTTGCTAATTTGCTATCACCTCGTACTACCCTGATAACACCAAACGTCCCCAGGACGTTCACTTAGGTCCTCGTTTGGTCTGAACGTCCCGGGTTTACATGGTACGTCCCAGGGACGTCCGTTTGCTATCGTCCCTAAAACGTTATGAATAAAACGTTTTGAGGACATCCTGCTAGAGTCTAGTCAAGACAAACCTAAACACATTTGTGAAATAACCTCTAGGAGTGATGTTTTTTTTGAGCAGATGAGGATATGATTAAGAAAGAAAATTAAAAACTGTAAAAATGAAATTAAAATCCTTAAAAAGTTTTGCTAACAAAATTTCTTTTGATAACAAAACATTTTCATATTTCATGGTCCATTTAAATTTTGTCAATTTGATTTTTCTGATTTCAGAAATCTTATATTCGTTCCAACTATTTTTTTCATGAGTTTCGGTTATATTACAGCCATTTTCACCGCAATATTTAAGCAGAGCTTATGTAATGTTACTCAACCTGACTCAACTCAGTTGCTGTCAAACTATGGGAAATTCAATTTGGCAGGCATTTTTACAAAGAAAGAATTTATATAAATTCTTTGCATTTTTATTTCTTCCGCACACTGGCACTAGTCACTTTTAACGGCTACAAAAGAAAGTACCAAAAACAGGTAAGTCTATTTAATTGATTTATTAATATATAAGTATTTAGATCGATATTTTATTCTAGATAAATTTGGTGCGGCTTATTTGTAGGTTATAATAAATATACTACTTACCACCCACCTTATTTGGCTCTGTTAAAATTCTATGGGAGATCACCTGTGAACCTGAGTATGTAGTTTTTAGTTGTTTATCATGGAGCGAACTTATTCACTTAAAAGAAGATTGTTGGTTAAACATTATAAATACAATACTTCCCTGCGGTATGCGAGGGAAGTAAAAATTGAAAAGAAGTACCTACTCATGCAGTGTGTTAAACGAAGTGTTATGTATGGTTCGACATCTCTGATGAACAAGTGGAGGTGATGAAACTTTTAATAGGTAAGGTTTGATACATCGAGTAATAAAAACATTTGCCAGAAAACATCAACAAACTTGTAAAGTATATTTAGGGATTTCAGTAAATTATTATAAGGAAAAAACTAATAAAGGTACTTTTTGAGGAAAATTTACACATTTGTAACTTATATGCCCCATTTGTTATATTTTTCTGAAATTATGCTGTACGTACGTACAAAAACTTTTATACATCATCAATGTTCAACCTAATAAACCTGCTTCTAAACGTAAATCCTAATGCATCTTAACCCATAGCCATTTTCTTTACTTGAATTCTGTAATAATATTGGCAAAAAATATAACGTTAAACTTATAATAATGTTATTAATCTGCGGTAGCATTAGTCACAAAATATATTTCTGCTTCTCTCGGTCTTTGGTATTATTTGTAGAATCGATCATTCATATAAAGAGGCGTTCTTAAAATTTTTAAATGAACAAAGGAACCTTTCAAATGCAAAAGTCAGTTAAACAAAAAAATGTTCACATTTATATAAACTGATTTTTTTTTTAAATAGGACGTACACCAAGAAAATTATAACAATTTATTTTAAATATAAGCTTGCCATCAAGTGGCATATATTAGTCTTAATGTTTTTTGCCAAGATTTCATCTGAAATGTTAATTTTTCTTTTATTTGCACAGGGGCTGCTGCAGTCGCTAACGCTTCAAAGTCTTGGAAGGACACCGAAATGGCTATTACATCGTGATTGAAGAGGACAAAAGAAAGAACAGAGAGGGTGTCAAAAAAGGGAGAATATTAGAAAATAATATAAACTAAGATAATTATAAAAAGACGAAGTGTGCAAAACGTTAAGGGAAGGTGAGATATACATTTATCTTACGTTTTATTGCATACTTGGCTTATTTCTTATAATATTCAATATGACTTAATGTATATATAACTATATTATACTGTACTAGGTATTATAATATATAACTTTTAAATCCCATAAAAATTGTATTTTAGACACTTGACACTTGAATTTGTAGAGTAAGAAGTTAATTTTAAAAAAATACAAATGCCATAGCTTATTTTTCAATAGCACAATAGAAATAAAATGTTCGCATAAATTTGTCATTTGGTGTTGATAAATAAAAGTACTAAGTATTAAAATCAATCTAATTGAATAATTTTTCTACATGGTAATTATATATTGTCATTTTTTTATCTTTTTGGCTTTTCTAACCACATTTATTCCTTTCGAAATATAATCCAATCACTGAATTCTATTTCGAAAGAAATGCATGTGGTTAGAAAACCTAAAAAGGAACATAAATACCCTCTGCTGTGAATAAACCTTAAAAGTGGTGGAGGGGGAGGTACCTATATGTTTTGCATAGTATGTCCCAACAACGTTTTCAGGACGTCCTCTCTAGACCTACATTCGTCCCACAAAAGTCCTGGGTGGGACATCCTCGGGACACCCCGTTTTGCTGACACGGAACGTCCCTCAAACGTCCTCGGTACGTCTTACGTCGGTAGAGTACGTCCTCGGGACGTTTTCATGTCCTGTGAGTACGTTCTTGGGACGTTTTCGGGACGTCCATGTGCTATTAGGATACAGACATATTTATCTTTACTGTACCCTATATTTTATCCATTTAAGGTACAGATCTGTACAAACCTGTTATAGAAGCTGTATACAGACCGGTACTATTAGAGATATAGGAATATCCCACGATAAACTGCGGTTTCGCTCATCAAGTTGGCACCATCCCTTTAAAACTAGTCCCATATAGTAGTATCTACCAGAAGTTGAATGAATTTTTAACCTCCAATACAAAAGGACATGTTGACACGTACCTAGGTATGTTTATATCTCACTATTGTGACTAGCTTAATATTTTTCAACGGGTGGCCCTATTTTGACAATTTTTAATTTGGAAAAGTAGTTTATTGTCGAGAAGGGTTCATCTCGGTAGCTGCTGTGAAATGTCAACAAACCAAAATCAAGCAGACTCATACTAATTGAACTATTAAATAATA
The DNA here is from genome assembly GCA_963583905.1 of Stenurella melanura. Lineage (NCBI taxonomy): Eukaryota > Metazoa > Arthropoda > Insecta > Coleoptera > Cerambycidae > Stenurella > Stenurella melanura. The sequence continues at coordinate 116,814,465 of OY757316.1, read as the reverse complement.
ATATACAAAACAGCAGCCTCAAAATTGAAAAGGACTATTTAAATTAGAATAATAAATTATTTCCCCAGTACCCGGTCCGGGACAGTCAGATATCCACGGTGCATGGCGCCGCGGCAATTGAAGAGCTGGTTGGGCAGGTATGGGTCCACATTACAAAAGTGTATAAAGTATAATTTTTCCAAGATGACACTATCGGCCATAGAACGCCAGACGAAGAGAAATGCATACCTCACCTTTTCTCGCGCCTATTCGAGCAGAGAACGACTGCAGCCCCGCCCCTAAGTTTCTAGATACAGGTGGTTTCATTTCTTGTCTTGCTCTTGCTCAAGAATTAAATAAGGATAATTTCTGAATGTGTAAATATAAAATTTGTGCATGTATCCTTATTTAATTCTTGAGCAAGCAGAGCAAGACAAGAAATGAAACCACCTGTATCTACAAACTTTGGGGCGGGGCTGCAATTGTTCTCTGCTCGAATAGGCGCGAAAAAAGGTGAAATATGCATTTCTCTTCGTCTGGCGTTTTATTGCCGATAGTGTCATCTTAGAAAAATTATACTTTAAAAACAATCAAAACCACCCCTAGTAGCACACAATATTGGACCAATATTGAACCAATGTTCTATATATTGGTCCTATACCGGGTGAGTCACGAATTGCGCTCGCCCCGATATTTCCTAAAATATTTGGAATAGAAAATTGAAATTTGGAGGCCTTATTACACGACTAAAATGCCATCTTTTCAATAAAAAAACAAGTTTGGTGCACATCCGGTTTGACCGGAAATGCCACAACTTACGATTTTTAAATGGAACACCCTATATATTTTTACATTTTCGGAATCTAGAGGAAATTTTGAATACAATACATCCATTTTGGTCACTTTTTGATAAACATTAAAAATTTTATCAAAAAATCTATTTCTGAATCCAAAGTGCTGTGGTGCCCAAAATATATTTTAGTTTGTGTGCTACGTTACTATAAAAATAAAAAGAGCAATATGATTGCATTACTTAATTCTCTAGAGGGGTTTAAAATTTTTAAATGTGATTTTTACCCACTAACTCGGTTTTTTTAAATGGGAATTTAATCATCTACCAACATTTTTAAATACCTCATTTTCATACGAATCTAACGATACCAAAATTTTGAAAATCCGCTCAGAAATATTTGAGATTTCAGCCAAAATACAATGCAACCAAGCTTTTAGAAACATGCGGCTAATAGATAATAGATTAGTGGGCTTTGGAAACTAAAATGGCACATTTCTGTGTAAATCTGGTAACCTAATAACATTGGAAAAATCATAGTAGCCATTGAATGTAATAAAATAATATCAGCTGTCAGACAGATTCGTGTAGTTATAGGCAATCTTGAGCTACCAAACATTTAATAATTGTGAGCGCAAAGAACGTTACAATTAAGTTTAGCATAGGTATGTGGAGGGAAACACAATTACATCCACAAGGACATTTGCAATAGAATGCGACATCAGTTCGGTTTTCAAAGTTTTATTTAAATGAACATAAATATCGGGCCTATAAATAAATAAAAATCAATTCCGTTTGAACAATTAAACTTAAACTAGGTAACAGTAGGTATCTTTAAAATAATTAATATAATTAAACCATAAATTGACATTTATAGATATTGTTCAAAATGTCCACCATTTTTTTATATATACACAATTCGGCTCTGCGTACAGTTGCTTGAATGGCTCTATGCAATTCAGCCGGCGTTATTTCATTAAGAGCCCGTACAAATTTATTTTGCAGCTCTTCACGGGTATTTGAAGAAGTTTTATAAACTTTATTTTTGAGAGTGCCCCATACATAATAGTTGAGGGGTGTTAAGTCAGGTGATCTAGGAGGCCACCTGATATGACCTTGATTTGCGATAAGGCGTTCACCATGCAAGTTGTTTAAATATTCCATCACTCTTCTGGAATTATGTGGGGGAGCACCATCTTGTTGGAAAAACAGATTTTGTAAATAGGCAAAAGAGGAAGTAAGTCAAGAAATTCTGCTGTCTGGTTTTGTAAAAAAATAAATATCGTTCGCCAGTAAGTGTTCCATAAAAAAATATGGGTCCAATTATTCGATCTCCAAGTACTCCAAGCCAACAATTAAACCCAAATCTTTCCTGAATATTCCCCCGCCCTACCAACCTCGGATTTTCTTGAGCCCAGTACCTAGTATTATTTCTGTTAAACATACCTTGGTTCGTAAATCTACTTTCATCTGAATATAAAATATGAAAAGGAAAACCTGGGTTTTGTTGTACTGCATTTAAGAACCAGTTGCAATATACTAGCCTCCTGTCGTTATCATCTCCATAAAGATGTTGGTGTATTTGGTATTTATAAGACCGAAACTTATGTTTCTTTAAAATTCTGCAAACCGAAGACTGACTAATGTCGCATTCCATTGACAATTCCCTTGTTGATGTTGTTGGGTGTACCATCACAAATCCTAATACATCAATTTCTTTGTCCTCACTTACAATAAATGTTTGATGGTCATCTTGTTGATTGGGTTCGTTTCTTAATTCTTGTTCCACTCTGGCAAACAAGTGTCTGCTTGGATGACGTCTGTTGAGATATCGTTGCTGATACAGTTCTGCAGCTGCAGTTGAATTTTTGAGACGCTCTCCATATATCAGTAACATATCGACCTTTTCATTTCTACTAAAATTATTCATTTTCTTTCTTTCTTTTTATTCAAAGAGATTTCCGCAATGCTTTATTTTGTATCTGTCTGACAGCTGATATTGTTTTATTACATTCAATGGCTACTATGATTTTTCCAATGTTATTAGGTTACCAGATTTACACAGAAATATGCCATTTTAGTTTCCAAAGCCCACTAATCTATTATCTATTAGCCGCATGTTTCTAAAAGCTTGGTTGCATTGTATTTTAGCTGAAATCTCAAATATTTCTGAGCGGATTTTCAAAATTTTGGTATCATTAGATTCGTATGAAAATGAGGTATTTAAAAATGTTGGTGAACGATTAAATTCCCATTTAAAAAACCGAGTTAGTGGGTAAAAATCACATTTAAAAATTTTAAACGCCTCTAGAGAATTAAGTAATGCAATCATATTTCTCCCTTTATTTTTTTTATAGTAACGTAGCACACAAACTAAAATATATTTTGGGCACCACAGCACTCTGGATTCAGAAATAGATTTTTTAATAAAATTTTTAATGTTTATCAAAAAGTGACCAAAATGGATGTATTGTATTCAAAATTTCCTCTAGATTCCAAAAATGTAAAAATATATAGGGTGTTCCATTTAAAAATCGAAAGTTGTGGGCATTTCCGGTCAAACCGGATGTGCACCAAACTTGATTTTTTATTGAAAAGATGGCATTTTAGTCGTGTAATAAGGCCTCCAAATTTCAATTTTCTATTCCAAATATTTTAGGAAATATCGGGGCGAGCGCAATTCGTGACTCACCCGGTATAGCACATGCTGTATATATTGTCAGAATTTTTTAAACATTTAATTTAATTTATTAAGTAAGATCTTGTTAATGGTCCTTGCTGTGTACTTACTCTTTTAATATTTTATGTCCCTTTAAGCCCAAATCTTATGCGTACTCTGCATCTCTGCACTAGTATAGCTACCTTCTTCTTTAAAAATAAGATTATTGAATCTCAAAACATGAGACCCCATAAACCAGTTCAGATACACAACTTGACTCTGACACAATTTAAATTCTTTATTAATTACACCAATTACATAAACATTTGAGCTAATGACATGACATTATTCAAACCACCACCTTCATTATGTTCAACTTTCGATTCAGGAAATATCCACAAGAAGGCGGGATGAATCATTTCCAACATTTTATGAACACACTTTAATGGATACCGCAATATCCAGTGCAAATTCATTGTTTGCATCATATCAATGCAATGTGTTATGACGAGTACATAGTCCCCCTTACTCCACGCATCCATGATTTTAGAGCCTATACTTATTTCATCCATCAATGACATACGATCTGAAAACAGTTTATTAAAAATGTGGTTTCAAATTGATTGTGACATAGAAATTGCAACACTTCCTGGGGATAAAAGTTATACAGTAGCGTCCAACATAGCAGAAACGTGTTGAAAACCTAATAGGCAAAGTAATTATATCAATTGTCGCTTACCTGTTAAAGGCATTATACTGTCATGCATTAATAGTAGATCGAGCCTATGTATACAGACAATTGTTATACTGTTCTAAGAGTAGTAGTGTTCTATACTCATTTTAAAAATAATTAAAAAATGTACTTTATCAACAAGTATTGAGTCAATGACTGGAAAATTAGAAAATATATTTTGTGGAAAATTGGATTCTACATATTTTTAGTTAGCAATCTTGAACAAATCAATTGGTTTTTTAAAAGTGAGATGTACATACACTTACAAACGCAGACATTCCAAGCATTCCTAGATAACTAAATACAATTTTTTTTTAATTTTTCATGTGAAAGGGAATATTTTACTGTCGGCCAACTTATTTGTTATGTTCTATACTTCATTCAAAAACAAAAAAAGAAAATGTTATTAATAAATTTTTGGTTATTATGAAACTGATGATTTCCATGTGTCGGACTGAAAAATCGGAAAATATGTTTTGCCGGATAATTCGGAAATTGGATTCTACATATTTTTATTAAGCAATCTTGAAAGAATCAGCTGGTTATCAATATATTTTTTAAAGTCGTTATTTCGGCATGTTTAGGGTGGTAGACACCCTTAACGTTCAAAAATTTTTGCTAGACAATTTTTTTCTCGTGCTTTTAATTAAGTTTTCTTGCGACTACATTTTGTAAAAGTACAATATCTACAAATTTTTCATACAACAGGAAATGCACATCTTTCGAAAAAATTGGAGGGGGAAAGCAGCATTTATGAAAATTTTTGCACAGCAAAAAAGTGGTACACAAGGCGCAATTATGCCATACAAGAAGTTATAAGAGGGTATATATAAATTGTACTTTATGTCGGCAGACACCTAGACCATTAGATAAAATTCGGAAGCAAAGTTGCTTAGTTTTCGAGAAAAAATAACTGGCGTAGAACAAACCTAGACTTGGTGTGATTCTTTAATTAGGCAAACCACTTCTCACGGCATTTTCTGGTGGTCAGGAACTTTTTTATTTTGAAAAAACTGTAAAAAATGGATTTCTCCATGAAACATGTTTTTTAACATCCCCACCGCTATATTTATAAAAATAATTGTGCTATCGAACTGATTTTGTAAATATTTTTAAAGCTTCTTCTTTAGACAGCAATGGCAGTTCCGATCATTTTTGAAAAATAACAATATTCTTTAAGAACATCAAACGCAGATTTTTTTTCTATTTTAAAAAAACCAGTGGTGTCGCAATCGGTAAAACAATGAAATGACAAGAACAAACAGTAGTTCTTAAACTTTGCACTACCTTCTATATTGACAAAAATCGTCTGCTAGTGCAGTGTCCAAGTTGCATAAATAAATTAGTTCCATTTAAGTCAGAGTCCGAAAAAAAAGATAGTAAGTAAAATTAATAGATTTATATTAACTGACTTCACCAGTATTTGTTTGCTAAATTTAGTTTCGTACATATTGCATGTAAAACCATCCTGGTATCTTCCTGTTTGCTAAATAGATTTTTGGTAATTTCTGAACGACGTTTATGTAATGAAACTACTTTTTCTGTTCATTTAAATTCTCCGTCTATTATTAATATTTCGTGTGCAATTAAGTACTGTGCAGCATCTGTTGCAAATAAAGCACATTTTTATGATACCAGAACTATGTTATTTAAATCAGTTTAAATCACATAGTACACCAGAAAAATTTGAATGACCGGAGCGGCAGCACTGTATGATCGCAAAAAACGTTCATGTTTTCAAAACTTGTCTATACGACAGTCTATATATATGATATTTTATTTAAATTTCGCCATTTAATAAAGGTTATTATTATTATTATTATTATTATTATTTAAAATATAAACTTAACTGCACTAATGGTTTTGCACAGTTCACATTTTCATTTCCTTAAAAATCAAGAAAATTAGGTATTTGAATTTTATGTATTACAATTTTCACCAATCGATAAACTTTTTTATTTTTGAAAATTTTTATACACATACAGAGAAGCAAATGTAGCCCAAACATTAGAAAACATTTTTGAAATAATTATTTTTGTCCCACTGTGTATCGTTTGGCAACGGCGATTTTTTTAAAGCGTGCTAAATTAGTCATATGTATTATTACGGCTCACAATGTAGGTACGTACACCACGTATGGAAGATAGGATAAGATGCGTCTAATTAGTAGTTTGCAGGATTTAGAGTATACGTACTTTTAAATAAAGGCGATGCTGTAGAATATTCGCAATTTAGTTTTCTAAAATAATGGAGTTCATTATTTGTAAAAAAATGGTGCGGGATAATGACAAATCTATGGTACAAAGACCTAGGATACAAGGTTTGTTGTCACTAATACCCAGTGCTGAAAAAACACAAGACATCGCGGAAACATGTTGTGTCAAAAAAGTTTATATTTTAAATGGCGAAATTTAAATAAAATATCATATAGACTGTCGTATAGACAAGTTTTGAAAACATGAACGTTTTTTTGCGATCATACAGTGATGCCGCTCCGGTCACTCAAATTATTCTGGTGTACTATGTGATTTACTGATTTAAATTACATAGTTCTGGTATCAGAAAAATGTGCTTTATTTGCAACAGCTGCTGCACAGTACTAAATCGCACACGAAATATTAATAATAGATGAAGAATTTAAATTAACAGAAAAAGTAGTTTCTTTACATAAACTTCATTCAGAAATTACCAAAAATCTGTTGGGAGGAAAGTTACTTTCCTGGAAATATTAGACAGTATCCAGACTTTTTGAACACCCAATATATGTGCTTGTATATTAGTTTCCGCCGTATTAATGTCATGTGTTTTTTCTATGTTTTTTGACTTGTTCAATGCCTATCGGGCAAAAGTGTATTTTTTTTTTACATCAACGAATAAACTATCTATCTATTTATGACTTTTTTTATTCTACTTTAAATTATCAAAATTTTAGTCGCAGAGCGAGTTTGATAGCTCAAGTTACAGACAATTGAATATATTATCCCTCGGAAGGGTGCAGGGGCCATACGACGCGAATCTGTGTTGACCAAGAGTGACTTGGTGTTGTATATTAGACCCCCAAACAGATTAAATGGGTCACATCGCACCGAACCCAGGAAATTACATACATACATAGTGCAATTTATATGTCACAGTATAATAACAATGCAAGAACTGGTAGATTATTTTCCAACTTTCAAAATATCCTGGACGAAACAAATGAAAGTGGTTACACTTGATATTATCTGTTTCAACTCACCCTCAATTTTCAAATATCGGCCATAGCAAGATCCCAAAATTGCAGCAATCAAAAAAATCACACATGTACATGTAATGATTTTCATGGTTGCTAGATACAAGAAATTAATTTTTTTGTGAGTATGGTGCTTGATGTTCACCTGGAATATTGATAACGACTGGCTAGATAATTTTAATAGGTGCACTATCACTAGCACAATTAATGCAAGTAATAAGTTAACGGCACATGCTTAATTAGTGTGAGTAATAGATAGGCAAGGCAAAGGAAAAAAATTATGAGTGTCGAATTGCATTGTTTGCAAAAGTAATGTTCCGTTATAGACCAGTTGTCGGGTTGGAAAAAAGGGTTTTACCTGGAAATACTTCAGGAAGAAACCAAACATGGCACATTTGGTCAAATAGTAGCATGCCTTCTGTTATCGTCAACTTCTTTACGTGACTGTTGGTCAATGACATTGTACAATGAATAAATGACGTCTCTGTAACGTTATATTTTTACAATGAATTGACGTTTGCTTGTTATGATATTCTGACATACTTCTACAATAATTTTGTCTGAAGATACACCAACCAATATGAGGATATGATTCTTTGGTTGGTATTTTGAAAATATTGACCGGCAATCATTTAAAAATGACAACAAAATGATGTCTGGAAAGTATTCATTATATCTAATTTCTAATATACAGCCAGTTTGTCCTACATATATTTACTTGTTGGCCATAGTCCTACATTACCTTATGTAATTCGACATTTAGATTAAACGTGGTAAGTACTCTCTCTTTACAAATGTTTATATTTTTCTAAATAATCCACCACCAAAAGGAATACTCTATGTGTTCTTCTGAATTTTTAAAATCTTTCTTATACAGAGAGTAAGAAATAACTGAGACAATGACCAGCCATTGGCGTACTATTTTCTATTCATAATTGTGAAAATTGTAGTGTTGTTAATCTTACTGTCAATAGTTTCATTTGAATACGAAAAAAAACTCTTACATAAACATCCGTTATTTAATTTCTTTAAATATTTCCTTAATAATTATGATAATTAACAACCTTATTAAACTAGGAAAAAACCCCTAAACCTGGCTATGATGATTGAATATGCAGATGAAAACAGATTATGCGAAAGATCGACCGACAAATCACAGAGGCAGAGACAAAGACAGATCGCTAGAGAAGCAGGGAGAAATGCCATAGTAAAGGTATTTCGAACAAACTTTCCCTAAAAGTACAGCTCACCTATATAATATAATATACAAGAGAAATAAATTAGTTATAAGCACCCTGACTGTTTTCATACGATTTGCATTTATACTGTGCTTTTAATATTCCTTTTCATCTCCAAATAGATTTTGGCGCTTCTTGATTCAATTTTCCCGCAAAGTCTTCTATTAGACCAGTAGGCAGTTTTGAATTTCCAAAGCCTATTGCGTTTTTTTTATGAACAATTTTGTTTTTTGAACAGCGTTCTTTTAAGTAACAAGGTGAATATCTCCGGTTCTAAAGGTCCGATCGGGACAGACTAAAAACCAAAGACCTTCGTAATTAAAATTCCAAAGAATCTGTGTTAGTTTTGGGTCATTTGAGTACTTACATAATGTACAAAATCGAATGAACTGGCTAAAAAGCGTTTTCTTTTTTTTTATTTTAACGCCCAGGAACGCCAAGAGTCGCGATCGGCTTCAATATTTCAGAGAATATACCTTTTGCTGAAAACAACACATCCTGAAATTTTGCTGCCCAAATATTGAACCTTGTGGACACAAATTAATATGTTATCTGAAATTTGAATTGCCCATTATTTTTTAATAATAATAATAATAAATACTTTATTGCCCAACAGAATACAAAGTAATCCAATTACAGGACAAAATTTAAGTTGTATAAACTAAGTTTGTGTAAACTAAACTAAGTTAAAGTTATTTAAATTAAGTTAATATATTAAGACGAATTAATTAGGATCAAGAAAGATGAAAAAAAGAAAAGAACAGACAAAACAAGAGAGAAATAAAATACATGTATATATGTAAGCGAATAAAAAGTATGCCAAAAATAATAAAATAACAAAAAGTAGATCAAATTAAGTAAACTAACTTAAGCAAGGTAAGGATATAAATGAGTGTCAAATGAGGTTGATATGGTCCGTGATAATTCTCGTCAGCTCGCTTAAGTTATTATGATGTATATCACAGTACATAGCAACGCCATTAACACTATTGCACATTGTATATACAGGTGATCGTGACAATATATTAATTCTAGCGATGCATAAGTGAAAAGTAGTCGAGACTCTTGAGGATAATCGCGGAACTCAAAATATTATTTCATTAACAAGGCCTATGCAATCAATTTTATTATGTAAAAGTTTGTAAATAAATCCTACTGCAAATAACTCTTCTAAGATGAAGCGATTGAAAACTCAATGAATTTAACAACAAGTGCTGAGAGTAGCCCCTTTCGTGGTACACTCCTGTGATTTTATATTGAAAGAATTTGAGAAACTTCCACTGAACATTTTCAACGGCCAATTCATGTACATTATAAAACGGGTGCCAGATTAAGGAACCGTATTCTAACTTTGATCTGACATAAGCAAAACAAAGTACTTTTAACCCAGTGGGATCATGAAAATTGCGACAGTTTAGTATTATAAAACCTAACATTCTTAATGCGGAGGTTGTAGTCTGGTTAATATGGTCAGTAAATGACAGTTTTGGGTCAATCACTATACCAAAATCTTTTATGGATTCACATTGGCTTAAGTTTGTGGACTTCAGCTGATAAGTAAATTCAGTGTAATGTTTCTTTAGTTTAAAAGTTAAGCTTTTACATTTTTGAGTGTTTAAATGAAGATTATTTTCGTCACACAAAACTTCAATTTTTCTCAACTGGTTCTGAATAAATAAGCAGTCTTCATCATTCTCTATGGTATGATAGGTTTTTAGATCGTCAGTAAATAACACCTTTTCACAATCGATGATCTGTACAAGGCCATTAATGAAAAGCAAGAATAATAATGGGCCAAGGTTGGATCCTTGGGGTACTCCGGAAGTAGCAATAAATTTTGTGCCATTAAGACCAAAATGGATAATTTTTTCTTTAAAATGTAGTTTTAGACGCTAGCTTTCTGATGACATTAAAAAAAATTGTTTTATATTCATTTTGGTCACATTTTTGAGTTATTTATAAACCAAATGACAACAAATAGATTTTCTCGACCATTTTGTGAACTCATTTGAAAAATTTTTATTAGAAAAGAAAGAAAATTGCGAGAGCATGAATTTAAAAAAAAAAGTGAATTTTTGTCCATCTGAACTAGAGATATTTAACTTTTAGCATCTTGTAAAAAGGTAAATAGCAGTAAATGTGTATTTACTGCTAAAGAAACAGAGTTGTCTTTGAACAGAATAAATATTTGACATTACTCATGAAAAATAAGGTTATAATTCTATAAAGAGAAGTTAGCAAAATATCAAATTCCCCAAAATACATACGTTAACCACCAACTTAAGTAAGCTGGAAACAATTGAGTACGTGCAACAAAACGGGAGGTAATCTTGATATATCAATTAAAAAAAAGCTAATCAGGCTAATCAACCACAATGAAATGTAATGCCTGAAAATTAGTTTTTATAAGTTAAAAATGTAAATATGTTTCAAAATGATACAGCTCAAATATTAGCCAAAAATAGGCATTTGTTAATTAACAATTGGCCAAAATGCTAAAAATCAAATATCTCGAGTTCAGATTGACAAAAATTAACTTTTATTTTTTTAAATTAAAGTTCTCACAATTCTCTTTTTTCTCATAAAAATTTTTCAAAACTGTTTTCAAAATGGCCGAAAAAATCAATTTGTCATTTGGTTCATAAATAAATGCCAAAAAGCTGGCCAAAATGACTTTAAAAGAATTATTTTTTAATGTCATCGGAAAGCTGGCATCAAGATCTACATTTTGGAAAAAAAAATAATCCATTTTGGACTTAGTGGCACAAAATGGCGGGCAATTCAAATTTCAGATGACAAATTCATTCATCTAGAAGCGGAGATATTCACCTTTTTACCTAAAAAAACGCTGTTCAAAAATCAAAATTGTTCATAAAAAAAAGCAATAGGCTTTGGAAGTTCAAAACTCAGATATATACTCCTGGTGGGATACCCCAGAAAATTGCTGTTACAAGACTGTGGCATATCCCATCGTTTATTTGAGCATTTTTTACTGCACTACATTGAATTATCTAAAAAATTAGTTTGAAGTTGCTAAGTGTTTTTTTTTTTTTTGCAAAAAGTGTCCAAACTTGGAGAAGAGCAATTTCTTCGACATTAAATAACTCGCAAACGGAAACAACTAGACGCCTGAAACTTAAAAAAATTGTTGCTTACACTGATATAAAAACGTGTTCCAAATTTCAGCAAGATCTGTTTTTAACTTCTTAAGTAATAAACGATCGATTTCTTTGTCAGGCCTTAATTGCAAATCGCGCCATTTCTTTTGTAAATAATTTAAACTGTCCAAATCAGACTAGAAGATTCAAAAAATCTATTTAAATTTAATATGACGGAATTTTCAGAAAATTTCATAACAATTTCTTTTTTGTGACGTATAAAACAATATAACTTTTTTACTTTTCAATGTAGATTATCCGCTTTTTCACTTGGACAGTTTAAATTATTTACAAAAAAAAAGTTGCGATTTGCAACTACAACTTGGAAAAATATCTGTTTATTACTTAACACTGACTGCTGCCATAATATGGCCTATATGGATTAGAAACTTGAAGTTCGGTATGCAGCCATAATCGATCATGCCCGTTCTATCTAAAATATTTTCAGTCCTCCAACTATACAGGGCGTGCAAAAAATTGGTACCAACTTTCTTATTTTAAATGGAAACCTATATTTTTCTTCTAATTCTGAGTTTAGAGAACCTAAGTTATGTTAACTTCTCTATTACAATTTTTGACATATGTCCAATTTTTTTAAAAAAATTGCCGCTGTAGTAGTTTACGAACAAATTTGTATCTCGCAAACCTTTCAAAATTATGAAACCAAATTTGTGAAGCAGTTAGCTGGAAGTCCAGGCTAACTTTTGATGTCCCATCGGTGGTCCCATTTTGTACCATATGGGCGCAGTCGATTTTCAAATGTCGCAATCAAAAATTGTCAAAAAGTCAATTTTTTCAAATAGCACCTACTATTTTTTTTCACACCATTCGAAAGAAAATTGAATTTTAGGGTGAGTTACTTAAGCATTCCCTATACGTAACTTCACCCCATATCGAGTTATTCAATAAAAATCAAGAAATACCTTATCTTGCCGAGAGATTCCTTACTTCATCAAGTATGCCATGGAAACAAAAGACAGTTGTAATAATTTTTAAAGAAAAATATGGATTCTTATTTAATTACACACAGCACCAACAAATTATTATTAACGAACAAGAACAATGTTGACGAAATTCTATCAGTGAAAATGGTGCACACATTGAGCATTTGTATTGAAATAATTATTTTGTTAATCTGTTTATTTGTTGTAATTTTGTTGTTATTATTTATTATTGCAATACGATTTTTGAATAAAAATTAAAATGAAATGATTGTTTCCAAAGCCTACTACCCTTGAGAAAAAAAAAACAATATTTTTTTCAAAAAATGCCAATAACTCAAAAACGACTATAGATAGACATACACAATGTTAATAAAAGTGGCCCTAAGATTCAATTTTGCATTGATTTCTGGCGTCAGAAATGGTAGGCGCAAAGATGTGCTACGCAATCTGTTGAAAGTAGAATAATAGAATATATTTGAACAAAAATATGGTGGTCACATTGAACATTTACGTCAGAATTTCGTCAACATTGTTCTTGTTCGTTAATAATAATTTGTTGGTGTAGTGTGTAATTAAATAAGAATCCGTATTTTTCTTTAAAAATTATTACAACTGTCTTTTGTTTCCATGGCATACTTGATGAAGTAAGGAATCTCTCGGCAAGATAAGGTATTTCTTGATTTTTATTGAATAACTCGATATGGGGTAAAGTTAGGTATAGGGAATGCTTAAGTAACTCA